>CM053596.1:159962734-159990617 GCA_028646575.1 Pseudocheirus occidentalis
GATTTATGTGTTTGTCTAAGAACTTTATTTGAAAACTAAAGTTAATGGTTACCCCAGGAGTGGAAGATCAGTATATTGTGAATTGTTGATTGAATCAACTCCCTCCTAGGGAAACTAGATCATTCCTTTGTTATTTGATTGATTGAATCTTAAAGTGTGAAGCTGGTTTCTCCCTTAGGGAAACCAGCTGATTCTTCTCTTGTTCCTTGTTCCTTTCTGTAATAAGATATAACACAGAGAGACTTTCCTTGTTCTGAAGATTGTATATAATATTGTGAATTGCGGAAACTGTGAACATTGTACTGAATAAAGAAAGTAATGGAATAAAGTGTTCACTAATACTGTGTAATCCGTATCTTAAAAGCTCCTCACAGTAGCATTCTCTCAGAAATCTACTGCTGATTGGCTTTACAGAAGGTTGAAAAGTATGTAGTGCATTTTGGAAAGATGTATTTCATTAAATCAATTATTTGTTTTTTAAACTATTTTGACACTTAAAGAGGATAGGATTTTTCCTTTTCTTTTTTTTTCTTTTTGAAGCAGGGAGGGGATGGCAATTGTGGTTAAGTGACTTGCTTAAGGTCACACAGCTAGTTCTGTGTTAAGTGTCTGAGGCCGGATTTGAACTCAGATACTCCTGACTCCAGGGCTGGTGCTCTATTCACTGTGCCACCAAGCCACCCTGAGGATAAAATTTTTCTATCAAGAAATTTTACTTCTGTGGAATAGCTCCATCTCCAATGATGCTGAATAAATGAGATATAATTGTCATTTAGCAGCACATGTCATAGGAGACTCATTCATCACTTTTTGGACTTTAACAATAATTGAACTCTGATTAATGTAAGCACCAACCACCATCCAAGAGGATGGATGATTTAGCACTCCATACAACTGGTGCAGGGTGTGATATACATTCTTAGGCATGGTCAGTGTGGGCATTTGTTTTGCTTAACTACACATATTTGTTGCAAGGGTTTGTTTCTTTTTCAATGAAGCAGAGATACAGAGAAAATAGGGAGAAAGGTTGCTAAAATGCATGGAAGAGAACAGATGGAAGACCAGAGGAAAAAAGCAGGACAGCTTTGAAATGTATGCATCAAATTTGTTATATACTTAGAGAGAAAAGCAAACTATAAAGTGGGGATTCACATTTTGTGAGTAATTCACTTTTTCTGCTCTTTGTATATAGAAATGTAGGTTTTGTTTACTGTTTGTAGAGTTCAGAATGAAAAAAAAATTAGAAAGCAAAGTTAGATAAGATACCATCTACTTATACACAGCATATGCATTAGTGTATATATGTATGCCTGTGTGTGTTATATAACATATAATGTATGTACATATGGGCAGTTAGGTAGCACAGTGAATAGAGCACAAGGAGTGCAGGAAGGAAGACCTGAATTCAAATGTGGCCTCAGAAACTTACTAGCTGTGTGACCCTGGACAGATCACTTCACCCTGTTTGCCTCAGTTGCTTCATCATTAAAATGGGCTAGAAAAGGAAAGAGCAAACCACTCCACAGTCTTTACCAAGAAAATCACAAATGGGATCATGAAGAGTCAGGTATTGATGAAAAACAGCAACAAAAGCGTGTACACATAACACACTCATCTGTTTCTGTACCTCATTAAGAATATCTGAAGCTCTCTTGGCCTTTTCCATTTCCAGGGACCCAAATGGTACCCAGCCACAGCCTTTCATCCAGCTATTGTAGTCAGCTTTATACTCAACCTAGAAACCCAAAGGAGAGAATATGTTTCAGGACATGCAGTGTCATCTTTTTCTAATTATCAAAAAACTTACCTTCTTTCCACATAGATAATATTCAAACTGCATATACTAAGGCAATTTTCAATACAATTTTGGACTAGATTTCAGTCACCTTTTGGCTTCTGATTTTTCCTAAATGACATGTCCTTTTTGCCCATCTTTTTATTCTAATATAGATAATTTGCAAGATTTAAAAAACTTAACAAAATTCTTTGCTTATGAACTCAGTAAGGTTTTCATTCTTATGTATTCATCCTTACAGTTTGTGTAGAACTTTTAGTCAACCAGACATATTAAATGAAAAAAAATTAAGGAAAAAAAACTATGTCTTTTTGCTGCCTTTCATTATATGTAAAGCATCTCCCTCCCTAAATAAGTATTTAAGACATTGAAGCTGAAACTAGAACTAAGATTCCAGGATGAAAACCTTATTTGCATAATGTATATCTCAGGGAATAGATGAGATTAATTGAAGTATGAGGGATATGTGTGAACTATATAAACTTCAAGAAAATTTTACAATTAAAAATACTATGATTTGATGTTCATGTTGAAGCTCTCCAGTGTCATAAGGAAAAATTTGTAATAACTTTCTGAAACTTGATAGTAAGTATTTATATTCAGTGCTAAACCATCTTGGATTTTAAAAGTGATGGTGTTTGCAGAGATACATCAACATTAGCCAATGCAATATTTTAAAAATTATTGCCCTTAGGAATTTATTGAAACGTATGTGAAACAAAGTGTAAGCACTTGAGTTGGTGTGTAAATGCTAACAAAATGACAAGCAAGACGTGTTTCTTGTACATTATTTTCTCATAAGTAGATTAGATCTCAAATCCCCGTTAGTTTATCATCAATCTATCTATGCACAAAACTACATATAAATTTACATAGTATACATTTACATAATTAAATTAGAAAAATATCAAATATGATATTTATTAAATTCCAAGGGAAACCAAGTTTTGGTTGTAAAATCTTGTTGAAATTATTCCTGTAAAGTATTAATTAACATTTTACCATAGTAATTTTAATATATATTTTTAGGAGAGGGAGCATCCAAGTTGTCTATGGTCATAAAACTAGAATAATTTCTCCCATAACTGCTTACTATGTGGGGAGAGGAAACCAGCTGGCTAACTTGCACGTCTTCTATATGCAAGAAAATAGAATGTACCATTCATCATAGTATTCTCTACACAATGTGAGTTTTCTTCTTTGGACTTGGAATGTCATGACTCACTTTTTGTTTTGGAAAAAAGTCCTCCTGAACCCTGACATTTACACTTTCCACCACCTCAACTATGTGAGGATTTTTTTTGCTACCATAGGTTATTAATAATTAAGATTATTATTGGTTTATCTAGAAAATATTAATAATGGGAAAAAGAAAAAAATTCCAATTACTCACATCACTTTGTAGGGCATAAGCCTTCTTTGCCAAGTCTACATTGATGCTATCAGGGGGATAGCTGTAGCTGTGAAGGATGTTCTTATAGTCAACATCACTGACTAGGGCCTGAGTTTTCTTTGCTTGAGCGACTTGGAGCATATCCAAAGGTGCTGTGTAGATAGTCTTTGCTTTTTCATAATCTTTGCGGTATTCCCGCTGTGAAAGAAAAGGAAGTGATCATTCATTGCAGTTACTATCCAAGAGGTACTAGAAAATGCAAAAAAATTCTGATTAAGAAGAAATACAAGTTTTAGAGGTAGATTCAAACACTGAAGTGGATTTGTCTTCCTTGATTTTTTTTTCACACAAACCACACATTTCTGAAGATCAACAAACAGCTTATCACATGGATATTGTAAGTCTGTTAGAAAGCTGTAAAATAAACTGCCATTTGAGAACTGAAAGAGTAGAGCAGTACTGAAAGGAGAACATCAAGAAAGGTTTCCTGGACATTCCTGAGGAATTTGGTCTTTATCACAGTCCTTTTTTTATTCATAGGAAATTGTAGAACTAACAAAAATTTTTTTTCTATGCTTCAACTTTTCTAAAATAATTACTTTGGGAATTGAATGATGGACTTTTTAGTTTTCCTTATACAGCATGTTAAGATAGCAGGTGTTAAATTGAGAAAACAAGAGTGTGTGCCAAGTCACCTGTATGGTAACACTTATTTCAACAATAGATGTTCTTCACTGAGAGCTCTAGAATCTTTTCTATTGCAGATTTAAATTCTGTGACCATTCCAACATTTTAAGATTGGAAGTATTTCAAGACTTGTGGTGCACCTGGCTTATAAATAGTGGGTCGTAATCATGAGCCTCATGAAAGGCAGCTGCATATGCCTTGAAAAGTTAACATGGTTAGCAGATAGTACTAATAAAGGAGAGGTCATACATTCAATTCTCCTATTAGCTGTGTTACATACTAGTCATGCCCATAATGTACCTGTTTTCCAAATTATCTTCCTAGAGACTTTTAGAATAGACATCTTAGGTAAGATTAAATCTCTTTGAAGTAGAGATTTCATCTTACTCTTACTTAATGATGAAAGATCATTCACTCTTTCATATACTGTAATCATAAACTTCTCTGATTTCTGTTTACTATTTTTTAAAATATGTATGTGCATTTACTCACTATTTTGATGGTCTTTTTTGTAACCAGCATTTCATGGGAAAGAGCTAAACTGTTGAGTGTAAAGTACCACTTTTTCCCTCAAGAATAAGTAGAGAAATAATTTTCCTTGTATACCAAAGAATACCTTTAGACTACCAATATTCAAGAGGGCATATAGGCATAATTTGATCCTGATATCCCTCTTGGAGATAGGTGAAGAAAGGAGTGAATGTCCATCCATGATCCTGCTCTCACAGTGGAAATCACAGTCTCCCTTGGAGAAAGGTAGTCCAGACTCCAGAGAGATCTATCTATGCCAGCCATTTACTATTTATTTAGATAATCCATATGTTTATATGAAATATATGTGTGTATACATACATATGCACATATACGTGTATGTATGTATAATCCATCTAGACGTAACTACCCTACATAGGCACAGCCATATATTAATAAGATCTAGGTAATCACTCACATGGGCATTTCTTATTATAAAATGTATTTTAAGCACAACTCAGTAATTTATATCTTAAAAAGCAAAGATACATCTGGGAAGTCAATGCAACTCTATTTCAGTTCTTCATAACTGACTTGCCACCTTGATTCTGTGATTTTAATTAAACCTTTATAAGACATCCTTAGTTCAATTCAATAAACAAAAAACTATTAAAATTAAATAAATATTTTATCAAGCACCTACTGTGTGCAAGGTGCTATGCTAGGCACTAGGAACACATGCTTAGAGTTGAAAACAAGAAAATGTCAAAACATTGACTGAGAGATACTTACATCACTCTGATTTTTGGCTGTCTTCAAAGAGTGCAGTATCTTTGGATCATCCTGAATGCTCAGGGCTCCAATCATTTTTCCCTTGCTCTGTTCATAGTCTTTTTTGTAGAGCACCTGCATAGGGACATCACACAGGTGAGCCTTCACTCAAAGAAAGTCTACCCAGTTCTCCTGACCCTGTTCTCCAGTCATACTCACATCACTGGCATTCTTGCTGTTAGCTTTGGCTGCCAGAAGGGGAATAGCATCCACCTTAATTTCAAATTTCTTAGCTTTGCTCTTCTCCCAGTCATGTTTATAAATATTCTGAGGAAGGAAACACACACATAAGAATCATAAATGTCATATTCAACATGGATCTATCTGTTAAAGACCAAATGCAAATGTAATTTATTAGGCTTCAATTTATTGCAAAATCCATTCTGCTTCTATACAGTCTGTTTGCAACAAGTACTTTATCAGCTCCACCTCCTGATACTCTAACATGTATACTTAAAAATTTTCTTACTCGAAACTTCACAAACTTTCAGAAGGCTCATGTCCACTGAGTTTTAACTCAAGAGCTCTAGGCAGTCGCTTTATAATCACAGTTCCCGTACAGGGGAATCTGACTGGAGAGTGACTGCCATACTTCAGCCTTGTTACGGTCTTCAACTGATTTAAGACCTCAATTTGTGTAGTTTTGACCTTAAATCCTCTACAGGTCAGGTCAGCTCAAAATACTGGGGGCTTTCCTCTACCTCTCTTGACATTGTGTTGATACCAATGGAAAGATCCATTGGTTTTATGTCATGCTTGCTATATGGCTAGTTCACCTCATTTTCTGGATCAGTTTCTCTGATTATAACATTGATGCTGTGTCATCAGTATAATTTTCTTTGCATGTTATTCTTCTTTTTAATCTAAAAAAGTTGCTCTTGTATGCACACAGCAGGAAATCCAATGAATGTGGAAAAGCAGGTTTTTTATACTTACATCACTCAGATTGTAGGCATTGACTTTATGCTGAACGAAGGCTGGAGCATCTGCTGGTACATTGCATTTAAACTTCTCACTTTCGTGTTTTGCTTTGTAATTCAGCTGAAAAACAACAGGCAAATAGTCAGTACAGGTGGGAACGCCCTGCAAGGCCGCTTTTATTCAGTGATTGCTGCAACAGTACTTTTTTGCAATCTAAAGAAACAAATAAAGAAACAAAGAACTCTTCCTTTTTATAGAACGGCGTATCCAAATGTGAACTGGCATCACTGAGACATAGCTATTCCTAAAGTACTGAAAGGAAAAAAAAAATCAACTAATCAATATACATTTATTAGATACCTATTTGGGGTCAACCATTGTTTTAGGTGCCAGGGATATACTTTCTGCAAGGGGTGACAACTTATACACATTAAAACTTATACACATTAAAACTTATACACATATGAAACACATACAAATCAGATCCAAGATAATCTTGGAGGAAAATGGACTAGTAATTGAAAGGAAGAACCAGTTAGGGAATGGCTGAATGAATGATGCCAAATGGATGGAATGAGATCTCATCGTACCTTAAAAACAATGATTATAAAGAATTCAGAGAAATGTGGGAAAATTTGCATGAACTGATACAAAACAAAGTCGTAGAACAAGGAGCACAGTTAATGTAATAACCAATAATGCAAAGGAAAAAAACATTGAAATACCTCAAAACTAGGACTGGGTACAGTGAGTAGTCATGTTTATGGAATTAAACATCACTATGTTTTTCAGTATGAAAGGCATGAGGCACATGCTTCCAGATATTGTCAATATGTTGATTTGTTCTACTTTACTTCTTTTTTTGTTTGTTTTTTGTTTTTTGCCTAATTTCTCTACTTCTTTAGGAGTGGGAACAGAAATCACCAGAAAGTAATTGGGCACCAATAACACATTTTTAAAGGAAATTATTTTTTAAAAGAATAAACCAAGTGAAAGCTTAACCAATTGTACATATTTAATATATTTATTGCAGATGTCTTAAAGTTGAACCATTTACCTGATCCATGAATTGGGATTACCTCTAATCCTAATGAAAAAGTAAAGTGGATTATTGCTTTTATAATCCCTTTGCTAATCTCCCTTAACAGTACCTGGCACATAGTAAGGGCTTAATACATGCTTAACAATTGACTGATTAAACATATAGAATCTTTAGTTTCATTTTGAAACAGCTTTATATGCATAGAAATGATCAAAGGTTAGTGCAAGAATAAAATGTCAAAAAATATGTCTTTGGTGTAAACCAAACCCATCTATGTTAAAATATTTAATCTTTTTTAGGACAAAGCATCAGAGTTATTTGGATTCAAAACCTAAACATAGTTTCAGTGTCTCCTTCCTTTGATCTCTGTTACCTGAGCTTTAGGATAACAATGGAAGGAGTTGTAACATTTTGGAATAGAGATGCTTCAGAGTATATGGGAAAATGGATACCTGTTACCTGGTATGCTACCTAATGCATGTTACCTAAATCAAGTACTTGACTTGGTGTGGTGCAGCTAATTTTCAGGATGCATTATTATTACTAATAATATGTATTCTAGATGCCATTAGCAATATAGCTATTTCTAGTATAAATACATGGTTTTTGAAGACACTTTGAATCTTTGGATATATTGTGTTATGCACCAACTATTAAATGATTTTCCTAATGCAATAAGACTCTGCCTACATGCAAAACTTGATAATATCAGAATTCTTCTATCTCTTAGTTTGTGAATATAAATCCATATTGACTGTATGTACATGAACATTTCCTTGATAGTATCAATTGATGAATCCCAGTATACTCAGAGTTACTAAAAATTTACTAAGAGAAAGTAACATAGAAATAATAATACACTCATTAAGTGAAGACCTACATATGAAGATTATAATCACACATATATAATCTTCACATATATATGATTTATATACTATATACATTAATATACATTATATATTAATGTATATTATACATATATATCTTCATATATACATATATAATCTCTGGGACCAAATTGACTGACCAAAATTGACAGGCAATCTTAAAAACTCTCTCTCTCTCTCTCTCTCTTTCTCTCTCTCTCTCTCACACACACACACACACACACACACACACACACACAGAGCATAAACTATGGAGTCCTTTTAACATTTAATGTTGATAAGAGTCAGAAGAAAAAAGCTATAGGTATAAATATTGGATATCAAAACAGGTGGTCAACTAGCTTACAAGCTTATTTATTTCAACTTTTAATTTACTGATCGTTTAACTATATAAAATCTTTTTGCGTTCTCTTTTACCCTGACATTCAAAAGTACTTACATCACTTAGTTGTTTGGTATTAATCTGGGCTTGCAACTGGACAGGAGAGTCAGTGACAGGTGTGAATTTTGTTTTATCAGGATGAACTTTGTAGGTATGCTAGGGGGAAAAATGAAATATTTAATGATAGAAGTAAATCACTTATACCCACACTAACATGTAAAAAAGATTCAGTAATGTATAGAGTTCATTTAGTCACTAACACACTGTTTTGCAGAGAAATTTATCTCTGCTGTAGAAAAATACAGACCCAAATCTAGAATAAGAAGACAGGTTCAATCCTACCTCACCCATATATATTCTAAATGATCTTGGGCAAGTAACAACCTCTCTGAGCCTCAGTTGTAAAATGAGTGGCCTCGACTAGATAGCTCCCAAGACCCTTCTCTGCTCCAAATCTGATCTCTGTCTTTATGTAACACATACATACATACATACATACATACATACATACATGCATATAATAAGCAATAAAAATCAAGATTTGCCTTTAAAAGCTTAAACTTGTTGTTGTTGTTGTTGTGTTTTTACAATGAATAGCACTTTTGACAATGTTTCCTGTCCCCGTGGCTAGAAAACCCAAAATTCTTGCCTTTTCTCCCCCTCTCCCTTTAAATTCAATTGCGAAACTCATTCTGACCACTAGATGTCACAGTCACCTCCCAAACACTATCAACCCAGCAGGCAACTTACATCTTTACATTGGTCTAATTTCTTGATTGCTTCATATTCTTGTGTTATAGTCTGAGGGAAATAGCATTTGCCTCTATCTTCTTCATAATCTGCTTTGTAATTTTTCTAAGAGGAAAAAGAACACAAATAGCTTATCATTGTCATTTAGACAATGTCATGGTGGAATTTCAATAATTCTCTCTGAACTTACATCACTATTTTGAGCAGCAACTTTCATGCAGTGGGAATGATATGGGTCCTCAAAGGTGCCTAAGTAATGCCCCAAAATATTCTTTACATAGGAATCTTTATATTTAGTCTGTAAAACAAAACACATTTAATTCAAGTTAGCATTTATTTCTCAAACAGTGGGTAGCAAATCAAACCAAATGAATTATTTCAGGTACTCTAACCTCACTGAAATTCTTCAGAAGGGTATCCAGCTGAAACTTGGGAGTTTCACAGTAATTCATGCTCTTTGCCTTTGTCTTTTCATAGTTTTCTTTGTATAGCCTCTGCCAGAGGAAGGGAAAAAGTTATCAGTTATTGCAAAAAGATTTCATTCCATATCTATACTTGAGAGTATTTTTTTTTGCCTTTTTTTTGGAGGGCAGTTGGGGTTAAGTGACTTGCCCAAGGTCACACGGCTAGTTTTTGTGTTAAGTGTCTGAGGCCAGATTTGAACTCAGGTACTCCTGACTCTAGGGCCAGTGCGCTATTCATTGCACCACCTAGACATCCCATTTTTTAAACATTTCTTTGCAAAACAGATTAAAAAAACAAAGCTTGAAAATTCACAAGAAATACTGTAATTATCATAAATGATCAACTGGAGAGATTATATTCAAGAAAACCACATGACCATTTCTGATATTTCTCGGTCAGTTATTTCAAGCAGACAGCTACTGTTAGTTAATCTTTATTTGGCTTGTATCATTACTGCTTGCAAATTTGAAAGATAAAATCACTATTTATTGCCATTAACAGAGATAGGGAACGGAGAACCTGGGCACAGACTTAGAATTAGATTAAGTGCTATTAAACTCTGGGATGGCAATGCCATTTATATCATCTTTTAAAATGGATTTTACCATTCATTAATGTCACCTGATTATTCAGACTTTCCATGTTTTGCTATATGGGATTCTAGTGTTAAGGGTGAATTACATGAAAGATGCTCTCCAAACATCTCTTTAAGATAAAGTCAGTTTGGACTTTGAGATACAGGGCCCTATTGTTGGGCAACAGACATCTGGACACTTAGAAGCGGACTGCAGAGGATGCAGGGGATAGAACAGGGTAGAGCTGGAAGAGGGAGGAAGTGTGTCCGTCATTTGGCAGCTTCCTGTTTTAATTCATTATTCTAATTATGGGTTGAGCTTAGTTGCTTCTCTCTGCTGAAGCAACTCAAACTCCTATCATCATTCTATGAATCTTAGAGCCCTGGCATAAAGATTCTGTTGCCCTGCTCTAATCACAGCTGTGTTACGTGATGCCATGTATTCCCTCATCATCTTTCTGAACTCACTCTAATAAAAACATTGAAATGTACTTTAAAAGGATATGAACATCATTTTGAAAACTATATACAGTGTAGCAGAGGCAGGGGTAGTATGCCATGGTGGATAGTGAGCTAGCCACGAAACCAGAAAAATCCATTTCTGTTAGATATTGGCTGTGTGAGGCTGACAAGGTGTCAGCCTTGTCAGTATCATTGGCAGAGATATCTTTAACAAAGAAATTACAGGTTCATCCCTTATCCCTGAGCCTAACAAAACCAGAAAATCAGTTCTTGTAAGTGACAAAAATAACTTCTCTGCAAATAGTTGTATTTATTAAACACAAGACTTGTACATTTTAAGGCTTAAGTGTATTTTTAATTGTATTGAATTTTCTCTTTAAAATATCATTTAAAAGTCTTTCAAAAGGAGCTAAATGTTGTAGAAAATGTTAAAAGTAATAATTTTTATCTCAAATCCATAAATTGGAGATAAAATCTGAATATCATTAAAAGAATAATTTCTTCTCATTGTGAGAAAATTAAAGATATTTAAGAAAATTTAGTCATTTTCAATAGAATTCTAATATAAGTACCTAGGAGCATCGGGAAATGTGATATGATGTGATTCCACAAAGTCCCTCAACCCAGCGATACCACCTTGAACTTGAGATGCTCCATCAAACTCTGGGCGTGTTAGTAAGGAAGATGGGCAAAACAGGAAACATGAGAGATTTCCAAAACCACTTACATCACTCTGGTTTTTGGCCACCTTCAAAGAGTGCAGGATCTTAGGATCATCCTCAATGCTTAAGGCTCCAATCATTTTTCCTCTGCTCTTTTCATAGTCTTTCTTGTAAAGCACCTAAACCAAGAGAGACAGTGCAGATGGAAGACTCCACTCAACACACACTTGCCAACCAGGTCTCCTCCACTGATTCCCAAGGAATACTCACATCACTGGCATTCTTGCTGTTGGCCTTGGCTGCCAGAAGAGGAATAGCATCCACCTTAATTTCAAATTTCTTAGCTTTGCTCTTCTCCCAGTCCTGCTTATAAACATTCTAGAGAAGAAATCATACATGGAAGAATTATAAAAGCTCTGTATGATGTTTATTTCTCTGTCAAAGGAAGGGTACTTGTAGAGTGAATGTTGGCATGAAGGAAGCCATGGAGTCACATGGTGGGTTTGTGTCAGGCTTTTGTTGCTATTCAGTTATTTTCAGTTGTGTGTGACTCTTTGTGCCCCCATCTGGGTTTTCTTGGCAAAGGTATGGGAGTGGTTCACCATTTCATTCTCCAGCTTATTTTATAGATGAGGAAACAGAGGCAAACAGGGTTAAGTGATTTGCCTGGAGTCACACAGTTCTAAAAAGTGTCTTAGTCCAGATATGAACTGAGGAAGATGAGTCTTCCTGACTCCAAGTCCAGCACTCTATCTCCTGAATCATCTAGTTGTCCTGTGTCAGGCTATGGTGAATTCATATTTCAAAGCCCAAGAGTTTCGCTCAAAGGTTAGATGACTAGCCCAAGGTCACACAGTCAGTATGTGTGTGTCAGAGGCGGGATATGAGGGTCTTTTTGACCCTCAGGCTAGCTAGCCCTTTAACTCTATGCCATGTTACTTCTCACCAGAAGAAGATTGTTATTTTAAACAAATGTATTTGTGTTTTAGGGAAAATCAGTACACAATTTTGCAGATGTAATCCAGCCTCTTTCTTAGGGGAATTCACACATCTTATTATGGGAATTCAAATAATTATATTGGCTAAGAACTTAGTAGTGGAAGCAAGAAAAGAGATCCCAGTTCATAGGCACCAAATATGAGCAATATTATTGTGTTATCTCCCGTTATAATTTTTCACATTGTTAGAAGTATTTCTTCAGCAATGGAATACAAATATAAAACATCACAGACTCTCTCCCTATCCTGTGGTATTCTCTATACAGAACTTACATCACTGAGGTTATAGGCATTGACTCTGTGCTGAATGAAGTTCGGGGCATCTGGCGGGATGTTGCACTTGAACTTCTCACTTTCATGTTTTGCTTTATAATTCAGCTGAAAAACAAGGGAAATGTCCTCTTAGTAAGGAGGAAGCCTGTCCTATAACACTAACAGATTCCTCCTATTGCACACAACAAATTTTTTGGCATTCAGTAAAAGTCAGAACAAAAGAAAGACCCAGAGCCTGGAGTAATGATACCATTGTATGACCAATATGACAAACCAGTGTCATGGCCATACTCACAGTAAAGTATTAGATAAAGTAAGAAGAATCATTTCATTTTTTTCCCACTTCTACAGAGGGTGTCCCAAAAGTCTTGATGCCGTTTTAAGGTTTAATAACTGTCGAGTAACGGAAGCCATTAAAGCTTAAAACTGCACCAAGACTTTGGGGAACATCTTGTACTGCAAGTGGCCCCCATTGAGCCTGGAGCCAATGGACATAACAGGTCCATGTACAATCAAGTGAGATGATGCACATGAAAGTATTTAGAAAACTACAAAGTATGTAATGTGAGGTACAATGGTTATCTTTGTTCTATGGGAAAAGGCTGAGTAGGTCTTTCTACTTTATCAATACTCATGATTTAGCTCATTAAAGTGTTTTAACCTATATTCTTTTTGATACTTTACAATTTATCCTTTTATTTTAAAACTTCATATTGCTCTCACAGAACCTAAGTCTTTGTGTTCTGCATTAGTCTGAATGTTCATGAAAAGTACATGTCATAAAGCTACCCTTTTAGGCTCATATTTTCTTTTTAATGAAGAGGCAAAGAACGGGTGAATTGAAGCCTCAATTTTAAATCCAATCAAAGAATGTGAGAATCAGAAGGCACCTGGCAGGTTATCTAGTCCAAATTTCTTTGCCATTAAGCTTCATCATTTCCCCCTCTCATAGGGTCAATGATTTAGAGATAGAAGGGACCTTAGATGTCAAATTCCTCCATTTTACAGATCAGAAAATTGAAGCTTGGGGTGTTTAAATAATTTGTCTAAGTTTAAGCACATAAATACCATGGCCAGGATTCTAACCAAGGCCCTTTGATGCCAGAGCTGGCACACCTTACCACAATGTCTCCTCATTGATCAAGTGAGCTTTTCATCTTATTCCCTTATCAATACTTAAATATGGAAAATGAACATAATGACAAACTATTTTCATAATAGGAAATATAAATATAACCAAATGAGTAGCATCCACATGAGTATTTTTAGAAATATTTGAATTATTGGATTTTACATGTTATTATTTGAAAACAATGGGTCATAAGGGGCTGGATTTTTCTAACATTTCATGATACTTACATCACTTAACTGCTTAGTATTGATTTGAGCTTGCAGTTGGACAGGAGAATCAGTTACTGGAGTGAATTTTGTCTTATCAGGATGAACTTTGTAAGTGTGCTGGAAGAAAAATTGGAGTTACAATGCATTGCAGAAAACATAAAAAGCAAAAAGAATAGCCCTCCCCCCAAATTTTTGGTGAATCAAGTTTTTGTATGCTAACTAGATTTCAGCTTCTTCTTCTTCTTCTTCTTCTTCTTCTTCTTCTTCTTCTTCTTCTTCCTTTTTGGAGGGCAGTTGGGCTTAAGCAACTTGCCCAAGGTCACATAGCTAGTAAGTGTTAAGTGTCTGAGGCTAGATTTGAACTCAGGTCCTCCTGACTCCAGGGCCAGTGCTGTTTTCACTATGCCACCTAGCCACCCCAAGATTTCAGCTTCTTAGAGACATTCAAATGTCTATATAACCAGTCTATGTCTCCTGAGGTTCTCTTTATCTTTCAAAGACCATAGAAGAAAAAAAGAATTTAATAACTGACCTAGAACTACCAAGGAGTATATTTCTATGGATCTGTTTGAGAATAAATATGATAGTTACTTTAAAAGTAAGCTTCTCATCTCCCATTTATGTTACTTGAAGGGAAACAATAATATTGTCAACTACATCTTGACCACTAGATGCCATAAGACGATCCTGGAATATCACTGGTTTTCTTTGGCTACCAGCCCCCCAATATAAATTTTCCAGTGTTTGTGCTGTGGACTTACATCTTTACATTGATCTAGTTTCTTAATTGCTTCATATTCTTGAGTTATGGTCTGTGGGAAGTAGCATTTTCCTCTGTCTTCTTCATACTCTGCTTTGTAATTTTTCTGCAAAGAGAAAGCACATATGAGGGCTAAGTCTGGCTGTAGCTTCTGAAAACCATGTCACTGGGAAATATGAACTTACATCACTGTTTTGAGCTGCAACTTTCATGCAGTGTGAATGGTATGGGTCTTCATAGCTGCCTACATAGTGTCCCAAAATATTCTTCACATACGAATCTTTATATTTAGTCTGGAAGACAAATCACATTTCATTTGTTTATGAATGTGAAATAAGTCTCTGGTTCACATAAAAGGACTGACACTGTGGGGCTTACTTACATCACTGAAGTTATGCAGAATTGTATCAAGCTGAAATTTTGGAGTCTCACAATAATTCATGCTCTTTGCCTTTGTCTTTTCATAGTTTTCCTTGTATAATTTCTGTCAGAGGGGGAAAAACAGATAAAATAGATTTCTGTCACTCCTACACGTCGATTATAATAGCTCTTATTTTTCAAACACTTTAAAAATTAAAAAAAAGGTCTCCATCTACTATCTTGAAAACCTATAATCAAAAGTTGGGGTGTTATGAATCATAATACTTTGTGTCATTAGCAATGCACATTCAGTCTATGATTCTAACTCCCTCAAAAATAATCTTTGGAAAGAAAAAGATCTTAAAAACTAGTTTTCTACCTTACCATAAAGACTCACAGATGGTTAAAGGCTATGGTGTATATGAGCCATGTTCAAGGCTGACTTTCCTTTCACTGACTCAGGTTCTTCTCATACTTCCAAGCTAGAAATGTGATGATTAGCAGATTCGAAATAAACATTCCTGAGAAAGTAGTCGTTTATAAGAGCAGTAATTACAAATGCTATCAATTTAAACAGAAATAGCCATACTTCTATCTTCTCATTGTCCCCAGGGGAACAACATTTCAGAGAATATTTAAAGTTATGATCTTGCTGATAAAGTTCTAAAACCCAGCAAGGAATAACAAGCAGCATATCCAGGAATTACTTATACTCTTAAAGCTAACTGTTGAGATGAGAATTTCTGCCTTTACTATTTAAAGTGAAGGTTATCCTGCATTTCATGGGCAAGTTGGAATTTCCCTAGTTTTTCATTCCACACCAGTGGCCTAGGCTTAGAATGTACTTTCCTATGTTGACTAACAGCTAATCAAGTTGGCCTAAATGGCTACAGGTTATGAATTTGTTAATAATTCTTATCTATTGGAATATTAACCTGAGGATTATCTTTATCTATAACAATAACATGAAGAGTCATTGGTTTTATTGCTGGCAATTATGACTGATTACAAATTTGTTAATTGATGGGTTTATGCTTTTATTCTTAAAATTTAGAAGTTAAAAAAATGACATTTGGTATAAAGTGTGTTCCTGGTTTGGTCCTCTAAGCGGGAGTGTCCTGGTCAATGAAAACAAAATGAGATTTTTGAGCGTGGCTTTTACATATCTCTAATAACAATGTAATGACCTTTCTTCAGGAAGGAGATACCAAGAACTTATCACCACCAATAGGACACACACTTAGAGTTGCTTTTCTAAGTGGTGACAGGTTTGTTACAATCCTTCCACTTCTCTTGCCTAATCCTTTTTGTAACTTTTCTGACCAGGCTTAAGGGTATTCTCTGGCCATAGAATGGAGAGAAGCTAACCATTCATTATTATAAATATATATGTATATATACATGCATGTATATATGTGTGTTAATGTATGTATGCATACAAACATATAATCATATACCCATGCATATATTTATATAACCCCAACATGTACACATATATGTCAATGTGCATACTTACATATATGTATGTATGTGTGCATAGCCTTCGTCCACAATGAAAACTTTGGAAAATATGGAATGACAATATGAGAAAATTTTATTTGATGCACTAGCTATTCATATATAAGGCTAAGTATTTCAATAGGTTAAATAAATTAACCACCCTAATTTATGCCCTCACTTCCTCTCACCTTGTCTATTACAATATCCTAATGTCATTGATCCTCTTCAAGAAGGAAGGACCAGCAACAATAACAACAATAGCTTTTTAATGGTCTCCCTACCGCCATCTAATCTGTCCCCCATCTAATCTGTCTTCTCATCAGCTGCCAAAGTGATTTTTCTAAAGTGAAGGTCTGTCACATAAACTCCTCCACTCAATAAACTTTAATGACTCCCTATTACCACCAAAATCAAATATAGTCTTCTTTTAGGCATTTGAAGTTCTTCAAAATCTGATCCCTTCCTATCTTTCCAATCTTTTTTTATATTTTATATCCCTCCACTTACTCTGTGATCCAGTCATACTCCACATGACATACCATTGCATGTCTTCAAGCAAAGACGTCACCACATAAAGTAAGCTCCTTGAGGACAGGAAATTTCTTTGTATCCCTAGTGCTTAAAAATGTCTACTGCATAGTAAATATTTAACAAATTCATGTTACCTGATTGATTTAGAATTGTAAGGAATGTTAGAGACCATGTAGTCCAATTCTCAAAACAGCTTGTTACTAACTGGGGAGGGGGAGGTTGGGATGATTCCCATCCCATCTGGGACGTCCCCAAATGAAGTAATGGCTCCAGTTGTTCTAGTGTAGACCTGTTTTTAACGACAGGATTCTTTCCCTTCCTTAAGCTCAGGCATTTGAAATCCAGTGGGTTATAAATCTCCATAACCATTCATAAAAAATTAAAAACTTCTGTGAAGTCTTAGAGAATCTTCTTTTGTGTTCCATTACTGGACAATAATAGTTCCCCAAAAGGATCCATATATATATATATATATATATATATATATATATATATATATATATATATATATAATGGTTCAGTGAAGATAGTTTCCCAAATGGCAGCTTTAGAAAGATATGTTTCTTTTGATCTAAATGAAATATACATGTTTGTTTATTTTGCAGTTACAGGGTTAGAGAGCTCTTTCTAAAATTTTGAATTGAGGAAGCCAGAATTTTAATTTTTTCCAGTGCTGTTTGGACTTCTCAGCTATTAGAATGTAAGCTCCTTAAAGGAAGATACTACTGCATTTTTGTCTTTGTATCCTCAGCACATAGCAATGTGGTTGGAGCAAAATAGGAACTTTAAAAGTGCTTGATGATTGGTTAGAACCAGAGGTTGTATCTGGTATATAGTACATGCTTAATCCTTTTTCATTCATTCCTAAACCATGGATCTTCTCTCTTACAACCCTTAGGTAGCAGATTTGGGGAGGGAAAGACTGGTCATCTGGAAGGGCTTAGTCACTTTTCTTTCCCCCCCACCCCTGAGCAATTTATAAACACAACTCTGCTCCTCCTAGTGAGAGAGCAGAAAGATGCTGGTCAATGCTGCTTGCCTACATCCAGTGTAAAAGCACTCCAGGCCTGTGGCTTATTTCCTTGCATTCAATTGACTACTTGCTATTAATGGACTAAGAAACACTAAGAAATTCCTATTGTTTAAAGGAGCTGTTATAAACTTAAAGAATTTTAGAAAAAAAAATCAGCAGAGATTTTTATTGTGCTGAAAGTCAAGAAAACTAGGCCTCGAATCTTTCCTTGGACACTTATTTGTCATTTGACCTCTCTGAACCTCAGTTATCTCATCTGCAAAATAATGGGGATAACACCTGTAATCCCTGATTTGCAGGTTTGTTGAGAAGTTCTAATGAGATAACATATGTCAAGGTCTTTGCTGGCCTTAAAGATCTACACGAATGTTTGCTATTACTATTGCTGTTGCTGTTATTATGATTATTATTTTATCGCTAGGGTTTAAAAATACTCACATCACTTAGGACATTTCCTGCATTCTTCAGCTGTCTAAGGAGCGGATTCTCTGTAGCAGGAAGCACATTATAATCAGCCTTAGCTTTATTCTTTTCGTAGTCTGCTTTATATTTTACCTGTAGGAGTGAAAGGAAATGAGAACGTGCCTGTCAGTCTTAAGATCTCTGTTATGCTGTTGGCACATGGGGTGCTTGGCATTCCATAAATATGAAATATTAATAATTCTGCACAAAGGCTGCATCCCATGTACCTCTTCTCACAATAAATAGAGTACTTCCTTTGGAATCAGAGGACCTAGGTTCAAATCCTGCCTCTGTAGCTTAATATTCATGTAACTCTGGTCAAGCCATTTAACTTTTCTAGGCCTCGGCTACTTCATCTGATGAAATGCCCCCTGAGGTCCCTTCCAGCCTTAGATCTATGATACTATGACCCTGTACCCAGATATTGATCCCCATTTGCCAAACTGCCAACATATTCTGTGAGCGTCTGGAAAGGATCCTTATAGCTTCCTCTACTCCACTTCCCACTTGTAAAGAGGACCCTAAGACAGCAATGACTGTCCAAGTATGTGTGTGGATAGATTAGGGCAGCAGTTCTCAACCTCTGGGTCATAACCCCTTTGGGGGTGGAACGACCCTTTCACAGGGGTCGCCTAAGGCCACTGGAAAACACATATTTCTGATGGTCTTAGGAACCTTGACACTGCTCCTCTATCTGCTTCCAGGCGGGTCTGCCCACATGCAGATTCGCCCACATATGAATATTATAGGGTTTCAGCATTAGCAAGGTCGAGAACCACTGGGTTAGGGTATCTGAGGAGGCCTGAGGTGGCAGAGCTGGACATGATGATTCAGCTGCCTCCTCACCCCAGAAGTTCCCTCATTCTCTGTGGCTTCCTCCCTCTGGAACATCCATCCCTCTTCTCCTATGCCGTCTTTCTGCCATTGATGATGTCTTCAGAAGTTTCATTTGGAGGAAGGGCCCAGGAGAGGCATCCTTCATTTCTGTCAGCTCTCTCTCTGGCTCTCTAAACTTTGCTGCTATTCCTCCTCTCCCCCTGCTTTTCAACTCCTTCTTGTTATCTTTCCACATTAGAAAGGAAGCCCTTTGAGGTCAAGGACTAGCTTTCTTTTTGCTAGTATTTGTATCTCTAGCATTTAGTCCAGTGTCTGGCACATAGTGAGCATATAATAAGTGCCTATTGACTTGACAGTCACAATACACCTTTCACCAGCCTTTCTTTTCTTCTCTTTGCAATTGGTGGAGATAGCAAAGGGCCTTTAGAGACTACAGGGCAATTTTCTAATGACTAATGACCTCGAGAAGCACCAGAAACATCTGCTAGCTTAATGGTTATGCTGAAGTTCTGGGATAGTGGACAGTTATACATCTAAAAAAAATTTGGGAACCCCCTTCCTGAGTCCATGTTAAGAAATCACAGAATACTATTCCTTGATTAGAAACATACATTAGATTTTTATCCTATATATTTACAGTACTGACCATATTATCTACAAAACCATTTCAAGGAGTCATAGTTTAAGAATCTGATCTTCTGAAAAGGCAACCAAACAAGGGTGTGAAGGTAAAGATTTAACAACTGGCTGGGGGTAGGATGGGTGAATCTGCATTATTAACTTTTTTCATCACTGTAAGCCTATACCATCATCAAAACAATAAATCAAGCCCTGATCTATGGCATTAATCAATTTCTGAGGTATAAATGCACACACTGAAAATTTAATAATCAGCTCTCAAGAGATGTAGGAGCTGCCTCCAGCACATCCTTGAGACCATGTACCAAAATGTTATAGATCCATCTACCTGTTCCTGGAATCTCCAGAGACCGAAGAGTCCTCAAATAAGTTTTTTGGTATTGACCAGGGCTCACTGCACAGTGGCATTTGGACCCTTTAACAGATGATACCTTGTAAAGCTAAAGTAGGAATGATAAAAATGGTGGCACTTCCTGAAACCTAATTCAATGGAATTAATTGTTATACTTTGTTGTTTAGTTGCTTTCAGTAGTGTCTGTCTCTTCATGACTCCAACAGGGGTTCTCCTGGCAAAGATACTGGAGTGGTTTGCCATTTTCTCCAGCTTGTCTTCCAAAGAAGGAAACTGAAACAAACAGGGGTAAGTGACTTGTCCAGGATCACACAGCTATTAAGTGTCTAAGGCTGGATTTAAACTCAGGTCTTCCTGATTCCATGCCCAGTGCTCTATCCACTGTGCCTGCTAGCTGACTCTTCTGGGATTAATACGTTCCTGCATTCAAGGTCATAAGTAGCACAGAAAAACGTGGCCCAAATGGCCAGGTAACAAACATCGCCAAAGGCACGTACCTTACTAGCAGCGATTCCAGCTTGTTTATTAACTTTGTATTCTGGAGTTTCTGTCTGCATAAAGTAAATTTGGTCTTTGAGGTTCTCAAAGTCTTCCTGGTATTTTCTCTGTAAGATAATGAGCAATATTATTGGACTGGCATGGGGAGTAAGCCGTGTTGGTGTCAGGTATAAAGGCAAGCATGGCAATACAAGGGAACATAGACAAGTTACCGTAAGGTAACACCTTCCCCCTTAGCTTGGACTGGTCAGATTGCTACTGGAATATGGTGCCACTGAAATAAACTTCTTGTCAATGATGAAAATAAGGGAATGTGGGAAGGATTATCCATCTGGAAAAAAAACCAGTCAACCTGGAACCCTGAGATCACCCTACTTAAGATTTAGAGTAGTCCTTATGGAAATGGAAATTCAAGCAGGAACAAATTAGATGAGGTTGAAATCCCCCAGTAGAAGGTTTATATTGACAGTGGCTTCTAAGGGAGTTTATGGCATCCCTTTTCACAGCATCTTTAGTCGTTTTTCTTGGAGAGGAGGGGAAGGAGTTGGCCTAGAAGGCTTCTAGCCCCTGCAGCGTATATTAATAAAGGCAGGAAAAAGGAAACTTCAGACCAAAGCCAATTGGGTGGTCATACTCTTACTTACTGTGCTTATATTGTCAGCATTCATTCTTGCATTTGCAATTTCAAAGCAAGGAGTCTCACTCCACTTGCCTTTGACTTTATTGTCATAGTCTTCCCGGTATTTGTTCTAAGATAAAAAAGAAAAAAATAAGGCAAGCAATGAAATATAAAATATGACAAATAAAATTTTAAATAAAATAACTAAAATGACTAATAAGGAAATGTTTTACGTGGTTGTACATGCATAACCTATATCAGATTGCTTAGCATCTCAGGGAGTGGGATAGAATTTGGAAACCAAAACTAAAAAACACAACAACCAATGTTTAAAAATTTTTACATGTAACTGGGGAAAAATATTGTCTACAAAAAAATCACTTTACATGCTGATGAATTTTAAACAAATCTAATGTGACTCATGGTGCCAAGAGACAGGGTCTAACAATAGAAGAGAGAAAGAGAAACTGGTCTAAAGTTTAACTCATCCAGGTCTCCTTTTAGGAGCACTTAATCTTCTTGGGTGAGATCTGGGCTAGGCAGTGTCTATCCTCTAAGGACTGTTCTGGCTTCTACTATTATCTGTGGGATGGGACCTGGAAAGAACCCTAAAGATCATCTCAGTCCAATTTTCTTAGCTCTGGGATGGTCCTGGGTATCCTGGAACTAAAGTTGGTTCCTAATGTGGGGTCACTCACAGCTCTCACATATATACAAAGATAATCTGACTTCTGCAAAATGCACTTCCCCTCCCCCCCCAATAAACCCCAGCAACCTTGGTACCACACTAATAAAGTCTGTGGATCTGAAGGTGTTTGTATAAGCATAACCTCTCCCATATTTACCATCCCTTGAGAGGAAAGGGGAAGAGAGGTCTCACTGCCCTCTTTTAACTTAGAACAAACTAAATAGTGTGTCTGTGGCACCACAGTAGATTGTTGTTAGAAACCACTCCAGTGCTCTAGCCAATATGTCTCAAACCAGGCAACTAACACATATTAAAAGTGGCAAAGTCCCTGCCAAATCTATAAAAAATTGACAAAGAAGAGAAAGCCCAGTGAGGAAATGACAACCTTTATGTGTGAAAAGCTTCCTTCAATCCCCTGTCTTTCCCCAGAGAAGACTTGGAAGTAAAGCCCCAGTTCATTGGCCTATCCTTCCCTCAGGAAGTTTAGAAGTAAATAAAATTAACATTTGAATGTACCAAGGTTATGATACACACACATATGTGTATATAAACATATACATACATATAAAGAGAGACAATGCTTTCCAAATAGATCGTCTCTTCAAAGTGAATACATATGACTTTTTTTTTAATCTTCTCTACACGCACTTGTGGTCTTAATGTAGTTGTCAAGTGGGAGGCAATGTGACTGCCAGTTAGCTCATCTATTTCTATTGCGTTCCTACTTCTCCTTTTCCTGTGAGTAGTAGATCCCTCAGGGCTCCGTTATGTAAAAGTCACCTCCCTGTGAGTGAGTGGGAGGGGTCCCAGTTTATATTGTCATTGCATAGAGCATGTCTAACACTAGTCTCCAGTCAACCAAACCTTATCTGTCAACCAAAGAATCTTCCTAATTCTATATTTAAAAAGTATCCTCCATAGTTTACTTGGTTCACTGCCTAACTCTGCTATACAACAAGCTCTCTCTGAAATGCCTTTCGCTCTGGGCCCCAGAAGGCACCTGTCCTTATGCTTGCTCTTGTATATGTGTGACCTTGGAATTGAGTAGAGACAAACACACAGAGACAGAAAGTGTATCAACAGGGCAGGGAGTTGATGACTAATTCTCACATCGTCATAACCACAAATGTCTAGCTTATGCTGCTTGTCTCTGAAGAAGCTAATGGATATATAATAGGGATAGAATAGAAACAGGAATAAGAATAAGTATAGAGTCTAGTCCTGTGAATTCATTAGTAGAGGGAGCTTCCAATGACAAAACTGCGTTTTCTAGGACAGGTTGGTGTCTTCTGTACAACTGACAAAGAACCAAGGTTAAATGATCTTTGCAGTGCCATGGCGCTGAGGTGCGTCAGACAAGTGACTCTGATCCAGGTCTTCCTGGCTTCACCTCTTCACCCCACCATATTACCTTTCTTCATTGTTATGTCTGCTACACAGAACACATCTACACAGAATCAAGTTGATGTATACATGTACAGACAACTCACAGGAGGATTGGATAAAGGGCTATCCTTTAAGTTAGGACTATTTGGGTTCAAGTACGCATGTAAACTAAGGGCAACTTATTTAATTCTCAGTGACCTTAGGTAATTGTCTAAGACTATGATTGCTGAGGAGTTACTGCCCTGCATCCGTGGAGAGAGTCTCCTCAAAGGGAATTATTTACACTAACGAATTATTAGGATCATAGATCTGGAATTGGAAAGACTCCAGGAGGATGTTCACAGGGGTTGAGTTGTCCAATTCTCTCATCTTAAAAATAAGGAAAACTGGTACAGCTAGGTGGCACAGTGAGTAGAGTACCAGCCCTAGAGTCAGGAGGACCTGAGTTCAAATCTGACCTCAGACCCTTAACACTTACTATCTGTGTGACTTAACCCAATTGCCTCACCCCCCCAATAATGGAAATTGAAGCCCCAAACAGTCAAGTTATTTGCTGAAGGTCACACAGATCCTGTGATTCTTCTTGTTCTGCCACCACCACCCCAAGCTCTCCACAGCTAGCAGTATTTCCACTGTATTTCACACTAAGTCAAACGGAGGTGAGTTGGAGGACCACAAGAAAAAGGTGAAAAGTCTCATTGACTCATCATCTCTTAAAGCTCCAACCCTCTCTCATTGGTTGGTTTGTTACCATTAGCATCCTCATAATCACATGCATCCCTCCCCATTTTTCCTGCAATACTTCTGAACACTACCTTTTTTCACATGGTTCTGTTCTTCAGTTTTGATTTTCTGCTTGAATTTGGGAAAAATCTCAAGATTTCTTAGTCACTTTAATGTTCTTGAGGAACACAGGATCTAAAGTTCTTATTGGTCATTATTAATATGTTGTCCTAAATGGTATCAGTTTGGGTTTATTTTTTAATGCACCACAGTATAGAGGATGTGTAAATCTGTAGGGTAAGCAGGACTGATAACGAAGCCTCTGCAAATGCCATAGGAGAGTTGACAGTTCTCCAGAGTCACCTTTTGTATTTACTGACATCTGTGTGCTTACAAAGTTCCAAGCCCCTTAGGAACTCACTCACCCAGCCCAAAGTGGTAAGTCTGCATTTGTGACAAGGCTGAGTTGCAGAGTTCTTTTAAAGACATGCACTTTCATTACTTTTAGGTGAAGACAATACAAATGCTAAGAAGGTGAAAGACTGCTTGGCTCTTTAAAGCAACTTCATTAAAGTCAAATAGAAATGGATCTCTGCAGGCTGCATATTGACTTAGAAAACTACAAATTAACTTCATCATTGTTGTCTTGTATTTTTATTTATCTTACTAAATATTTGCTAATTACATTTTAATCTGGGGTCCCAGAGCATGCAGCCATCACTGCAAGCTGATATCACTACTCTAGAGGACCTGCTTAAAAGAATGAATGAAAGAAGTGGAATTGTGTATAAACAAGTTCTCCTGGTTGTTCTTAAGTATCTACTCTCAAATCTACTCTTAAACTCTTCTTACAGTCCATGTATGTTATCATTGTTCTCAATCATCACTTTATAATAGCAAATAATTCCCTCAAATTTTATGAGTGGTGTCCATAATAGTGAGCTTTTCTGAACTTATTAGAGCCTGCATCTAAAACACCCCATGTCTGTGATCAGAAAAATCTGAGATTGCAAAGACAAGATAAATGAAATTGTGTGATCTATATCGTATGTGATTTTCTTTCTATCCTCTTTGTACAGTTGTAGATTGAGAACTAACACGGGACCCAAAGGGCATCTAGTCTTACCCTTTCATTTTACAGATTTGGAAATTGGACAAAGTCACACAGGCAGTCAGCATCAGCAATAACCAATTGAGCCTAGGTCCTCTGCGTCCAAAATTATTCTTTTCCTACTGTATGACACTATTTCCTTTTGCCCTAAAGAGATGCTTTCCCCAAAACTACTAAACTCACAGATAAATCTAGAAGTTTTCACTAGACTAAAGCAGAATGCCAACCTGGCAGAGTATCACCACCACACAGAATGAGGTGAAGTGCTCATGAGGAGTACCCTAAGAAGAGGCTGCCTGTGGCACTCTATTTAAAATAGAACCTTAGCACAAGCCTATTCATTAGCCTAACATCTGTCTTTGTACATTCCATCTCAAACCCTACATACCACAGGACTAGTTTATTGCCCTAAATATAGACAGAGAAGGCTTGTTTCTCAGTGCCCTCAAAGGTCATGGAATCCACTGCCGCCTGTTTGAGCCCATGGCATTTTTTATTTTTCAAAAATTTTCCCCAAGCCTGGCCAGTCTTTGAACTGAGAACCGGAAACCACACACATTTGGGTGTTCCCCTTTCTCACTGGAGCACACTGGAACGGGAACAACAAGAAACTTTGGAGTTATGCATCTTCTCTGTTTGATATTTCAAACATTCCATGTCCACTTTCTGAATAACCCAGGAGCCCCCTTAGTCATCAGCTTTTAAGTTCTTCATCTAGCTGGTTTATTAAACTTCTCTTTTGGGAAGAGAAACAATCAAATTTCAATATAACCCCACCCAAGAAGCAATGGAGCATAGTAGATAAAGAGCTGGCCTCTGAATCTGGTAAATCTAAATTTTTATCCCTTCAGATACATGCTGGCTGTGGGACCCTGGGCTATTCCTAAGCAACTTCTCAGTGTCCAAAGGTAATTCGAGAAATCTAATAGTTACAGAGAAGTAGACAATCTGCACAGGTAGGGGGAGTTCCCTATACCAATAACATCATAGCTCAAGTCAATAAACATACTTGTTTTAAAAGTCTGTTACAAAAATGTAGCATGCTGAGTCATGAGAACACGTACACCTTGTTGCTTGCTTTTTCAAAATCAGTGCCATTTTGGTTTTGTTGGGTAATTACTAGAGTATGTTTTTAGTTACTTGAATAAGCTGTTAAAGATAAATTCAAAGGATTAAGATTGAGATTAGGAAGAGGTCATGTAGTCCAAGCCAAGGGACTGGCCCAAGGTCATACATATAGGAAGTAGCAGAGCTAACAGTCATGGAGAAGTAGCAAAGCTAGGGAGCTATGAGGCTTTGTTATCACTTGTCTTACTCTATAGCTTTATATATTCCTTTTTCTGGTATCCTGAGACAATTCCAAGGTCACACAAAAAACTTTTGTACTCATGGGGTCGCAGAATCAGATCTAGAACTGGAGGAGACCCTAGAGACCTAAATTTAGAGACCTCTAATTCCAACCCCCTCATTTTGTAGATGAGGAAACCGAGGCCCATGGAGACTGTGATGACTTGACCAAGGTCACATGAGGAAGAAGAAATAGAATCAAGATTCAAAGCCAAGACTTCTGATTTCAGAGTCAATGCTCTTTACACTATACCACAGGCCTTATTTGTTTAGGTGAGCAATGCAAACAACTTGGGAGAGGGAAGAAAGAGATCCCAGTAGGAGAGCCAGGTGTCTCCAAACAGCACAGTGCGGTCATAGTTCAAGATCTCCTAACTTTCTTGCTGAAGCCCACATGCCAACCCTGAGTGCTTACCTTACTCAACTGATTGTTCACTTTCTTGGCAAATTCTATATCTGGCGGATCTGCCAGTGGAGTAAACTGAGAATTCCGTTCTGCCTGTCCTTTTTTGTAGACAACCTAACATCATAAAAAGACACAAATGAGAACAATTTAGGGTTAATGAGACAGAAAATATTCCCCTGACTGTTACCACACTCATGTGGATAGGATTTTAAAAGGCTTTGTACTTTAGCCCTATTCCGTTTGCTGCCTCGATGAATAGAATCCCTGAATCTGTGTCTCATGAGATTAAAAAATGCATCTAGAAACTAGTTTGAAGTAAAAAAAATGAACACATGCTTCTATATATTCTGAGGATTCCAAAATTGAGATATGAAGGATACTTTTTTTTTGAATTTTTTTTTTAACTTGTTTGTTCACTTTTAGGTTACACGATTCTGTTCCATAGTCACTTCAGTTATAGATTTTTCTCCCCTTCCTCCCCATTCCCCACCCGACTCCCCCATGGTGGCATACAATCATGTATAGGATCTGCAAACTCCTTCACATTGTACAATCGTCTGGTTGTATAGGTGTTATAGCCAATGGAGTGAACAATGAGAAAAGAGAAACAAAAGCCAAACATCGAAAAGAATGATAGCATGCATTGCTTCAGTCTCCGTTTAAACTCTGATCTTTCTGGATCTTTCTCTGAATGTAG
>CM053596.1:159991117-160020415 GCA_028646575.1 Pseudocheirus occidentalis
GCATACAATCATGTATAGGATCTGCAAACTCCTTCACATTGTACAATCGTCTGGTTGTATAGGTGTTATAGCCAATGGAGTGAACAATGAGAAAAGAGAAACAAAAGCCAAACATCGAAAAGAATG
Organism: Pseudocheirus occidentalis; assembly: GCA_028646575.1. Taxonomy (NCBI): domain Eukaryota; kingdom Metazoa; phylum Chordata; class Mammalia; order Diprotodontia; family Pseudocheiridae; genus Pseudocheirus; species Pseudocheirus occidentalis. The sequence continues at coordinate 159,991,244 of CM053596.1, forward strand.
ATAGCATGCATTGCTTCAGTCTCCGTTTAAACTCTGATCTTTCTGGATCTTTCTCTGAATGTAGACATCTCCTGATATGAAGGATACTTTAAAAGATCCTGCTTTCATCTATAAGCCCATGTTCTTGTGATGCCTGCTCTACTATCCCTATGGAACCTCCATAGAGGCTCATGAAAAGAAAAGAAGGAAAGAAGGAAGAAAGGAAGGAAATGGGGAAGCAAGGAAAGAAAGAGAGAAGAAGAAAGAAAGAGAAAGAAAGAAAGGTAAGGAAGGAAAAGAAATAAGAAAAACACAAAGGAAGAAAGAAAGGAATGAAAGAAAGGAAGGAAGGAAAATAAGAAATGGAGGGACGGTGGGAAGTAGAAAAAAAGGAGGGAAGGGAAGGAAGGAAAGAATGAAGACTGAAGACAGACTTTCATGCTTAATTTATTTGGTTCTCACTACCTAATTTCTTTAAAATGTGTAAGTTTCTTTTTAGCTCTGGACATAAGCTATTTTGGTGTTTTACTTAACAGTCTCTTAGACCAGAACATGAATTAGGGGTGGGGGTGAAGCTTAAAAAGGGATATATGAAATGACTTTAGATCTCCTGATAAGTGGTCTGACAATCTGATAAAAATCAATTTCTTGGAGATTAGGGTCTAGATACCTCAATGATTTAAAGTGATCTTGTTTACAATTCTCTCTACTTCTAGAATTCAATACCTAATGAACTCAATGGCTCTCAAGTACTAGAAAAATTTCACTAAAAGCAGAATGAGGACAATATGACAAGCAGGGAAAAGATTTACAGAAAGAACATTCAGGGGACAGAGCTTCTGGAATAGGATTCCCAGTTTTTAAGTCTACATGGTACATGCTATGAATAAGAATTTGCCTTGGGTTCCAGGTCCAGTAATTGTAGAAGTCCATGTTGTGGTATTAATAGGCATTTAAGTAATAAGATACTTTTTGTAAACTTAGTCTGCAGTAAAATACAAGTTGTAGCCTAATTTTCAAATACTTCAGGAATGGGGTGAGAGAAGATAGAATTTATTATAATATATTGCGACTACAACTTACCGTTGCCTAAGAAATATCAAATAATTTGTCAAACTTTAAATTTCATAGCATTGATTTAAGGAATGTCATCTTTAATATCTCCATTTTCTGGAATAGAAAGTTATGTTACCTAGAGATTGAATCATCTTAAAAATGTCTCCTGTGGTTTCCATGGCTCTACCTCTCTAACAATTCATTCTCTGCCTCCTTTGATGACTTTTCATTAAAAAAAAATCCTTATTGTGTCTTGGTCAATACACTTTACACTTTAGCCCCCCATGGTTCCAAAATGGTTTTATTGATCGTTTTGTTCACCCAAGTTTTTAGCAAGTTCTTTATAATTACTTTGTGGTGCTCGCATTCCCTTAGCACAGTGTGTGATACCTAGTAGGCACTCAACAAATATGTGTTGATGAGTTGAAATTCTAGAAGAGAAGCAAGGGAGTCTTGCTGATATGGATCTACAAGGGTCAGTCCTGGGTATAGTTTTTTTTTTTATAATGGTCAGCATTATTGTGTTACACTGACTGGTACCAAGTATTGGATGATTTAAAATAGGAACATACTTCCTCAAGCTGGTGATTAATCACTAGTAAAAGGTAGAAGTACTGGGACCAATCTGGGCCAAATTTGTCCCTCAGAATATGGGATAGAGAATGTATTTATTAATACTTTTGAAGATAGTTTTTTTAAAGATAGACTTTAAAAAAACCATGGTTAGCTGAATTTATCTAAGTTCATTTTAGGGCTAAGTAAGACACTTAGGAAGAAAAAATATCTAAGTATGCTTGAGCAAAATAGAGAACAATTAGTTATGCACAAGTATGATAGAAAAGGATACTGGGATCCTAGAGGATCACCAGACATAAGAAATCTATAATTTTATAGGACAGTTTTTAGAACAATTGAGACTGAGTTAGTATTTCTAAAAAAAAATAATGCATCAGCTTTCAAAAGATGCCACTCCTCACAGGACTAATGGCAAGTTAGTCTTACTGCTCTGCCCACGTCAGATTGGGGCTGATGGAAGTAAGAGGTGTACTCTTCTGTTGGGGCCATTGATGTCTAATACTGTTCTAGAATCCATTTTAGATAACCTAAAGAACAAACACAAGACACTTAAATATGTTTGCTAATTTGAGAAAGCTGTTGAGGATCTGTACACTTGTGGTTCAAGAGTACTGAAATTCTTTGCCTAGATTGATACAGGATGACTCCCCCATCGAAGTCATGTTGAAAAAAGACAAAACTTCCCTCTCCTGAGTTCCAAGGAACATGAATCTGGCCAGAAGATGGTCAGAAGTTCCTTAATTCCACTCTCCTAATCCTAATGCCATATTTATATTTTCACTTACATCGCTGAGAGCTTTCTGGGCTTGTGCAACCCTTCTCAGCTCTGGACTGTCATTGTATGGGTAAAATAAACTTTTGTCTGCTTCCCAGTCTTCAGTGTACTGTTTCTGAAAAGAAAAAAGAAAGACAAATATGAAAAGATTAGAATACAACTTAAGTTCCTTTTCTTCATCATTATGTGCAGATACAATAATAGCTCTCATTTGTGTAATGTATGCTAAAAACCATTTATGTTACAAATGCGTATTATCTCAATGAATCCTTGGAATAATCCTGAGGAATTAAGTTTTACAATTGTTATTTTTTCTTCAGAAAAAAGGAGACTTGAATAGGTTAAGTGACTTAATAATACTAATTGACATTTATATAGAACTTTAAAGCAAAGTACTTTATATTTCTCATATCATTTAAGCTTCACAACAACTCTCTGAGATAGGTCTTAATAGAATTTGTTATCTCTGTTTTACAGATGATGATGCTACAGGAGGTTAAATGGTTTGACCAAAGTCACATGTCTAACTAAGTGGCTGAGCTGGGATTTGAAATCCTGATTCCAAGCCCAGCACTCTATTCACATCCCTCGTGGGCAGAGTTTAGATTTGAATTTAAGTCTTTGACATGATATGCAATTCTCTTTGTAATGTCATACTGTCTCTATTACACCAGTTAATTTAGATTAAGGGATACTTAATCTGGGGTCAAAGACCCCAGAAGAGTCCATAAGTAGATTTTAATGAGTACGTGAACTTGGATGAGGGAAAGATTTTGATAATTGTATTTCAAGATCCTCAGTATCTTTTGTAACTATATGTATTTTATTTTATGCATTTAAAAATATTATTCAGAGAAGTATATGTATGCATTTAATCAGACTCCCAAAGGGTCCGTCTCACACACACACACACACACACACACACACACACACACACAGGACAGGAAAAAGCAATCCCTAGAGAGCAAAGCTAAATGAGATAGATCCCCATTTAATCTGTTGCCTTCTACCACACTCAAATAACTTCTTTGAACAGTTTAACCTCCATTCCCTAACAAACCTTCACCAGAAGTACAGAATTATTTGCTTTCAATGTTTCTTCCTTTTTTATTGTCTGCCTTCTAGAGTAAGTGATAATAAGAATCTAAGTAAAAATGGCAATGTTTGGAACAATTTGAAGAATGTTATAACTATCTTGTTATTCAGTAATTTTCAATTCATGTCCAACTCGTTGCGACTCCATTTGGGATTTTCTTGGCAAAGATTCTAGAGTGGTTTGCCATTTCCTTCTCCAGCTCATTTTACAGATGAGGAAGCTGAGACAAACACAGCTAAGTGACTTGCCCAGAGTCACACAGCTAATTGATTTACACTTTGATTTACACTTAGGAAGATGTCTTCCTGGCTCCAGGTCTGGCATTCTATCTTAGGTGCTCAATTAATACTTTTCCATAATTTGATTTATAGACTGGAAAAAAGGGTTTGGGAAGCCAGGAGCCTGGATAATTCATGAACTGAGTAATCAGTCCTTAGATCCCCAACCAAGAGGTCTAAATACCTCACCTAATAGATTGCCAAGCTAGAGGCAGCAACCCTGACCCTGGCCTCCTACCTACTGCCCTGCCTCCTTTCTCTCTGTTTTAGGGGATTCCCAGTAAGGAATAGAGTCAAACTAGCCAAGGTACCTCCCCTCCCACTTCACTGTCATCTTCCTCCACGTTATCCCACTGTCAGGACCTACCTAAGCTAATCTCAAGGCTTTGAAGCAATAAAAAATAGCTTTTCTTCACAATCAGCAAACATCAACTATACATTTTTGAAAGTTATTGAGTGGAACAGGTTATTTCAAAAGATCAGCTCCAAGAAACATTGGTTATATCATGTCCCCTAGGAAAAATCTTCCCTCTGGACCTCTTATCATACTGTACCTTGAACCCTTCTTGTATCCTTACGGCAGAATAGTGGATATCATAGTTACTTGTATTTGTTCCTTTTTCTACCATTGAACTAAACTCTCTATCTCTCCCAGTTGCTAGCACATAGTAGGCTTTTAATTTCATTTGGTGAACTGGCATTGAGTTTAAACAATTGTTCTTACCTTACTAAACATGGCCGTGTTCTTAATTGCCTGGACAAGTTCTGGAGCATCAGGGGGAAGCAGGTACTTATCCTTGGTGTCTTCCCAGTTCTGCTTATACAAAACCTTGATGGAGAAACCAGAGATGAGGCAGTTATTCAATCTTCAGGGCTAAGGGTGCTCAAGAGAACTGTTAGGTGTCTTCTTTTGCTCCTTGAACAAAACTTGCCAATTATGCCACATAGAAAGCATTTAATGTGATGACCTCCTATGACGTTTTTCTTTCATCAATAAGCTTAAAATTTGTAAAATCTAAGATTTTTACTACATAGCTCAATTCTGCCTCCCTGTTGGATTTTGTATGTATTTTATATTGAAAACAAAATCTGTCGTATGAATTTGAACAAATATAAACATTTCCAGGTATACATACAATCGGGGCTCTTGTGTGGATTTTGAAAAGGCTCATGTGTGAATTTGGTATGTTTTATCCTTTCTCCTTGAGTCAAATATTGTTGTTGTTGTCGAGTTGTTTCAGTTGTGTCTGACTCTTTGTGACCCCCCTTTTTTAGGGTGTAATTGGCAACATACTGGAGTGGGTTGCCATTTCCTTCTCCAGCTCATTTTACAAATAAGGAACTAATGCAAAATAGGGTTAAGTGATTTGCCCAGGGTCACAGAATTAGTAAGTGTCTGAGGCTGGATTTGAATTCATGAACATGAGCCTTCCTGATTCTAAGCCCAGCGCTCTATCCACTGCCACCTAGTTAGCAAATGTTATCACCGGTTATCACAGATTTGGTGCCATCTTGTTTAAACTTCTTCATTTTGCAGACAAGGAAAGTGAGGCCCAGAGAGTTGAAGTAATTTGGTTAAAGTCATACAGGGAATTAAATGGAAGTAATGCACATGAAATAAGCTCCCAATGTTCAGGACAAAGCTTTTATATCCAATTTTCCTTCTCTAACTATAAGAGATGATATCACGGATCTAGAATTAGAAGAGACCTCATAGGCAATCAGTCCAGCCCCCTCATTTTTCATTTGAGGAAATGAAAGCCAAAAAATGTTAAGTGACTTGTCCCAGGTATTAATAATCAGACGTGAAATTTGACCCTAGGTCCTTCGACTCCTGTCTCAGTGTTCTTTCCCCCTGCCCTACTGGTCGCCATGCTGGCCTTACCTTGCTAACTTGCTGCGACACTTTCTTTGCATGTTCAATGTCCTTTGCCTTCTCGTCAACGTGGCAAATTGTTTTGGCAACATCGCCATCCATACGATACTTCACCTACAGCACCAATAATAGTACAAGTGAGTCAGTGAGAGCTATTAACCTGAGGGGGTCTGAGGGAACTTCTAACAGCACACAGTAGGAACTGGGGGAAGTCATATCAGTAAGCTCTGGAATGGGGGGGAGGGAAACCTGTGGCTTTTAGGCCATATGTGGCCCTCTAGGTCCTCAAGTGTGTTCCTTTGACTGAACCCAAACTTCACAGAACAAATGCCCTTAATGAAAGAATTTGTTCTATAAAACTTGGACTCGGTCAAAAGGCCCCATCCAAGGACCTAAAGGGTCATATGTGGTCTTGAGGCCTCAGGTTCCCCACCAATGCTCTGGATACTTTTGACATTGTGCCTCACAGAGCTAGAACCACAGCTTGCCTTATCTATTTCCTATCATCAAAGATGACCTGAAGCACAGAAAGTACTTAATCAGTATTAATGGGCTGACCTTGTAGGTCCCTTCTAGCCGGATGTCTTCCTATGATGCTATATGTATTTTTTCTTTTTTCTTGGTCTAATGTTGCCTGCTGTTGCTTAGGTTCACAAATGAATCATCACAAAGAACCATGATTGAGTTGCTGTCTTCTTTGCCTACACTCATTTCAAAGACTTGTGATTTGATCAGTGTGCTCATTCTATCCACCATCACAGACTGCAGCCTCTTCATGCCTTAGGTAGACAGACTGTCTTCACGAGTCAGGGTCAACTTTTGGAGATGAGCCTCTTCAAACTTAATCAGATTGGTTCTCAGGGAGCATTGTGGTTAGCATACCTGTATTTGAAACCCTTGTATCTTAGAGAGGTTCTGAGGGGTTTTGTCCTGTTGGCACATCTTGCAAGAACATGGTATCAACTCCATGCCGCAAAAAGACATCAGAGCAGAATTGTAGTGGAGGCTTTTTCATGTTCCTCTCTAAAGATATACTGCTATCTAGAACCCTGACCACCTCCCTGGGGTTTACACCAAATACCACAACTTATAATTAATGCTCCCTCTAAATCTCTGAACTTTTTTAATATCACATAATCTTATGCTTTGTATACATAGTGAAAGTCCACCTTCCCCCAAAATATTAGCAACTTCTATTCAACTCATTCCGTTGGATTCCTTTAGAACAGCGGTTCTCAACCTGTGGGTTATGTTCAATTTAAATACATCCTGCATATCAGATATTTACGTTATGATTCATAACAGTAGCAAAATTACAGTTATGAAGTAGCAATGAAAAGAATTTTATGGTTGGGGGTCACCACAACATGAGGAACTGTATTAAAGGGTCACAGCATTAGGAAGGATGAGAACCACTGCTTCAGTATAAAATATAAGCATTTTTGCTTAGTTTTTAAAGCCCTGCATAGTGTGACCCCAACCTACCTTTCCAGCACTTGTCAATTGAACCAAGCTCTCTTCTCTTCTCCTTATGCACAACCCTCCTTCTCCAGTGTCTGACATACATATATATGTGTATATGTGTATGTATATATATGCACATATACACATATCCCCACCAACATGTTTGCATGTATTGTGGGCACATATTTTATAAGCAATAAATGTATGCATGTGTGCCCTATATGTATATATACATATTCATATGTATAATGGGTATATGCTTTATAAATATGCATATAATTACATGTGCATTGAAACATATCCTATAAATGCATGCATACATGTCTACATGTGTGTACATGCATACAGGTTTGCACAGTTGTGGTACATATTTTATAAATATATGTGTGTATATACACATATATAATATGCACATATATACTCATATGTATACACACAAGATTTTGCTGGTAAATGTTTAACAATCAGTTTTTGAGGGGGTAAAATATACCCATGACACACTTTAAGTTTAATTTGCATTATTAACATTTTCGCCTCCCTTTCCTTAAGTCTAGACAATCAACAAGATTGAACATCAAGCCCTGATTTGTAGCATATGCTTTTTTCTGAGGTGTGAATGTTTACACTGGAAATTTAACTATCCGCATGAGCCAGTCTTGGCTTGTTGTCTTCTCAACTAAAATGCAAGCTCATTGTGACTAGTGACTGTTTCATTCTTTGTACTTGTATCCCAAGTGTTTTGTATACGGTCTGACACAACAAATAATGAGTCCTTGTAGACTGACGGATTGATTTAGAGGCACCACCCACCTCACTGAGCTGATCTTGTACTTTCTTGATTCTTCGCAGTTCTGGAGTATCAGTTGTGCTGGCATAAGGTAGTCCTTTGGTTTTCTCAAAATTCTCTTTGTACTTATTCTGAAAGCGAATGTTAGCATTTCAACCAAAACACACTAAAGCCAAGGACACAGCAATCACCATATTTATCATTATTTAATGTGCATCCCCATCACCAAAATGAATCAGATGCCATTAGTTAATACTTGATAAATATAAAATTGCCATGTATACTGCTTAGAAACCGTTATTAGAAGACTTATAATTATATATGTATATACATATGTGTTGCTATATATACATATTTATTGTTATTGAGTCATTTTTCAGTCATGTCTGACTCTTCATGACCCCATTTGAGGTTTTCTTGGCAAAGATAGCGAACTGGTTTGCCATTTCCCTTTCCTGCCTATTTTACAGAGAAGGAAACTGAGGCAAACAGGGTTGAGTGACTTCCTCAGGGTCACAGCTAGTAAGTGTCTGAGGGCAAGAATACAGGCCTTCCTGACTCCAGGTCCAGTGTTCTAACCACTTGAACACCTAGCTGCCCTGTAAATACATATATATACATTTACACACAGATAAATATATATGTATATAGGCATACATTTCTACATATACAGACAGCAGAGCCCAGTGAGTTAACTCTCTTTACCATTGAAGATTTGTCTTTTTTTAGAACAACTTGTAGTCTTAGTTCTTTTGTTGGTCTGGAATCCAATTCTGCTGCCAATAGAGTGACTTTTAGAATTGTACTTAAGAGCATGAGGTGGAAGCCTGTGATTACCTAAGGATCACTTATGAGTGTGACTTAACTTTGTATTTTGAACCTTTAATTCTGAAACTGTTTTACTAATACAAAGTATTTAAATATAAAAAAATGGAGGAAAACATTTATTTACACTCCTATGTACAAAGCACAGTGCTAAGTGCTGGAAATACAAACATAAGGCCAGATAGTACCTGCCTTCAAAGAGCTTCTGTTCTCATGGGGAAAGCAACTCATATGGGACAGTTGTGACCAGAAAGGAGTACTTTGGTTCAGAAAGATACTTGAGGGCAAGGATGGGGGATGGGGAACAATAGAGGAACAGATGAGCACATCTCATTCAGGAGCAGTGAAAGAATTGATTTGGTCTGGTACTAATTTCAAAACGGGGAAGCTAGGGGAGGGAAGCTTTTTAAGCAACTGGAAGGTTTTGTTATTTTTCATTAACATTTTATACATTATCATATATTATATTAAAAGAAAAATATGATTAATTAATATTTTTATTAACTTCTGCTTTTCTATCCAACCATCATAGATGAGATTGACTAATGATTAATGATGAATTAGCGTTGGGCTTTGAAATCAGTCTTGACCTCATTCCGGAGGGTTAACTCCTGAAGGATTTAGCAATGTCTGTCTGTCTGTCTCTCCACATACACGTACAAAGTAATGATATATCAATATATATGCTGAAGGGTTATATAGACTCTTCTGATATACTAAATGTATTCTGAAAGGTTAACTCTTGAAGGCAATGGTGATGTCAGATTTATACTATACAGAATAAGATCAAGATCAAAACAGAGAATTCCTGCTGAAATAATTCCCTTCACCAACACATAATGGCAAGTTCTAGGCAAATGTTTTGACTTAGATAGTTGCTTGGGGTCAGGAGGAGATTAAAGATGACTTGCTTAGAATCACATAACCACTCCATTCTGGGGCAGGACATGAATCTGATCATTCCTGACTCTGAGGCCATGTCTATACCCATTTTTCATACGGCCTCACAGGGACTATATATAATGAAAATTCACAAAGGGAAAGCTCAGAGAATAGATAACCTATAATTTTGTGACCAGTTTATGTCTCCTTCAAAGTAATATCTTTCACTGATGAAACAACTTTTAGGAGATGACTTACAAACTCCAGATTCAGCCAAACTTACCGGGCTAAAAAGATTTTGCATTTTCTGACTGTGTGCTATGTAGGGGGTCATGAATTTTGAAGGGTCCACTTTCTTCCGGATGATTCTCTTCCTCTCTGCTGGCTTTGTTGGTTCTCCATCATGAGATACAGTCCGCTCCTCGTGGTAAGATATAGTAGGATGTTCATCCTGGTCAGTAATTGTCCGTGTAGTGGTCGTCTCATAAACTTTGGTTATTGTCTGAAAATTGTGATGGCAAATCACGATTATCATAAAGGGAAAAGTACTGCACCAGGGTATTGATACCCAGCATACTGACTTAGGTTAGTCGATTTTATTCTGGTATTTTTTTTTGTATATTGTATAAAGCAAGATATAGCTCACAATATCCAAATAAATACATGCAATGTCATGTTATTGGATGCACTATATCGTCTGTTCACAGACATATTCTTCAACTGCAGTACACAATATATATTAAAAAGTCTTTTTTTCTTATTAATGTATAACATTTTATTAAAAGCTTTTTCATGGTAACAAATGCTAGGATTAAATGTTATATAATTCTTTCATTGTTATTAAGGTTTCAGTGACTCTCTTTTTAATCAACATGCCAAAGTAAAGGTTAAACTCAAATTATTTTGAAGCTGGGACAAGACATACACATAAAGTTCAGATTTTGACTGTTATAACAACTTGTGAAATTGATTAAGCAAGAGGTAGGTACAAATGGCTGGCAGCCTTAATTAAACACACTTGTTTATTTTGTAGGCTTTCTCTCCTTCCTCATCCTTCTGAGACTATATGGAAGGCAATAATTAACCTTAAACAACAGAAATTAATCACATCAAATACAACAGGCTAATAAGCCACCGTCTTATTTTTTAATTAAATGAGTATGAATGTCATGTTCAGTAATGAATTATTATTTCATAGGAGTGAAAAGTGCTTCAGATATAGCATGCCATTTATCTACTATAGCAACCCTATCTGGTAAGTCAGAAATTAGAGTTACATTTTATAAGCAAAGAAACCAATGTCATGCAGTCCTGGCAGTCAAAACAAATGCCAACCACCTGGGCACCATAGAAACATATTTTTTTAACTAGAAAAAATTACCTCTCTTGACCCAAAAGTTCCTCTGGACAATTATGAAGAGACATTTAATTAAAAATGAAAGTGTGTAGCTAAATGATCAGTCTCAAGTATTGTCAAAGCATGGCCATCCAATTGTTTTCTAAGCATGGAGTTGTATTAACTAGAATATTAACCCCTTTGCCACTTTCTAAAGGAGTTAGTTTCTACATAGATAAAATACTGCAAAGCACTCCATGTTAATCCCTTGTTTATGGTTTGCCAAGCATTAAAAGATATATTTGCATGCAGAAAACCACACAAAGCTTCATCATAAGAGAGGTATTTCACCTTGAAAAAAGAACTCCAAGTTGGAATATCTATCTGAATGTCTTACTCAGAATTTCAAGTGAATTAAGTCTGAGTAGCATTACATGCATCATGTCAAAAAGGAGAGAGAGACAACATCCTTATTGACATAAATGATGATTTGCAGGTTGGCAGTCCTTGGCAATGATGCTGCATGCATCTGCATTGCAGATCACAACTGCAACCCAACAGGTAAGAATACTGGATATGTGGCCTTCAATTCCAGTTAACATCATTCATACTATAACCAGGACTTCCAAAAAAAAATTCCTGAGCTATCATCCTCAAACATCTTGTTTATTATTTTGAATTTTAAGATGGTGAAATAACCCTTCAGACATAGACCCCACCCACCCACCCAAATGGGAATGACTCCTCCCCACAATGGTGCTGAGAGACTGAACAGCACCAAGCCCAAGGCAGTTTCATGAGGGTGCTGCTCATGCAAGTGTCCTGAGGCTTTACCTCGCCCGGCACTTCTTCGTAGACAATTTCTTCTGTGTAGTACTAAAAATAGAGTACAAATGCCATCACTTCATCAGAAGAGAACATGTTGGTTCTCAGGCGAATCACCTCCTTATCTGAATCTGCCATTCTATGTGAGTAGCTCAGGGGGCTTAGGAAGGTGGTAGGAAGGATGCTGGATCTGAAGGCAAAGTACTCAGCTCCCTGAGCAAATTATTTTATCCTCTTAGGTATTACTTTTGCCATCTATAAATTAGGGGATTACTCTAGATGGCTTGTAAGAGCCCTTGCAATTTGAAATCTATGATTCTATGATTCAAAGATTCCTTTTAGCTCCAAATCTGTGATACTATGATCTCCTTGGGAAAGAAGCTGATGAGGGAAATGAGATAAACAAAGTGTGCTTATGAGGGCGTTAAAGGCCTTTTTGTTCCTTAGGGGAGTTTTGGCAACTTGATTAGGCTATCTCTACTCTCAGATTTACTTATCTATCTATCTGTTTATCTATCTGTTTGTTTGTTTAGTTTTCCACATCTGGGTTCCACAATGTTCCATTGAACAGTTCAGGAAGTACAGTGAGGATAAGAAGATTCGATGCTGTGTGGTCCCTAAACAAAGCTAGAATGTGTGGGATTCTTAGATCAGAAATGGTAATAATTGAGGTAAATGTTAGCATATCTTCCAAATACCTTCTTTCTGAAATACGACCTTTGTGATGCAGAGGCTTGAAATATTCAGATAGCAGAAACAAGAAGTTGTTGGGTTATATACACTTTCTAGATAAATATTATCTGCGAAAAATGGTAATTGACTTTACTTACTGATTGTCTGCTTTCCATAGATTTCTCATTTATTCACTGAATTTTAGAGTTGGAAGGAAGCCTTTTTGAGGCCCAGAGAGAGTAGTTTGTACAAGTTTATATATCTAACCAGCAGGCCACTATAATTGACACTATAACTCATCCTGAATAGAGAAGACAGAAACTGTATAACTTCATAGGACATACATTTTACTCTACTTTAAGCTAGTTAAAAATGAACAAATCCATTCTTTTTGTGTCTTTTGCTTTTTTATTCCCAGCGCCTACCACACACTACTTTTCATATAGTAGGGATTTAATAAATATTTAATAAATACTTTTAAAATTGTTCTAAATTCTACCCAGGAATATACCATTTGCCATTAAATAACTATAAGAAAACAAAGAGGCTCTTTCTCTCTCATATGAAATACTACTATTAGACAGACAGACACAGACAGATAGATAGACAGATAGATAGATAGACAGACAGACAGACAGACAGACAGACAGACAGATAGATAGATAGATAGATAGATAGATAGATAGATAGATAGATAGATAGATAGATAGATGGACAGGTGTGTCTGTGTATGTGTGTATGTATGTGTAATTTCAGTTGAATCTCTCTCTTCCACTTAAACAGGGTGCTGAATTAATCTCTCCAAGTCCCTTTCAGGAGGGTTGACTTCCAAAGGGATCAAGAACTGCCCTCACTAGAGGAGCACAACGAAACGTCTTCCCAACACACAGATAGGGTAAGCTTAACTCTCCTGCCACCACCACTTCTGTGGAATCTGTAACCTAGATCTGTAAACCAAGCCCGTGTTTGTTCTTCTGACATTACCAGCAATAAAGAGACCATAATTAGAAGTTGGCTGACATTTTCCTGAAGATACGTAAGAGAGAGGAGAATTTAGCTCCCTCTGCCTCAGCCTTATCCAGCCCTGCTGGACGAGTAGCAGGAAAGGCTCATTTAGGTCAAGCATAACAGGAAAAGAGATGAAAATAAAGGGTCTGGATCATTTTCTCAGTCATCAAAATACTTACATAATGGCATATTTTTCATTCTTTCTATTGTCATCACTAAAATATGCACCCGGGGGAGCAGACAAATCTCAAGCACCACTTTTTCTGTTCCTGTCCTCCTTTCAGGAATACACATTTTCAGGTCATCTTGAGGTAAACGCTGCTCTTTACTGAGAGGCTTTACCCAAAGCATTTAGTTCAACCTATCATTTTTACACATACCACTACTGGGGGACCCATTTTTTTGGTTAAAAATAAATAAGGCGTAGAACTCATGCTAACAGATATTTATTTTCTGATTCTTCCTGCTGCATTATCTTTTATTTTGTAGCTCAAATGCCTTCTATAAGTGTTACTCTACAATCGCCTACATGGACATCTTTTTGTTACTGCATTCTGCTGCAGAAAACATTGCTGCGCAGCTAGGTGGTTCAGTGGACAGAACACTGGGTTTGGAATTGAGAAGTCCTGAGTTCAAATCCAGCCTCAGACCCTGGACAAGTCACTTAGCCTTACTTTCCTCATCTATAAAATAGCACCTCCATTCCAGAGTTGTTATGAGGATCTAATAATATTTGTAAAGCATTTTGCAAATCTTAAAGTGCTATATATGTGCTGGTATTATTAAATGCTACCTTACAGTGGTATAGCCCTTCACAGTGCACCAGACCCACACAAAACCTGGGAAAATTCTTGATAAGGATGCTGCCATGGTACCATTCCATGCTCAAGAGGAACTCACTGCATCAAGAGGGAAAACCAAACTAACCAGAAATATTTGGAAATGTTTTGAATGTTGTTAGCAAAAGTTAAAATAGTTTCTGCTGGCTTACCTTGTTTGCCTCTGATACAGACTCTATCAATAAACATGTATTTAAGAAATATGATTAAAATCCTTCACAGTATTTATTACTTATACAAAGAGATTGGTGGCCTGAAAATCTATGTCAAGCCTCATAATTATCTTCTCCTATAAGTGCTTCTAATTAGACCTTCCACTCTGGTCTTCATCATTTCCTTCCTTTTCATGTTTACTTGGCTCTGGTGGATACTCTCAGGACAATTTTATTTCATGTGTTTAAGGCTGATTGGTTTCCTTAGAGGGAATTTTTTAAACTAGTTCCTCTCTGTGTATTTTGGAGCCCTTTGTCAATTATTTACTCTCATTTCTACAATGACTCCATTTTGATAGTGTTTCCACTGACGTCAATAAGGCATCAGTTCACAACTCAAAAGAGACAGAATAGAGTTGTTTAGTTTCCCCTGGTCAGATACAGAGCAGAGAATAGAGCACAAAGCAGTAAAGGGGGAAGAGGAATGACAAAGATAGACTCACTAAAAACTGTCTACTACATAAGTGACATCTAGCCAAGTCAATCTATTCAAGTACTAATTATAATTTCCATCAACCCAAGAAGACAAAGGAGCCAAAGACACTCCCGATCTTTGTCTTATCATATCACTTTTTTTCTCTCCTATAAGCAAGTGTCATAGAATAATATTAGTTCACTATGGATGCTATACCCATCTTCAAAGATCTAAAGGGCAAACATTTGGAAGTGGATTATTCTGTGTGATCCCAGATGGCAAATAGAAGATAGAAGAATCAGATTTCAGGCCAATATGAGGCAAAGCTTCATAACAATCTGTGCTATGCCCAGATGAAGTGGGTTGACTCAAGATATATAATGTTGCTCATTCCTGAAGGTATTCAAGCAGAACCTGGGTGGCCAGTGGTCAGAGTTATTGTAGAGCGGTGGTTCTCAACCTTCCTAATGCTGCGACTCTTTAATACTATAAATTGTAGGTGTACCTGCATATAGGTGGACCCACCTGGAGACTGATAGAGGAGCAGTATCTCAGCTCCTAAGACCATTGGAAATATGTGTTTTCTGATGGTCTTAGGTGACCCCTGTGAAAGGGTCCTTCAACCCCCAAAGGGGTCGTGACCCACAGGTTGAGAACCACTGTTGTAGAGATATTCAAGTTAAGTTATAGGAGGCTGGGCTAGATCTGAAGTCATATAAGGAAACAATTCCAAAGAGGAAAGATGAGATTTGTCTCAGGAGACTGATATGAATGCACATGTAACTTACCAACCAACTTAGAATATTAAAAAAAGTGTACAGAAGATGGAAGCAATACCAAGCAATAGATGGTGAGCATAAGAGCATGATATGGTCCTGAAAAAATAGTGATAAAAAATGCTGAAGTTCATAATGAGCTGAGGCTGGTGATAGAGTTTAAAGTCAACAAATAGGCTTGTATTTTTAAAAAGCAACTTTGGGAGTAAAACCTGGACTATGATCATTGATAACAGAGAGAAGATAACTCTTTGTTTGTTTTTCCCCTTTGGAAGGAGAATGAGCTTTAAATGGGAAATGCCAAAGAAAATTACTACCATGAAACTGATATTCAAGATAGGTAATGGGTCAGTAAGAGAACACCTTGTTGTCCTTGATGAATTCAAGACCTCTGGCCCAAATGAAGCACATCTCAGCATTCTTAAAGAATTTGCACATATTGTTGGTGATATAAGAAATATTATGAAGAAGCAGTATAAGATTGGAGAAAGGCAAATGTCCCAATTTTCAAAAAAAAGGAGAGGGAAAAAAACAACTATGAATATTATAGGCCAGTAAGCTTGACTTTTAACTCCTATGGAAATTTTAGAATGGGTAATTAAGGAAATGACAGGTTTATATCTGGAAAAAGAAGTGTAATGATTTTTAAAAAGGCAGCATAACTTCATCAAGATCAAGACTTGCCTATCTAACTATCTGCTTTTATGATAGTATTAGCTAGCAAATGAGAATAATGCTGTGGATATAGCTTACCTAGATTTTAGCAAAGCTATTTTTACGATAAATATTGAGAATACAGACTAGATGATAATACAATCAGAAGTATTCGTAACTGTTTGGATGACTGAACTCATAGAATAGTTGTAAATGGCTCAATGTCAACATAGCAAGTCATATGAAATGAAGTACCACAGGGATCTGTACTTTGTTGTTCAATCATTTTTTCAGACATATCTGTCTTTCTTGACCTATTTGAGATTTTCTTTTTAAAATTTTTAAAATTTTTAATTTTGAGTTCGAGTTTTACATTCTATCCTTCCTTCCCTCTCTCTCCCATCTCCTAAAGACAGTAAGCAATCATATATAGGTTATACATTTGCAATTATGTAAAACATTTCAGTATTAGTCATTTTGTACATGACTTTTTTTTTTCTTAAAAAAAAGAAAAAGTTTAAAATAGCATATTTCAGTCTGGATTCAATCAGTATCAGTCCTTTCTCTGATAGTATGTTTCTTCAATAGTCCTCTGGGATTGTCCTGGATTATTGTACTGCTGATAAGCCATTCACAATTCTTCATCAAACAATATTGCTGTTACTGCGCATGCTGCTCTCCTGATTTTGTTCACTTCATGATGCTTCAGTTCATGTAAATCTTTCCAGGTTTTTCTGAAATCATCCTACTTGTCATTCTTACAGCAGAGTAATATTCTATCACAATTATATACTTTAGCTTGTTGAGCCATTCCTCAATTAATGAGCATCCCTTTGATTTCCAATTCTTAACCACCAAAAGAAAAATTGCTGTTATAATTATTTTTGTACAAATAGGTCCTTTCCCCTTTTTTGGATGTCTTTGGGATACAAACCTAGCAGTGGTATTGATGGATTGCATGCACAGTTTTATAGCCTTTTGGGCATAGTTCCAAGTTACTTTCCAGAATGATTAATGATTTGATCAGTTCACAACTCCACCAACAGTGCATTAAGTGTCCTAACTTTCCCACATCTTCTCCAACATTTGTCATTTTCCTTTTCTGTCATATTAGCTACTCTGATAGGTATGAGGTGGAATTTCAGAGCTGTTTTAATTTGCTTTCTCTGATTGATGATGATTTAGAGCATTTTAAAATATTTATATAGCTTTGATTTCTTCATCTGAAAACTGCCTATTTATATCCTTTGACCACTAATCAATTAGGGAATGACTTGTATTTTTATAAATTTGACTCGGTTCTCCATTCTTCTGAGAAATTAGGCCTATACCAGAGCTGTTATAAAAAATTTTCTCCCAGTTTTCTGCTTTCCTTACATTTCTGGTTGCCTTGGTTCTGTTTATACAGAAACTTTTTAATTTTATATAATCAAAATGATCTGTTTTACATTTTGTAATGCTCTCTGTATCTTCTTTGGTCCTAAATTCTTCCCTTATCCACAAATATGACATTAATTATTCTATGCTCTCTGAATTTGCTTATGGTATCACCCTTTATGTGTAAATGATGTATTCATCTTGGGGTATGGTATGAGATGTTGATCTATTCTATATCTAGTTTTTGCCATACTGTTTTCCAGTTTTCCTAGTAATTTTTGTCAAATAATGAATT
Organism: Pseudocheirus occidentalis; assembly: GCA_028646575.1. Lineage (NCBI taxonomy): Eukaryota > Metazoa > Chordata > Mammalia > Diprotodontia > Pseudocheiridae > Pseudocheirus > Pseudocheirus occidentalis. The sequence continues at coordinate 160,009,247 of CM053596.1, forward strand.
ATTGTTCCAAAAGTTTGAATCTTTGGGTTTATCATATACTAGATTACTATGGTCGTTTATTATAATGTAATTTGTACTTAATCTATCCCACTGATCCACCATTCTGTTTCTTAGCCAGTACTAGATTTATTTGGTAATTGAGATCTAGTATGGCTAGACTACCTTCTTTTGCATTTTTTATTGATTCTCTTTATATCTTTGAGCCTTTCCTTTTCCAGATGAATTTTGTTTTTATTTTATCTAGCTGAAAAAATAATTTTTGATAGTTTGATTGGTATGGCACCAATTAAATAAATTTAGGTAGAATTGTCATTTCTATTCCATTGGCTCAGCCTACTCCTAAGAAATTAATATTTTTCCAATTGTTGAGGTCTGATTTTGTGTGAAAAGCATTTTATAGTTGTATTCATAGAGTTCCTGGATTTGTCTTGGCAGGTAGATAGAAGCCCAAGCATTTTATATTGTGTACAATTATTTTAAATGGAATATTTCTTTCTATCTCTTGCTGTTTTGCTTTGTTGGTAATATATAGAAATGCTGATGATTTCTGTGGGTTTATTTTATTTCCTGAAACTGTGCTAAAGTTGTTAACAATTTCAAATAGTTTTAAAAATTTATTCTCTAGGATTTTCTAAATATAACATCATATCTTCTGCAAAGAGTGATAGTTTTGCTTCCTCGTTGCCTAGTCTTAATTCCTTTCATTTCTTTTCCTTCTCTTATTGCTATAGCTAACATGTCTAGTATAATATTAAATAATGGAGGTAATAATGGGCACATTTGAGGTTTTCTTGGCAAAAATACTGCGGTGGTTTGCCATTTCCTTCTCCAGCTCATATTACAGATGAGGAAATGGAGGCAAACAGAGCTAAGTGACTTGCCCAGGGTCACATAGCTAATAAGCGTCTGAAGCCAGATTTCAACTCAGGAAGATGAGATTTTCTGACCATACCACCAAATTGCCTTACACTTGGCCCTGTGCTGATAAACATTTTTTTATAAACGATTTGGATAAAATGAGATATGGTATGTTCATCAGATATGCAGAGAAGACAAAGTTGGAAGAGATAGCAAAGAAGGTTGATTAATGATAGAGTCAGCATCCGTAATGATCTTGACAAGCTAGAATACTGTGCTGAACCTAGTAAGATGAATTCAATATGGATAAGTGTAAATATTTTTACTTAGATATAAAAAATCAACCTCACAAGTATAAGATGTGATTAGACAGCAGAAATATGTGGATTGTAAAATCACAACGGGTCAGCAGTGTAATGTGTCAGGCAAAAGAACTAATGTAATCCTAGGCTGCATTATGGGGCATTACTTCAAAGAATGGAAAGGTGATAGTCCCATTGTCCTTCACACTTGTGAGAACTCATCTGGAGTATTATGTTCAATTTTTGCATCAAAGATTAATGAGGACATTGATGAAGTTGATGAGCAAATATGGTTTCCAAAGTAATAGTAATATAACAACATAACTAACATGGAAATATATTTAAGATGACTGTACATGGATAGTCTATATCAGATTGCATACTGTCTTGAGAGGGGGAGGGGAATAAGGGAGGAAATTTAGAACTCAAAACCTTATAAAATGAATGCTGAAAACTGAAAATGAATAAATGAATTTAAAAAACAAATAATAGTAATTAGCCTTGATCTTAACCAAAAGACTATAGTAATGCAATTTTTTTCATTATCATTTCTTTGACACATTTTTTTCCCAGATTGGTCATAAAATTTGCTAATAGAATTTGCAAATATTTTATTTGAAATGTAAGCTAGAACATTGGTCTAAGAAATACCTCAGTGGCAAGATGGGGAAAAGTGATGTTTTTCCAGAGCTCCTCCCATATAAAGGACATATTTGGAAATATTCAGATATTTCTATTCTCTCCTTGACCAGGACTTAATTATTAAACATTTCCACATCCATGAGCCTATGGGTAGTTGGAGAGTTGAGTCAAGTCATTTTTCCCAAAGAATTTCTAGTTCCCAATCTATCTTTCTCTCCCTCTGAACATAAAGGCAGAAAATGATATTAGTTTAAGAAAATTCAACAAACATTTATTAAATACCTTCAGTATACAAAGCCCTTTGTCAGGGGCTAGGAATACAAAGATGACAAAATTACACAATCTCCATTTTCAAAAAGCATGCAATCTAATCAGAGGGATGAGGTATTTACATAAATGGGGTAAAATGTGAAAAGTGTAAAGGAAAGACTTAGGCAAAGGGCCATGAAAAATTTGAAGAGGAGCATAATACTTACAGTTGGAGCAATCAAGGAAGACATCATTAAGGAAGTGACACGTGAGATGTACTTTGTAAGAAGAAAAGGATTTCAAAAAGGAGAAAAAGTACTGGGCTCTCCAGGAATGAGAGAGGACTGGCATAAATACGTGAAGCTAGGAGAGGGCAAGAAGATATTACCAAACACCAGTGTAATTTGGCTGGACATAAAGTAGATGAAGAATAGTGTGAAACAATATTGAAAAGGGAGTTTGAAATGAAATTGTGAAGGATTTTGAATGCCAAGCTAATGAGTTTGTGTTTCGTCCAGGAGGCAATGGGAGATTCTTAAAGTTTTGTGCAGAGGAATGACATTTTCAGATACTTATATAAGAAAAATTATTTCATGGTATATAATAAAGGGGAAAAAAAGAATCCTAAAGGCTAGGAGACAATCCAGGAAGCTATTAAATTATCCAAGTGAGAGGTAATTGAGAACAAAACCAGGTTGTGATCACAGTAAAGGGAAGGAGAAATTTTAAAATTAGTCTTTGTTTAATAAAAAATTAGGGATCAGTTAGAAATTATAGTAGTTTCCTCATGCTGTGGATAATTACCAAGAGAATTAGGAGTATTTGGCAATGATGAGATGTCAGGGATAAAGGTGAGAGAAGGGTCAAAGACAATAACTGAAGTTTTAAGCTTCAGTATCTAGGAGGATGACAGTATGGAATTAGAAAGAGAGAAATTAGAATGTGGGGTAAGTTTGAGGGTGATTATGAATTTTGGATTTGCTGATCACGAAGTATCAGTAAGACCTGGGTGGCGAATATATCTAAATAGGACGTGTCTTGGGCTCAGGGCTAGATGTATAGGTTGAGGGGTGGCTAGGTGGTGCAGTGAATAGAGCATCAGCCCTATAGTCAGGAGGACCTGAGTTCAAATTCAGCCTCAGACACTTAACACAAAACTAGCTGTGTGACCTTGGGCAAGTCACTTAACCCCCAACTGCCCGCCAAAAAGCAAAAAAAAAAAAGTAGATGTATAAGTTGAAAGTCATTTGGAGAGATGATCACTGAAGCAAAGAGATCACCAGTGAAGAAAGTGTGAATGAAGAAGAACAAAACCACTGAAAAATTTTCTGAAGATACACTTGCTGGCAGGAGTAGGGTGGCATGGGGAATCAGGAGGCTGGTTTGAGAAGTAAGAAGATAAACAAGCATGGCAGATGTAGGAGTGGTCAGAGAGGCAGAAAGAACAAGAAAACAACAGCATGACAGACACCAAGGTAGAAGGTAGATTATCAAAAGGAAGAGGCCATTTGGTAAATGAAGGGGAAGAAAAAGATGGAATGATAGTTTGAATGGGTCTAGGCAATGTTTTTTTAGGATAGGAAGAAAAACTCAACACTAAGACTTTAAAAAAATACCACAACCAATTTGTGAAAGAATATCCAAAAGGAAAAGTGTTCGGAAACTCAAGGGGAATAGTCTTCCAAGGCTGTGCTGGGAGATTTTCACTAGGTGTACCACAAATTATATGGAACAACTTGCAATTGCATGGATGTCTGGAGTCTCCCTAACCATCCTGCAGTGTTTTCAACTTAAACGTCCAGGGCTTCTAGATTTCTAACAGTAGAGAATAGTATGGTACTATAAGCAAAAAGCTTGAAAATCACTGTTCAAGATGCTACCATAGGCTTGTTTTCTCTCAAGTTCTATTTTTAATTAAAATAAAATACAAAATTACTCCTCCTGTTGGTCACTTGGGCCAAAGCAGAGACTCAGTGAGAAATTGTTAATGGCAACCGCACCTTGTGAAAGCTTTGAATAGGATAAATAAATCAGAATCCATAAAAAGGAGGGGTTTTTTCCCAAAGGAATGAGAATCTGAATCATAACATATTATAGAGACTCTCTTTGAAGTCAACACTCTTATTTATTTCTTTACTCTCTGGGAAGCAGTAAGTAATGATGTTGTCACTGGAACTTACTTCCTTCTCCTGTTCTTTTCCTCTCTGCTGTTTTGTTCATTGTGGGAATGGAGAGGATAAGTGGGTACATCAGGGGTAGGTTTTCCAGACCAAATAAAAATAACCTTTAGTTCTCACTTTTTTAAAAAAGAAAAGTTTGGCTTTAGTGGTGGAATTTCCTTTTGATCCTAATTCCCACATAATTATAGTTAAACTCAACTAAAAATATTCACTTTCTTATACTCTAGCAATGCCTTTGTGAATTTAAAAGAGACAACATCATTTTAAAATAATTGATTCACTTACAAGGCATTGACTAATGCCCTATAAAACAAAAACAACCAAAACCAAAAAACAGTACTCAGCCATCAGACATTATTCATCTTACCTCCACCACCTCCTCATATTCTTCATCATCCGCCATGTTCACAGAGTCGTACTCTTGTTACCTACAAGCTTTTAATATTACAGACAAGTAACACATTAGACATTTTTCTCAGGAAAGAAAATGGGCTTACGAAACTAGTACCCGAAAGCAATGCGAATATTAAACTTGCACACACACACACACACACACAGATTTTTATCATAAAAAATGAGACTAGGGAATTAAAACACAATTTTGAAAACATGAAAACCAAATCTTCGTTTCCCTGGCTTCCCTTAATCACGTACAATATCACTACTTATGGTTGCATTTTCCAGCTAGCTATATCTTGGGGAGAGGTGATTAGGGTTAGAGAGGAAATGAGAAGCACAATGTTTGCATTTCTACCAACTTAGACCAAAAGTATTTCCATTGAATATAGCCAATAAAAGAAAAAAAATAATTTTGATTTTCAAAAAACCAAAGTTTTGAATTAACTGAAAGTTCAATGTGTTTCCTCTCGTATAGCTTTGATTGTGCTGAATAAAGAAATCAAGAAAAGCTGATGATTAAACGCAAACTAGGCCACACAAAGAAAACTGTGTCTGAATAAAGTAAAAAAAAAACAATGACCTCAAGTACTGGGGTTAGTGTCTCCCCACACACCATTGGCTTGAATGGGCACTCCCTCTTTTTTCTCCAAATCTTGTTCAAACCTGAAAAATATCAAAATCCACACAATATGGGTTTAAAAATACACAGAATTAGGGATCTTTGATATACGTTCCCAGTTGGGTGACTAATACAAGGCTCTCCCTGTCAGATTTGAGGTCTCTGGTTTGATGCTAGTATACAGAGTCCTGAGGCTTGATGGTGGGAGATGATGCTTTGTAACAGCTGTTCCTCCCTGCAAAGATATTTGCCATGTAAGCCAATACCCGTAAATCATTGGCTGGTTTTGTTTAGCTAGCAAAACCGTCATTCCTTCTGAGACAAATGGAGCCCAGTAGAACAGGTTAAATATAGGAACATACAACATGGTCCCTTTTTTAGTGCAAATACATTAGGAGAAATATGGAGGGAAAAAAAAACCCCACGATTTTTTTAGAGAAGCATGCTAATATCATCAAAGAATGAACAAATTGGTTAGTAAGGACCCTAACTCTAATGAAAAACCCTGAATTTGGGGTACGAGTAAGTAGCGACAGATGACAAAGCCCTCAATTTACTATCTCTTTTTCCTTTTTCACTAACTATCCCCAGTTATTACTCAGAATTTTATAAAAGAGCTTAGGAAAAGCTTCGTAATTTCCCATGATAGAATAGTCTTCCCCCAAATAAAGAAGTCAACCTTACCATTAATACATAAAATAAATTTCCTAAGCAGCAAAGCCTCTCCAACTCTTCCCTCCTGAGAACCCAGGCAAGAGCAGCCCAGATGCACCCGCTCCCGAATTATCATATGGCAAGAGCAGCCAATCGGCTCTCGAGTTACTCAAGTTTCAGAAGCTAAATATACTGAGTGATCCTTTTGAAGGCCACCTGTTCAACAATTCTGCTCTGAGAAAGAAGCTTATAACTTTTGCTCACAGCTAAAATCCATTGGAATTTCAGTTCACTTCCAGGGCCTAAACAATCAAGTTTAGAGTCAAACTGATAGTCATTGAACTCCACATTCAACACTAGACTCAACAATATTTTACTGAAAAGCTTGACCAAAACATTGCATCTAAAATAATAAAGAGACTTTACACTTAACAAATTCCCCATGTACTTTGTCAACTCATGATCTTCCCAGATAAATATCTGTACACACGTCCCTTTAAGCCTGCCACAAATAGGCTACTCTGACTCCAGGGAGAAGAATAACAGAACAAGACCTGAAAACCTAAAAAACAATTCAGCAAAAGAAGTGGAGAAGCAGATTTATTTAAAAGATGACTTGAGCCTGAGAAGAATTTGCCACTCACTTCAGGCTAAGCATAGTATTAAAGCATGATTCAAAAGAAAGAAAGAGAAAACATGATACCTACCCTCAGATCTGTCTCACACATATTTATAAAACTATGTGCATAAGAGTGTAAATGAATGTGATGTAGATAAAGTAAGCATGAAGTACAGTAGTAATTTAAGTTATGCAGCATTAAATCTTAACATGATATGTTTGAACTTAAAAAACATTAACTATTTCAATATGGCTGGTTTCTCTGTAATCCTATATGTTTTATTTTATATATTTAAAACATTATTCTGAAAAGGTATTCCTAGCCTTCATCAGATTGTCAAAGGAGCCCGTGACATGGATAAGATTAAGAACCCTAATCTTAGAAAAAATGCACATGCTTTGTAGAAAGTTAGCTTTCTTTCTTTCTTTTTTCCTTTTTCTTCCTTCCTTCCTTCCTTCCTTCCTTCCTTCCTTCCTTCCTTCCTTCCTTCCTTCCTTCCTTCTTTCCTTCCGTCCTTCCTTCCTTCCTTCTTTCCTTCCTACCTTCCTTCCTTCCTTCCTTCCTTCTTTCCTTCCTACCTTCCTTCCTTCCTTCCTTCTTTCCTTCCTTCCTTCCTTCCTTCTTTCCTTCCTTCCTTCCTCCCTCCCTCTTTCTTTCTTTCTTTCTTTCTTTCCTTACTTTCTTTCTTTCTTTCTTTCCTTTCTTTCTCTTTCTTTCTTTCTTTGTTTCTTTGTTTCTTTGTTTCTTTCTTTCTTTCTTTCTTTCTTTCTTTCTTTCTTTCTTTCTTTCCTTACTTTTTGGAGGGCAGGGCAATCGGAGTTAAGTGACTTGCCCAAGGTCACACAGCTAGTTATCGTTAAGTGTCTGAGGCCAGATTTTAACTCAAGTCCTCCTGATTCTAGGTCCAGTTCTCTATTCACTGCGCCATCTAGCCACCTCAGGAAGTTAGATTTCTATAATATTGCAGGTTACTTTAGCATTTGCTGATGGATCTGATGGATGTTGAAGAAAAGCCTAGAGATATCAAAATCAAGGATCTGAAGGAATATAAAAAAATCTGAAGGAATATAAAATAAAAGAGAGTATATAAATATAAAATATTTATATAAATATATATAAATATAAAAAGAATATAAAATAAAAGAGAGATTAGACTCAGAATAAATTTTATAATCATCAGTTTACTGACTACTTCAATAAATCCACGATCTCATCCATATTACTGCCCTCCAAAAGTATAGATCCATACTTTCTTATTCTGAGATAAAATGAATCAATATTTATAGTACAGTACAGCATCTGGCACATAGTAGGCACTTAACAAATGCTTGTTCCCTGTCCTCTGCCCTTGGTCATTTTGTACCCATGTTCTCCTATAAATCATCCATAGAAGATTAATTCATTTCATTGAAAGTCTCCTCGAGGTTTTTTTTTTAATTTGCAGTGATGAATACAATTTCACATTTCATCCTAGAGGCAATAGGGAACCACTAATATTTCTTTAAAAGGACTGAGGCAAGGGTTACATGTTCAGATGTACTTTTGGAATATCATCTTGGCAAATATGTGAAGCATGGAACCAGTTCAATTGGTACTGTTGAAATAGTCCAGACAAGAGGTAAAGACAGCCAAAACTAAGTTTTATAAAGGGAAAAAAAGAGAACATATTCAGATTGTGTAAAGGTAGAATTAATAAGTGTTGGCAACTGATTGGATATGGTGGGTAAGGGAGAGGAAGGAATCAAGGGTAATTCTAACTTGAGAACTTACTGGAATAGTAAATGCTACCTCAACAGAAAAATTTAGACGGGATATGGGTTTTTAATGGAGGATGTGGCAGGGAGAGATAATGAGTTGCTTTTTGAACATGTTTAGTTTGAGTTGCCTAAGGACATTCAAGTGGAGATGTCCAACACACAGTTGGTGATGTGCGTCCAGAGTCTCAGGAGATTACAGTTAGAAATTTGTGTTGAAGAATCTTCTACAGTCTACACAGAAGTGATAATTGAAGCCAGAAGAACACATGAGTTCACCAAGAGAGAGCTGATAAGATTACCAAATGAGAGAATCTAGAGAGTAAAGAGAAGAGGAACCATGTCAGAGATTTGGAGATACCCATGGTTAGGGTAGAGGAAAGGATAGAGAAGATTGAATGGTGGGATTTAAATTTTTTTTTAATTCTGAATTTAAGAACCTTAACATGAGTATCTCACTTTCAAAATTATAATGAAATTTGTCCTGCTTATCTGTGCTGAAAGTGTTTTTTTAAATTAACTTTTGTTTATTTTTAGTTTACATCATTCATTTCCACAAGATTTTGAGTTACAAATTTTCTCCCCATGTCCTCCCCCATCACCCCTCTGACTTTCTGGTACGGCAGGATGGATCTTCCTACCCCAATGCCTTTATATCTTAATTCCCAGTTGCATGTAATTATATATATATATATATATATATATATATATATATATATATGTATATCTTTAACATTTTGATTATAGAACTTTACATTCTAGATTCTTTTGGTTCCTCCCTTATCACCCACCCCCACTGGAAAGACAAGCAATTCAGTATATGCTATATATGTGAAATTACGCAGAACATCTCCACAACAGACATATCGTGAAAGACTGACTATATTTCCCTCCTTCCTATACTGCCCCCACCCCTTGTTCCATTATCAACTTTGTCCCTATCCCTTTACAGAAGTGTGTGCCTCTAACAGCCCTCCCCCCAACTCTGCCCTGCCCTCCCCAACATCATCCCCCTTTTAACCCCATTCCTCCTACTCTCCTGTAGGGTAAGATACCCAATTTAGAGTGTATGTCATTCCTTCCCTAAGCAAAATTCAATCAGAGTAAGATTGATCCATTCCCTTTTGCCTTCCTGCTCTTCCCCTCCATTGTAATAGTCATCCCTTACCTCTTCTGTGTGAGATGATTAACCCCATTCTGTCTCTCCCTGTCTCCTCTCATCCTATTCCTCTCCCACCTCTCAATTTTACCTTTTAAAATATCATCCCTTCCTATTCAATTGATCCTGTGCCCTCTGTCTATGTACACGTTGTAATGGGAATCTGAAGCTCTTTCCTGAAGCTCCTTTGCTTAAGTGGCTCCGAGAATGTTCCCTGATTTGGTGGTCACATAGAGCCCGTGGTGAGAGGCTTGTTTTTTGGGAAGGGCCACATCTTGTTGCTTTGTAATTGGACAGTAGGTCAAGAGGGCTGACCCAGGAGAAGCCTATATATATGCCCTGATGTGAGTCTTTGCTTTGGGGCTTACTTTGAGAAGAGTTGTGTGATTTGACCAGATGAGACTCTGGGAAGCTGTTGAGCCCCCCAGCTTTGAAAAACCCAGATGTTGGTGCTTCCCTCTCTGGTAACTTGAGTAGGTAATGGATGTGATGATCAGATGGTTGGGAGCCCATCTGATGATCTGTTTCTTGGTCTGTTTGTAACTTGTGTTTGTAACTTGTGCCTGTAACTTGGGTTAGTATTCTCTGGAGTTCAGGGTGCTGACTTTCCCCCCTGAACTAAGTAAATGATATGTTTGCTTGATTAAAGAAATATTGTTAACCCATTTTGAGTTGCTTTCCTTTAGTAAAGCAGATCTAAGAACCTGTGCTATCAGCTGCCCTGGGTATGCTAGGGTGCTTGCTGATACACACATATATACACACACTCAGATATGTATTCGTACACATATCTATACCCTCCTATACAGAAATTTGTGCATATATACGTATATATATATATACATATACACACACATTTATATTCTCTTCACCTATCCTCATACTGAGAAAAGTTTCATAAGTTATAATTATCATTTTTCCATGTTGGCATGTAAATAGTTCAACTTTGAAAAGTTCCTTATGATTTCTTTTCCATGTTTGCCTTCTCATACTTTTTGTATTTGAATGTCAAATTGTCTATTCAATTCTGGTTTTTTCAGCAAGAATGCTTGAAAGTCTTCTACCTCATTGAATGACCACATCATACTCAATTTTGCTGGGTAGGTGATTCTTGGTTTTAATCCTGGCTCCCTTGATCTCCAGAATATCATATTCCAGGCCCTTTGATCCCTTAATGTAGAAGGTGCTAGATCCTGGGTTATCCTGATTGTGTTTCCACAGTATTCAAACTGTTTCATCTTGGCAGCTTGTAATATTTTCTCCTTGATCTGGGAACTCCAGAACCTGGCTATGACATTACTAGGAATTTTCTTTTTGTGATCTTTTTCAAGAGGTGATCAGTGAATTCTTTCAAATTCTATTTTGCCCTCTGGTTCTAAAATATCAGGGCATTTTTCCTTGAGAATTTCTTGAAGAATGCTTTCTAGGTTCTTTTTTTGATCATGGCTTTCACTTAGTCCAATAATTTTTAAATTGTCTCTCCTGGATCTATTTTCCAGGTCAGTGGTTTTTTTCAAGGAGATATTTCACATTGCCTTCTATTTTTTCATTTGTTGGGATCTGCTTAATATTATCTTGATTTCTCATAAGGTCATTTGCTTCCATTTGCTCCACTCTAATTCTGAAGGAATTATTCTCTTCAGTGAGCTTTTGAGATTTTTTTTCCATCTGGCAAATTTGACTTTTTAAGGCATTCTTCTCCTCATTGGCTTTTTGGGCCTCTTTTGCCATTT
>CM053596.1:160020915-160049049 GCA_028646575.1 Pseudocheirus occidentalis
TCTTCCCAATTTTTCCTCCACTTCTCTTATTTGGTTTTCAAAATCCTTCTTAAGGTCTTTTTTGGCTTGTAGCCAGTTTACATTTTTCTTGGAAGCTTTTGGTGTGGGAGTTCTGACTGTGTTGTCTTCCTCCTGCTCCATGCTTTCATCCTTTTTGTCCACAAAAAAGCAATCTAAAGTTGCATGGCTGAACTTGGTTTGCTTCTTTTGCCTGCTCATGTTGCCAGTCAGTTAACATGATTTTTGAGCCACAGTAGATCTCTGCTTCCCCGGGGGAGAGCTTTATCCCAAATTGCTGAGGTTTTTGCAGCTGCTGAAGCTATTAGGAGGCCACTGTCTCTGCAGCCCCCACCAGCTTTTGCTTACTGTTCACACACCTCAGGACCACCACCCAAGACCATGATCCTGATTCAGGCAGGCTAAGACAAAGCACTTAGCCTCTGAATGATCGCTTGGACCCCTGAAATCTGCAGGCCACGAGCTCTGAAGCAGCCACATGGAGGCAGCTGCAGGGCCACACTTCTGCTGCTTTCTTTCCCTGGGGGCAGTTGGCCAGACCTGCTTCTCGCCCCCAAATTTAGCCGAATTCTACTGACCTTTCACTTTGTCCTTGATTCTTATGGGTTGATTATTCTGAAAACTGCCACAGCTGCTAGTGATTTGCTCTTCCAAGTGCTCCAACCACCAAGCCACAGTTTCATGTCCAGCTGGTTTTGGCTCCCAGAGCTCTTTGATGAGCCCTTCCTGTCTGCCTCCAGGGCCACCTTCAGTGGGAGATATGTTTTTCTGTAATTTTGTGGGTTCTAGAGCTCTAAAATTTGTTTAGAGTCATATTTTAAAGGTATTTGAGGTGGTGATCGGGGTGAGCTGTGGAGTTCTTCTGCTTCTATGCTGCCATCTTGACTCCACCTCCTGAAAGAGTGTTTTTACAAGTAAGAGGAGAAGTAGGGATAGGAATGTACCCAGGAGAGAAGGTAAGAGATTCATAGTATCAAAAACCACAAAGGGATTCAATGAGAGTTATATCTCTTTTTACTAGAATTTCAACAAATAATATTTCAGTGCAACTATCACCACCACCTGAATAATATGGTGACATAACAATTTAAAATATCTTAATAAAACACGTTTTGCTTTTTTTTCAGTAGCTGACAAGGTCTGATAATTTGTATACCTTATAAGATTATTTTTTCTGAAGACCACTTGAACACAGAAGATAAGGCGGGTTCACCTACTTTGCAAGTAAAAAAGGGAGGAAATGTACCTTATGGTGTATTCCCTCTTCTCTTCTTTCAATCATTTCTTTTGCTTTCATATATTTTGTGAAAGACATTTGTAGAGAATTATGATGACTCCAAAACAGCAAGCCCAAATGAATGTGGTCACATAATAGAGACATACTGTAGTATGATGCAGACCAAACCCCAGGAACAGATGAGGATTTCAAATGGGAAGAAAGGCTCAATGGAGAGTGAAGACTAAGGTCATGGAAGTAGTCCTTGAGCAGTCTCTGCCTTAACCCTCTTAATCTAGAGGAAATGGTTCTGATTCTTTATTAGTCACATCAAGAGAGAGTGAGGGGAGGGTCATCCACTTTCCCACCAAGCTACCTCCACCGAGGGAGTGAGAAGAGGCAAGTGTGAAACATAATTGGCTACTGTCCTAAAATGTCCCCTTCCCCAACCCAACCTCAAGAAAAACTTTGTAAGATTACCATGAAGATGACTGAAATATAGGATCCAGTTCTGGAATTATTCTCTCTAGGAATTAATCTCTCTGGCAACACTTCATCAATATTATTCTGGGCAGAATGAAAAGAAATCTGGCCTTGGAATCTAGGAGACCTGAGTTCAAAAGCCTGTTTCTGACCCATACTGGCTGTGCATTCTGGGCAATTCTCCATGATAAGCTGCAAAGAAGGAGCCAATATATATTGCTAGAGATCTTTAATAGGAATCATTGGTTTGGAGCTGGAAGCAGTGTTAGAGTCCATTGAGACTAAGCTTCTCATTTTTCAGATAAGGAAAGTGAGGCACAGAGGGTCTGGTTACATATGTATGCAGAGAGAGGAGAGGAAACAAGAGGAGAGGAGAGAGGGGACAGGAGGGAAGAGGAAGAAAGTGCTTTCAAGGGATGACGTCTGATTCCCAGAGGTGGCACTCTCATTGTGGATAGAATATCATCAAGTCAGGAAGCCATGGCTTCCAATCCTTTTTCCAACCCTCACTAGCTGTGTGATCCTAAGTAAATCACTCACGCTTTCTGAGCCTGTTTTCTCATCTGTAAAATGGGGATAGTATCTTTAATATCTCTTTCATAGGGTTATGGTAAGGCTAAAATGATATTTAAAATATATTACAAACTTTAATGTGCTGTATGTTTCAATGGTTATAAGCCTTTAAGAAACATACATCAATTACTGATTTTCTTGTATTACTCATAAACTCATTCTTGAAGGTGAATCCTAAAGAGAAGTTTCAAAACTATTTAGAGCAGCAGTTCTCAACCTGTAGGTTATGTTCAATTTGTAACAATGAAAATACATCCTGCATAGAAGATATTTACATTATGACTCATAACAGTAGCAAAATTACAGTTATGAAGTAGCAACAAAAATAATTTTGTGGTTGGGGGTCACCACAACATGAGGAACTGTATTAAAGGGTCGCGGCATTAGGAAGGTTGAGAGCCACTGATTTAGAGTAATAACAGCAACATTAAAGTAAGTGTATATAGTCCTAATAATACTACTTTTAAAAAGAAAGCATTAATCTGTGTGTCTAAAATCTAGTTCATTCTGGTAAATGTGTGTGTATGTATGTGTGTATACATATACATGTATATATATGTAGGTATGTATGCATATGTGTAGCATCATGGTACAGTCAATTGGATACTAAACTTGAAATCAGGAAGACCTGTGTTCAAATCCTGTCTTTGACCCTTACTGGTTCTGTGACTAGGCAAATTCACTTACTTTTTCAGTGCCTCCGGTAACTCCCGAAAGTCTTATCTACTAAGTCATAGATATCTGTGATTTTCCTTGGTGGATTCGGTCTCTCCCTGGGGAATTTCTCATGCAGACAAAAATCACGAATCCTTTGAATATGTGTTTTTATGTACTATATACACAGATGTTGATAAAAATGGTTCCCATATGATGCACAACACAGAACAATAGCACCGTGTCAAAAATTTGGCTGCTGAATTCTGATAGCTAGTAAATGCATGCTTCAGCGTTTGTCAGTTTCATTTTGAGAAATGTCTGAGTTGGCCATGAGGGAGGAAAATCATCACATCATTTCCATTTAATGAGAGGAGGCTGTATAGAGGAGGTGGCATTTTAAATTTCCTTGTGCTTTCCTGCTCAACCCTCTTATTATACTACTTTGCAGTCATGATGTACTACCTGGCTCCCAAAAATCTAAAAAAATACATGATCATGATGAATAGCTCAGCAATGCTTTTCTGCCTTGTAATAATCTAGGCCCATCTAACTGACTCATCTTCATATTATCTGTACTGAAAACACCTGAGACCACAAGAGTTTTAAGAAGAAGCTGAAGAGGCAACCCTCAGAAGTGGCTTCCCCATCATCAGTCACATATACCACATACAAAGTAAGGAGTCTGGTAGCTTAGCACGTGCAGGTGGATGAATCACCCGAGCGGTAATCATCTTTTCTATACCCAGATTTCAGTGTAGTTCCCTACCAAATTCTGGGTGACAGCAGACACTGCAGTTTCATGTAGCCCACAAACTCCCTCTCTTCAGCTGCCTCTAAGGCTTCTCCCAAGGTTGCCTCAAACTTATCAAGTTCCAAACAACCTTTATTTTCTTTCCCCCTAAACCTGCTCCTCTGTCTGAGAGTAGTCAATAATGGAAAAAAATAGAGAGAGGTCAAATAAGATGAAGACAGAGAAGTCCATTGTGTAGCAGTCAGCAAATTACTGGTAACCTTGAGAGAACAACTGGTAACCTTGAGAGTATTGGATCAGGAGTTAAACTGCAAGGTATCAGGAACTAAGTCATAGACAAGGAAGTAGAGGTTGGGAATGTAGAAGGAATGTGCTTGTGAGGGAGAGAAGAGATGCAGGATGAAAATTTGAAGGTTCAAAGGTCAGGTCAAAGGAGATATGGGTGTGACTTTAAGCATCAAAAAAGGAAGTAAGGAGGACTTAAATATAAAAGATGCATTGGGGAAATATTATTGAAGGGACGAGTTCATGGGAAAGACTAGAGGGGATGGGATCAGAGGAATCAATAGACAATTGGACTTTATCAAAAAGAAGGGTTACTTTTCACCATCTGGAACAAAGAAGAGGATAAGGCGATGATACAGGAAGGGGTGGAGGATTAGGGGAAATGAAGGAGTTCATGACAGATGGCTCCATTTTCTCAACTAGGTAGGAAGTGAAGTGATCTGCTGAAAGAAGGAGGAGATGGGCTCTTAAAAAGAAAGTAAAAGGCTTGAAATAGGCCCTGTTGGGAGCATGATTAAAATTTGACCAAAAAAATACCAAAAGATTTGCCATACAGCAATGTGGGAAACCAAATGAGACTAGATAACATACACTTGTAGTAAACCCAGCATGATCAGGTGACTCCCTCCAGCGCTATTCAGCAATACAAGAGGAAGAGAGAAGGCAGATGATGCAGGCAACCCAGGGCTAGTGGATCCAAGGAGAAATACCATGTGTAGACAATGAAGAGGAGAGTGCACACTTAAATTGTAGTACCAACTTCAGGCCAAGATTATGAAGGGAGGAGATAAGAAAAAATGAGAGGGATGGAAGTGCTAGAGATAAATTAAGAATAGGTTTAAAGAGTGAGACAGGGGAAAAGAGATTCTCATTCTCATCATCTCTTGCTAGTACTGTTGTTCAGTTCAGTCATTTTTCACTTGTGTCCAACTCTTTGTGACCACATTTGGAATTTTCTTGGCAGATACTGGAGTGGTTTTCCATTTCCTTCCCCAGTTCATTTTACAGATGAGAAACTGATGAAAACAGGGTTAAGTGACTTGCCCAGAGTCACATAGCTAGTGTCTGAGACTAGATTTGAGAGACTTAGAGAGAAGCTTGGACAATGAAATAGTGCAGTTATGATGATGGTGAGAGATCAAAGTTGTGGTCACTATAAGGTGGAATGGGGATATAGGTCTTAGGATTAGAGGAAGTTGATGAATTAGGAGTACAGGATTTTTATGAGGCAATTAGTGGGAAAAGCACTGGATAAGGCTAAGGACTACTTAAATATTCAAGACTTGCAACTTACTCTACCCATATGACTTAATATTTTGGAGCTTCAGTGACTTCCTATGTAAAATAAGGGGATTGTACTTGATCTTTGGGGGAACTTCTTGCTTTAAGTCTTATGATTTCTCTGACTAGATGATATTTCCATTTCCAACGGGTATGATAAATGCCTGCTATGAGTCAGACCAAATCCTACTTTAGCACTTCAGTTCTTCATAACCACTTAATTGCCACTGAGTAAGACCACAACTAATCCTTCTTCCATAAATAGATGTTCCATATCTCAGATCTTAAGATGACTATATTTTATAGACACTAAAACTATGAAAGAGTTAACAAGTTTCCTTCCAAATAGATGGATTATATACTTTGAGAAAACTAAAGTCTCAAGGAGCTACACAATTTTAAAATTACAAAAGGGTGAACCCTGGGGATGGCTTTGTTAGAATCCTCATTCAGCTGTCCAAAGTTGCCAAGGTTTGAGTTTCTGGGTTGATTGCCTCCTATTTCTGCGTTGTTAGCTTGAAGTACCATTCTTTATATATGGAGAAGAGGGGAAGGGGACAAGGTGGAAAAACATAGAGGAAGTCTTGAGTAGTAATTCTCAAAATGTAGTCAGCAAAACTTTGGGGTCCTGAGGTCAAAGCTATTTTTATAACACCAAGTTATTTGCCTATAAAATGCACCTTCCTTTTCCAACTACATGTGTGAGTATAGATTTCTCCATATACTTTAGCCAAAATAACATCACAACAGATTGAATACAGAAGCAGATATGAGAATCCACATCTTGTATTAAGCCAAGATATAAAAGTGATTTAAACAGTGCCACTCTTCTCATTAAATTTCTTTGTTTTGGATAATATAATTACTTTTCATAAAAATGTTATTTATATTGCATCTAATGAGTTTATTATTTTAAGTGAAATAATAAATGTTTTCAAAAATTATGTTTGAATTTCTAATATAGTAAATATTGCTAGAATAGCCCATAGAAACAAAATTTCATGGGTTCCTCAATCATTTTTAAGAGTATAAAGGGGTCCTGAGACCAAAAGTTTTGAGAACCACTAGTCTAGCATAAGGATGACGTGTATTCAAGTCCTGCCTGTGACACACAGATTATGTGACCCTGGACAAATAACTTAACTCCAGTCTTCGGTTTCCAAAAAAAGGAAAAAAGAAAGAGAAGAAAAGCAATGATGCATGGAGTTGTCTGGAAATGTTCATCTCATTTAGCACAGCAGTGATACGACATTTTTTATTTTTATTTTTTAACTTTTATTGACTTGTTTGTTAACTTTTAGTTTAAAATATTCAGTTCCAGAGTCACTTGAGTTTCAGATTTTTCACCCCTTCCTCCCCACTCCCCACCCCCGCCATGGTGGCATACAATCATGTATAGGATCTGCAAACTCTTATCACATTGTACAATAGTCTGCTTGAATAGGTGTTAGAGCCAATGGAGTGAACAATGAGAAAAGAGAAACAAAAACCAAACATTGAAAAGAATGATAGCGTGCATTGCTTCAGTCTCCATTTAACCTCTGGTCCCTCTGGTCCTTCTGGATCTTTCTCTGAATGTAGAAATCTCCTTCCGTCCTGAGACTTGTAGAGTCTTATTTGTCACAGCTCTCTTTGTGGTGACAAAAAACTGGAAATTAAAGGGATGCCCATCAATTGGGGAATGGCTGAACAAGTTACGGTATATGAATGTGATGGAATATTATTGTGCTATAAGAAATGGGAAGGAGATGGACTTCATAATTACCTGGAGAGGCTTATACGAATTGATGCTAAGTGAGAGGAGCAGAACCAGGAAAAACTTGTACACAGTCACAGATACATTATATGTGTGATGACCAACTTTGAAAAACTGGACTCCTCTCAGCAATGCACAGTTAAAAGATACAACGTTTTTTATTCACCTAATACAATTTTCCTTGACTGAAGATATCATGACTCAAACACTTGTTCAAATACTCTTCAAAAACAGTTTTATTTTTCTGGGCTTTCCAAGTAGGATGAACAGGGCAGTCAGTGTGATTCATTTCATATTGGTTGGAATTACATGCATTTATTCAGTCTTCAGCCTATTTAAGCAAAATGACTTTGAAACCAATGTTTCTAGTTGCTTCTTCCCCACCTGGTGTGAGGAAACAAGATGCACCTGTAACCAATCAACAAAAGTGCTAAACAAAAGTGCTAATCTGTCTGAAGTAGTCTATCGCTTCTCATAATAGGAGTGAAGGAAAAAATCAGGAGCTGGGTTTTCCTAATGTGGATTAGATAAAAATGAATTTTGTACTTTAATGTGTTTCACTGAAGCATGTTACATTTCAAAGACTTAAATCTGCTCTTCAAGTATCCATGATTTCATCCCTGGTGTACGTGCTGGATCAACCAATCAATCAATTAAGAAATGTATGTAGCAGGTATGTTTGGTGCTGCAGCTTTAAAGACAAACAGCAAGAGGCTTATAGTCTATAGAAGAAACACACTACTCACATAAATATCTACATATATACATGAACACATGTGTATATGTGATATGTATCTATATGCATACATGATGTGTCTGCACATATTTATATATATATATATATCATCTATATATGAATGTACAAAATTATTTGGGAGGGGAAGATATCAGTGACTGGGAAGATCAGAAAAGGTTTCATGTATGTGGTAGCACTTGAAATGAGCCTTAAAACAAGCTAGGGACTTTAAGGTATAGGAGATGAAGTGTTATCTGTGAGAAACAGCAAATGAGTTTAGCTAGACTGTAACATCTATGAAGGAAATTAATGTGTAATGAGGCTAACAATTAGGATGGTACCAGGTTCTAAAGGGCCAAATAGAGGAGTTTATATTTGTTCATGCTGATAATAGGGAGCCAAAGAAGTTTATTGAGTTGGGGAGTGACATGATCATACCTATACTTTAAAATTATTTGGTCAGCTGCATAGGGATGCATTGGAACAGAAAGAATTGAGGGAAGGAGAATAATTAGGTGGTTTTCCCAATACACCAAGTATGAGATAATTATGACCTGAACTAGGGTGGTGACTGTGTAAGAGTTGAGAAGTGCATAGATACAAGAGATTTGGCAGGGGAAGCAATTTCAAAAATTGACAATTGATTGTATTTGACAAATTGAGGATGACTCCAAGATGATATAATTTCATAAATGCAAGGCTGGTGGTACCCAGGACAGAATCAGGGAAGTTTGGAAGAGGGTGGGCTTGAGGAGAAATATAAAGAGTTTGCTTTTGGACATGTTGAGTTTTAGATGGGACATCCACTTCAAAATCACTAACAGGCAGTTTGTTATGACTGACTGCAACTCAGTAGACAGACTGAGACTGGATATATATTGACCAATGAACCATCTACATAAAGATCATAATTAAACCCATGGGTGCTGCTGATGATACCGATTCAGAAAGTACTAAGAGAAAAAGAAGAGGGCCCAGAAAAAGGCATTTGGTCACACAGTTAGGAGGCACAGTATGTGTGATGCGGCAGCAAAGGAGAATGAGAAATGGTCGGGCAAATAGGAAGAAAAACAAGAGATATTAGTGCCACCAAAGCCCAGTGTGGGTAAAACAGCAAAAGGAAGAGCGTGTCAATAGGGTTAGATGTCACAGAGAAGTCAAGAAGGATGAGCACTGAGAAAGAACCTTTGGATTCAGCATCCCTCCACTCACTGCTGCTTTGGGCTGTGATTCTTCCATGCTTTTCATGAACTGCTGTGACTAAAACAATTCATCCCTGGTACCCAATCTTTGCACTTAGCTGGGCTGGTTTTCTGATGCCAGAATGGTTTTAACTGTTCTTGTGGTCAATATAATACCCCATGGCTTAATTATCTAGTTGCATTGAAGTTGTTCTTGGAGATTGAATTGAAACCAGGTTCACATAGAAGTGAAGGCACATGGCACAGTGAGTAATAATAATGGTATTATATAAGATCCTTAAGCTTTGCAAAGTGTTTTACATACGTTATTTCATTGTAT
The DNA here is from genome assembly GCA_028646575.1 of Pseudocheirus occidentalis. NCBI lineage: Eukaryota > Metazoa > Chordata > Mammalia > Diprotodontia > Pseudocheiridae > Pseudocheirus > Pseudocheirus occidentalis. Next base: position 160,030,193 of record CM053596.1, read on the forward strand.
TCTCCTAATAACCCTGAGAGGGTAGGTGCTATTACTATCCCATTTTACAGATAGTTCAAAGGTTGAGTAACCCAGGGTCACATAGCTAGTTAGTAAGATTTGAATTCCTAACTCTAAGGTTGTTACTCTATCCTAGGGTAGACTTGGAGTCAGAATACCTTGGTTCAAATTCTGTCTATAACACAGACTAGTCATGTGACCAAGAGCATCATTTAACTTCTCAGTGACCACCCTACCCCCAGGAAACTGTCTAACAAGATGTTACAGAACAGTTGCTGATGTGTATTGGTAGGATTTCCCCACTAATGAAATCATAGATGCAGGCCTGCCCTGTAAAAACATCCTTTATTTTTACAAAACAAGAACATATATCTTCCTATCTACACACATGCTCATGCACACACACAACAACATGGCATGGTAGGGATATAATTTATCTTGAAGTTTGGCCAAGTACTATATATAGTACATATGGGCTGTGTCAGTCAATAATGCCCTAAACATCTTTCTAAGACTCAAAATAACAGATCTTCCTCAGTAGAAGGAGTTTCTTCACTGGGAGTTCCCTACACGTCACAGGAATGCATCCCATCCTCCTCCCCCCACAGAAGTATACTCCAATGGTTATACAATATTATTTCACAATAACATCATAAATAGATTATAATCAAATCATAACCCAACCCAATAGTAACATCACTTGGCCTCTCACTTTTTACAACATTGTGTCTATGAAACTGCCCTCCATGATGCTGTTTTGCCTAACATGGTGTTTTAGTAGAACCAACAGGACCATAAGGTACTGAAGTGTCTGTTTGCAAATGCTACTGAAGTAGATGTGACCATCAGCCTTTATCCCCTCTAGACATTAGGAAGTTATCAAAAAGAGAGGATGAAAAGGCTCATGAGAAAGGACAACTCTCATCCCCAGTGAGTCCCAAGCTCCTGCTGACAGATTTTTGAGCCTCTTACTCCAGCTATTACACAAATTCCTGCTTTCCCAAAGGCCATTCATTCCTGCCCACTCCTCTAAATGCCCTCCTCCTCCTCCTTTCTTCCCAGCTAATGTCTACATTTTTCTTCAAAGTCTAGTTCAAAACTTTACTGTAAAAAAGCATCTCCCAATAAATCCTTACTAACACTGCTTTTCAAGCCCTTAACATTAATGAGCCTCATTTGTAGTCCGTTATTTAGTACCTGTGGATGTGTCATTATGTTTTGTTACAACACTCAATTCAATAAACGCTTATTAAACACATACTAGTAAGCAAGGTTCTGGTATAGAGGAGATTTCTCCAGCCAGGTTAATATCTGATTCTGATATATTGATACATTTCATATATTGGTATCTGATTTTTATGTATCTTTGAAATGCTTTACATCTACCATTGCATTTAATCTTTAGACCACCCCTGTGAAATAGGTATTATGGGTGTTATTATCCACTTTTTATAAATGAGGAAAAAGAGGCCCAGCATAATCAAGTGACTTGTCCAACGTCACAAAAACAAGAAAAATTAGAGGCAGGATTGAAACCCAGGTCTCTCCTGACTCAAATCCAGTACTCTTTCTATTACCCCATGTGGTCTCTAGGATTTACAGCTGGATTTCTCTCCATTGCCAGAACTGAATTCACAAAAACATAGAACAAATGAATGGTAACCAAAGAGGTATGATTTGAGAGATGTTAGGAAGATGGTCTTCTTTTCCCCTTTCCAAATATCTATATATCCTGTTCTCTGTGTCTTGAAGACTTTTAATTCTAGAAACTCATTGAAAAGTGAGGATTGGGGCCCCTAGAACCCAAGGGACAGGAGGTATGGAAACAAAGACAAATTTTGTTGACTTATAATTTTTCCTAGGGTTGGCCCTGCCTCTCCTGGCTTCAGCCTTGTAAAATGGTCTATTTTCAGAGTGAACTCAATACAACAAATGTTGAATGAATTAATATATATTCAAATATATTCATGATGCTATAGATCTCTGTTAAGGGCATTGGATTAGGAACCCAGAGACAGGGGTTCTAGTACCAGCTCTACCCTAAGTCTTGTCTGACTTTATGACTCTAACTGGGTTTTTTGGTAGAACTTGGAGTGGTTTGTCATTTTCTTCTCCAGCTGATTTTATAGATGAGGAAACTGAGGCAAGCAGGGTTAAGTGACTTGCCCAAGATCTTGCAGCCAATACATGTCTGAGGCTGTTTTTGAACTTAAGAAGATGAGATAAGTCTTCCTGACTCCAGATCCTGCACTGTATCCACTGTGCCACCTAACTGACTTTACCATTAACTAGTTTTATGAAACTGGGCAAGTCACTTTACTTTTGGGGGTAGGTTTTCTCCCCTGTAAAACCTTTCTCTAAGCTGGTCTCTAGCAGCTCTAACATTCTATCACTTTGTGCCTCTCAGTCAGGGGGCTCTGGGTAAAGTATCTCTCTCTATTCTAATACCTTGCTGTTTTCTAAAGCACTCCAGCCCAGATTAATATGTAATCTCAGTGGTGATGGGTGGGGGGTGAAGGGGAAATGGGAGCATTTATTTGTGTGGAGAATTGGGGAAACAAAAAGTCCCATTTTTCCTTTCTATCATAACAAGTCCTATATTCTCCAGGAAAAATTGTGAGCTACCTGAAGAGTGTTTGCAGGCCTTTCTTTTTCTTTTTTTTTTTTTTAACTGACCATGCTCCGTGTTCAGCCTTCTGGACACTAGAGCATAGCTGGTGTTAGGCATGTGACGAACGTGCCACCGCCAAGAGGCCCTTTCTGCTGTACATAACAGTCATGAAGTTCAGAGCTGTAAATAGCTGCCGCCCCTGGATTGAGCTGAGTTGAGCAATTCTCACAGATGGGCAGTGACTTCTTGTGTTCTCACCTCAGCCCCATCCTCTGGCAAAGAATGAGGTAGAACTGATACAAATTCCTCCTGGGAAAAGAAGGAGAAAAGAGGTGAAAGGCATCTAACTCCAGATCAGAATCTGGGAGAGACAAGCAGAGGACAGCAGAAACGGCAGAAGGGCAGAGCAGTGCTGCTTCTCTGAGGGAAGAGGAAGGAGCAAGGCACATTTCACTGAGAAAGTGTACCATTCCCATGTTGGAGCAGGAGAGGGGAAAAATAGGGTGGCCCCAAGGAGCTGTCCTGGGAGGAGTGTAAATGGGTGGGTACCTGGGAAGGCTGCTAAATTCCCAGACCAGGTGATGAGAGAGTTTTCCTTAAATTCAATTAGTGCCTTGGAGGACCTTATTTAGACACAATCAAAAACACCAAATAGACAGCTAACTGCTCTGATCTCAGAAAACCTCCAGGGTTTGCATTTCTTTTTTAGACCATTCCTTGGGATCTTTCCTGTTTAAACTAGTTTCAACCTAACAAATTAGGACATTTTAGACTGGCAAGGACAAGTCAGGGGCAAAGGGAGATGCCTCCTGGGAGTTTTTTCTGGGAGTGTCTCCCCAGCCTTGAACTTCTGGGATCTGGAGGACAAGGGGGAGCATGCCTGACCTTGAAGCCTTGCTCTTAGATGGACCATTGAGCTGGTTTATGACCTTGAGTAACACACCTAACCTAACTATAAAGCATAAACAGCTTATATGCTTTGAGGAATAATATAATTAAAATAATCATTACAATCCTATTAACTGCATATTAGGTGTTATATATAAACCATATCTGACCTTGGTGAGGCTATGCTTTCATTTGATGTATTGAGTGTATGAATAATCATTATAATTAATTTTTCATGTAATAAATTAACATAAACTGTCACAACACAAGTTACTCTATGCTTCAGGTTACAGCATGTAATATTATGTTACAAACAAACACAGAACAAGAAACCAAAAAGTGAATTCACTGGGAATTCACTCATTGGGAATAAATATTAGGATCAAATGTTCATCGATTTGGAGCTGGAAAAGAGATCTTAAAGTTCATATTTCACAGATGAGGAAATTGAAACTCAGAAAAATTGTGATTTGCTCAAGGTCATACATGTAGGTAGTGGCAAAACTTGGTTTGGAAGCCAGGTCCACTCCTAATTTCTTTACACCAAACCATCCCTCCATGAATAAAAGACTGGCCTTTGAGTAAAGAGGACGTAGGTTCGAGTCTTGACTCTAAAACATAGGAATCTATTTAGAAATAGAAGGGACCTCAGAAGTCAGTGAGTCCAATCCCCTCATTTTACAAATTGAGACCCAGAAAAGTTAAGTGACTTGACAGTCAAAATTTGAACCCAGTACTCTGATTCTAAATTCAGCTTTCTTCCTATTATATTATGCCATTTACTTCTACATGTAAAGAGAACTGGAGTCCTACATCTGACACATATCAGCTTTGTGACTATGTTCTCCTTAACCTCTCAATGCCCTTGGGTAACTTTCTAATATAGAATTTATAGAACTGTGGCCAGACCAGTAACTAGAATGCTGAACTTTAGATCAAGAAGACCTGAGTTAGAATCCTGCATCAAATGCAGATTAGCTCCCAAGAGAATCTCTTTACTGATGTCTCAGTCTCCTCATCTGTAAAAATGGGGATAATAATCGTACCTATCTCCTAGGGCTGTCATGAAGATGAAAGGAGAAAATATGCATGAAGTGCTTTGCAAACGTTGAAGTGTTATATAAATGTTAGATATTATTACGGTGATCAGCACTGGTAAAGGGAGTTTCTGCAGGGTGAATGCTCCGTGCCTATAAAGTCAGGGCTCAGACCAAATCCCAGAGATAATGATGCTGGAATAACTTAAATTAATCAAAATATGTATAAGGAAAGCTAATGCATTGTCTTACTTGGAAAGAAGAAAGCTTCATTTTGCTATTTACCTTCAGATGGAAATTAAGTTATTCCATAATCATGACTCACCTGGTATGGTTGCCCAATCTGTTATAGGCTCAATCATTACCCAGAAAAGTTGGAAGGGGAAAATGGTGACTATATATGTTTACCATCTGTTCCACATTCTGTCTATGTGAAGATCCAGAAGCTGCAGGCCCCTGAAGCTGTCATGTTTTCTGTTGTGGCTAGGAAAAATTCTTTGTAGATGTGTTTAGATTTGACATTCTTACTGTTCACATGTGCGCTATCCTATAGGTGACAGATCCCCTGCTGCCTCTGGATTGGTAGGAATGATCAAGGTTTTAGTATCCAATTATTCAGAAAACTGGTCGCAGAATAGACTACTCTCTAAACCTGGCTACTTACGGCAGCCTCCTTCCTGAACCATCTGGTTCTCAAATCTTAATTATTATGACAAATCCAGATGCTGAAGCAGGACTGTCAAAACAAACACTTTGATCTAACACTTGGAGACTGAGGCTTTCATTTCCTCAGAATAAAAGCTTTGGACTCCTTGTGCTGGCCAAGTTCTAGGAATTTTCACAACTCTCCAGCAGACCTCCAAATGCATAGCTTAGGCAGGGTTCTTAAAACAGAGCCTGGAGGACGCTGGAGGTCAATTCCTCTTCACTAAAAAATTCAAGGACTACTTATCAGTAGTGGGAAATTTGAGAAGGTAGTTTTAGTTTCAGATAAATAAAAGTAGATGCTTCTTGAAAGACTGGAGAAATTCTTAAAATTTATCTGTTGTTTAGTATTTTTTTTTTTTTAGTAAACTTCATACTAAAAGAGAGGCAGTGCAATATAATAGATAGAAAGCAAGATGCAGAATCGGGAAGACCTGGGTTCACATCCTGCCTCAGATATTACTTAGATCTGTGACTCCAGTCAAATCACATAACCCCTTTCAGGCTCAGTTTTCTTATGAGGAAGCCAGGAGGTATAGAGAACTGATCCTGGAGTCAGGAAGATCTGAGTTCAAATCTAGCCTCAGACTCTTATTAGCTATGTGACCCTGGCCAAGTCACTTAACCTTGTTTGCCTCAATTTCCTCATCTGTAAAATGAGCCGGAGAAGGAAATGGCAAACCACTCCAGTATCTTTGTCCAGAAGACCCAAGATGGGGTCATTAAGTGTTAGACAGGACTGAAACGACTGAACGACAATGAATATTAAATGGATCTCTGACCTCATTGATATGGGCATTCTCCCTACAAAATGCTGTACACCGTCTATTCTATTGGATGTGGCAATAATAATGCTTTTGAATTCTACATAATGTTTTAAGGTTCACAAGATTGCTTATACATAATCTCATTCAGTTCAATCAATAAACATTTACTATTAAATGCCTACTCTGTTGACCCAACATTTAGCATAGAACCTGCCATGGCCATCTTCAGTCATCCTGAAATATATCTCACCCCTGGACCCAGATGGGTCTGGAGGATAACGTGAGGCTGGTGACTTTGCACAGCCCTGCCTCACTTAAATCCACTTCACCTGCACGTCATGGCATCACCTCCATGATGTCATGGTCCTCTTCGAGAAGGAAGCACAAACAGAAACCCGCCACATAGTAGGCACTAAATTAATACTTGATTTGACTTGATGTGTGAGGCACATCAGAGACAAAAACAAAAGATTCCTTTCTGTCAAGGAGTTTATTATCCTCAAAATTCTATGTAGTTGGTAGTGTAAGTACTATTAAACCCATTTTGCAGATGCGAAAACTGAGACTTACAGAGGTTATAAGGGCACACAGTAAGAGGCAGAGGTAGAATTCAAACCAGGACTTCCCACTCAAGTCAGATTGTCTTTTTTACCGTATAAGGGCACCTCCTACATGATTTGATTAAACAAGTGATTCCTTTATCACATGATAGGAGCGACTAGGAGAACTCTCATCAGACCAGAGACAAAATAAGGGCAAAAAAGCCACTTTCAGCTTGGGGTTCTTTGCTTGTTTTTTGCTTTCATCTTTCATTTTGTAATGAGCTCCTGTCTCATTTACCTAGAACCATTATACATGATGTGGGTATTCTAGTGGCACCTTAGTTTTTTGGGATATAACTCTTTTCCTTCTTTGGACCATAGATCTGTAACTGGAGGGGATCTCAGACTCAATCTAGTTCAACCTCCTCATTTTAAAGGTAAGGTGAGGGAGGTTAAGTAATTTACATAAGGTCACACATCTAGTTAATGACATAGTAAAGATTGGAACATGGGCCTTCTGACTCTAAATTCAGAACTCTTCCTATTTTACCATGCTACCTTATTTTTTTTCTGTTGTATCTTTAAAGTAAGTTAAATTTTTTCCCCATTATCAATTCTTTCTTTCTATCCTTCCCCCACTGAAAAATGAAAACTAAAATCCTTATAAGCAAATATGCATAGGCAAACCCAACAAGTCCCCATATTTGCCGCATATGTCCAAATATATGTCTCATTCTGCAACCTTTGTCAGGAGGTTGCTGGCTCATTTATTAAGCAACTACTGTGTACAGTACTTGTTTCTGGGAAAAATACAAAGTTTAGATAAGATGTAATTCTTGCTCTTATGGAATTTAAGGTCAGGGAGAAAGTAGAAACTATGATATACAATATTGCATGATGAATGTACTAGGAAATTGCTAGGCTGAGTTTGATATACAGCTGGGGAAGGGGCATCAGTGATTTAGGACAACAGGGAACATCTTAATACTTTTACCTTCCCTGGCCTCTGAGGGATTGCAGTCTTCTGGTTTTTCACCTGCCTCATGGACAGTTCCTTCTTTGTCTTCTTAAAAAGTACGTGCCAGAACTTTCTTCACCCTTTGTCTCTTCTGTCTCTTGGCAACACCATTAATTTTCATGACTTCAACAATCATCTTTCTGCCGCTTAAAATCTGTTACCTCATGATAGTCATTTTTGCATCTCTGGGCCTTTTTCCTCACCTATAAAAGAAGAATGTTAAATTAGCTTCTCCCTTAAGAATCCTTCCTTTCATAAATCTATAATTATGATTCTTCCTGGAGACAGGGGCCACAGAATCAATCTTTAAAAGTTGCACAGGAATTAAACAGCCAAAGAAGGAGAGGGGGCATCCCAGATGTGAGCACAGACTGGAAAAAGTCATAAAGGTATGAGAATGCAGTAGACATTCTGGGAGGCGTGGAGTACAATAGTTTGACTAGATCATAGAGCAAGGGGAGCATATGAGATAAGGAAGGAAGATTAAGGTGGTGTCAGATTGTGAAGAGCTTTAAATGTCTAAAAAATGTCTAAATGTCTTTAAAATATGAAATATATCATAATATAGTAAATGCCATATTGGTATATATTATTTATACTATATTATGCTAAATACATTATACTACATATTGTTAAATGGAATTTACTACATTATAGTAATATGGTATTATAGTAAAAATTACTGAAACTTTTTTATCAGAAGAGTGACACTATCAGATCTACATGTAAAAAGATTATTCTGGCAATAGTATAAAGGGCATAATGGGTTGTTGTTGTTTGCCCTAGCTGATGCCATGACTTGCAAGTAAACTGCATTTAAGTGAGGGAAGGCTCACCAACCTTACTTTCTCCTCTGGAGCCATCTGGTTCCAGTGACAAGATATGGATCAGGACAACTGAAGATGGCCTCTGGAGTTGAGGAGGTGTCAAAAGAACAGAAGTAGAACATTCTATTAGGATATTATTATAATAGCACAAATAGGGGCCTGTATTATGGTGGTAGGAGAAAGAATAGAAAGTGTGAACTGATGGGAGAAATATCACCATTGAAAGGACTCCATAATGTATTAAATTTGAGAAGGAAAACTCAAAGATATATCCAATTTGGGAGAATGAATGAATGATGAAACCATAGAAAAGGAAATTCAAGAAAAACGGGCTTGGAGAAAAGTTTAGTGAAAGATATCAGTAGGGTATTATGTAGAAATGCCCTTAAAAATCTGCAAACAGGGCCCTGGAACTAAGAGAGATCAGGACTGGAAATGCAGATATGGGAGTGTTCTGAGTTAAAGCTGTGGGAGGAAATGAGATTGCCAAGGATTAGAATGTTGGGAGAGAAGAAGGCCAAGAATCAGCTAAGCACACCCACATTCAGGGGTTGAGAAAAAGATTAGGAACTGGTGAAGGAGCCAAGAGAAGAAGCTTATAGAGAAGAAGGAAGAGGACGGCCAGGGAAATGTGGTGTTTGTAAGCCAAGCAAGGAGAAATCTGCCTGCTAAGCTTTCAGACTCTGGACAACTACAAGGATGAATTCCTAGGTCAGCCAAATCGAATGCTAAGTTCAGCACTGATTGCATCTACACAGATATTTTCTGGTTTTAAGATGCAAAAAAGTAGTTGCAACTGCCCTTTAAAAACAAAATAAAACAAAACTTTTATCTGGTCAGCACTGCTTTTTCAGACAGGAACCATAACTGTATCACATAAATAAGGTGAGTGGGAGACACGAACATGCTTCCAAAAACCCAGAGAAGGTGTGAATGGAAAGGGAAAAGGGGGCAGATTTTAACATTGTGAGTGGAATTGTCATATTTACCTATCATATTGGAAAAGGTATTGACAAATTTAGACAGCTAAATGTGGGTATAACAGCAGCAAAGCAGGACTGGAGTCACCAGGCCTACTGTCATATGTAGCAAGAATCCTTCGGGTCAGTTCTGTTTTTACTGTTGTGTTTCCCTCTCCCAGGACCACTCCCAGGCTCAGGTGCTATTTGGGTTGGACTGACTAAATTCCTTTCAACTCCAATCATACCACTGGACCATGCAGATTGTTTTCAAGGTTTACTTAGGAAAACTGTAGGGATGGAGTGTCTTGCATTATGCCCCAATAGAAAGTTAAGATTGCCGAGCTGTTTTGGTTGCTTTTTGGGTGAAATGGATAGAGAGTCAGTCCTGGAGTCAGGAAGACTCTTCTTCCTGAATTCAGATCTAGCCTCAGATGCTTAATAGCTGTGTGACCCTGGGCAAGTCACTTAACCTCTGTTTGCCTCAGTTCCCTCATCTGGAAAATGAGCTGGAGAGGGAAACAACAAACCACTCTAGTATCTTTGCCAAGAAAACCATAAATGGGGTCATGAAGAGTTAGACACAACTGAAAAACCAGTGAACTGAACTCTGTTTGCTTTGCAGAATTGCTTTCCTCATGAGGGATGATCAGGCATGTACTTTAACCTTTCAAAGAGAAAGTGCAAATAATAGTCTCTCAAACAGTTTAGGGGTGAGCAGAATGTATAATATAGGATAATGTTGATCCTTCACTGCTTATTTGTATTAATGCTACCTCTCTTTTGGGAATTCTCTCCTCATTAGGATTTCCTGTGAATGATGGGGACAGAATAAAAAACAGAGACTCAAATTCTCTCTTAATTTGGTTCTTCAGCCTTGGGTAGAGGTTAAGTAGAGAAAGTTGGTTTCAAATGTTGACATTTACAAGATTTGGGGAGATTATCTGGGGATTTTGATGATTTATATTCTCTCCTGTTGCTGAGAATCATGAGCTTGACTATGTGGTTGAAGAAGAAACCTGAGCTCAAGCAGGCATTGCCAAGCTTGTTAAATACCAAACATACAATGATATTTCAGTATTTTCTCACAACCCAGTAAAGGTTGCACTTGGGATCTTATTATGTTCATGAAAATAGTTCTGGATTTTTCTTCTTTTTGCTGTCTAATATAATCATGGAAATGAGAAAGCTAGGAAATAATAAAGGAATGGAACCAGCACCATATGCATAAGAATACAACTTTGCAAATATTGACAAGGTGAGATGAGAGAGGGATAATATAAATTGGCATCAATTATCTCCATGTTTTATATTTAGAAGGAAATGTAGTGATAAAACAGAAAAGTGGGAGGGAAATGGGTTTATTTCCACCTTCTGCATGAATTCTAAGGTGAATTTAAGGCTTGAAGAAAAAGGCCAATAATTGATTTCCCCCCCCCCCCCAATTCCTGCCTCCATCTCGCCCTCATTAATGAATCTACTTCTATAAGAAAGAAGGGGAAAAAAGGTGAAGGAAGGGAAAGGTAAAAAGAGTGGTAGAAAGTGGGATCATAGGAACATAAGTTAGTGTTGGAAGGAAGTCTAGAGGTAATCTTATCCAACCCATTCCTTTTATAGATGAAAAAACTAAGGCTCATAAGACAAAAATGACTTCCTCAAGGCCACAAAGGTAGGACAGTAAAGGCAGAATCTGAAACCAGGTAATCTAGTGCCAAATCCAGCAACTCTTACTGTCGAAGGTCTCCGGGACCAGTTTTCAACCACTAAGAAGTCAGTTACAAATGAAAGGTCTCATTCTACTTATTGGAAAACTGAGACTGAGAAGTAAAAATGCTAAGGGACAGAGCCATTACTCAAATCTAGGTCCTATGACCATTCCAAATCCATTTCTTTCTCATGGACTCAGGTGGAAGTGGGGCACAGTAGGGGGAGAGAGGAATCCCAAAATTTCCTGCAAAGTCATAGAGAGCCTTGAAATTGTAATTTCACTATAGTTGATTGCATTCTTCCTTGCCACAGATAGCTTTGAGTTAGCTATATGGTTTAAGAAGAAACATAAACCTAGAAATGGCCAAGGTTTATAGTGCAAGCCAGATAATAATAGATAATAGGAACCTACTCTCCTCAGGGCCTCTCAGATGAATAATGATGAGTGCTGAGAAGGCAGCCAAGGAGGATACAGATACCATCTTGTCACCTCTTTCCCACCCACAGAGTTGCTTTGCCTCAACCATTCTCATTTGTAGGCTCAGTTTCTCTCCTCCCAACTTTTCCAACATTCTTACCCTCTCTTTTAGCTGGCCCCACTTTTCCTCTCCTTATTCCTCCCCACCATTTCTACAAAGCCAAGTCTGCTTTTCTCAGTTACTGCTTATATGTGCTCACCCTTGCACCCTGCACTACGCACCCTTGCACTCTGCACGTACTCCGTCTCCTCATCCTGCATAACCCTCTTTGGCTCCCCCTGTAATTCTTTCCCTAGAATTTGAAGCCAGTTTTGAGAGCTCTTCAAAGAATACATTCTTCTCTTAGGGTCTAGCTTCAATGGTAATCCCCTGTCTACTACAATTCAAGCTTTCCCTAATTCTGTTTCCTTCCTCTTACTGGTGAACCCAACTCTTGGGAACTTGAAAAATCAGGTGACATCTCAACCCCAACTTTTCTTTCAACTTGTGGCTCCTTTACCAGTTTCTCACTCCCATCATCAGTATTACCCAAGTGCCTTACCCCCAAGCTGAGGAAGAGGAGGAGAGAGATTCTTCACCATCTTGAACACATACTTTTCCTCTTGGAGATATTAAGGATTGTGATTACTACTCACTTCAGTCTTTCAAAGCTACTTTTGTTTGTTTTTGATAGGGTCTATATTTTTATTGACATAGAGGATTTCTGGAAGCATACAGTCCAAGGCACACATAGTACTGTTAGAATGTAAATTCCATATGGAAAAATTTGCCTGTCAGGTCTATGGATAAGGAAAGCAATGCAGCCAAAATGATCAGGCAACTGGGGGCAGGGGGAATTTTACAGCAAGCTTCTCTTAGAAAGACCTCATTTCTCAGATATATAGGGAACGGTCAAATTTATAGAAATAAGAGCCATTCCCCAATTGATACACGGTTAAAGGATATGAATAGGCAGTTTTCAGGAAAAGAAATCAAAGCTATCAATGGTCATGAAAAATACTCTGAATCACCGTTGATTAGAGAAATGCAAGCTAAAACAACACTGAGGTAGAAATTGGGGAATGGATTAAAAAGCTGTGATGCAGGATTGTGACGGAATACTATTGTGCTATAAGAAATAACAAGCAGAATGATTTCAGAAAAACCTGGGAATACTTACTGTATATGAATGAATGCCAAGTAAAATGAATAGAACTGGAAGAACATTGTACACAATAAAAGCAATATTGTAATGATCAATTGTGGAAGACTACTCTGATAATCACAATGATCCAAGACAATTCCAAAGGACCCATGATGAAAAATACTATCCACCTCCAGAGGGAGAACTGATGAACTCTGACTGCAGGCTGAAACATACTTTTTTCATTTTATTTTTCTTGCCTTTTTTTCCCAACACAGCTAATATGAAAATGCATTTTGCATGATTTTACATATATAATTGACATCATATTGCTTGACTTCTCAATGCATGGGGGAGGAGCAAGAAGGAGGGAATTCAGAACTCAAAATCTTTTTTAAATGATTTTTTAAAAAGAATAGAAGTTCCATGGAAGTAGATATTATTTCACTGTTTGTATTTCTATTTCCCATGTCAGCACACAATGGGCACTTAATAAATGTTTATTGATTGATTGTTGATTAATCTTACATTCCTGTTGAGGCAGAGTTGCTGAAATAATTTTAAGACATGCCACATTGAAACCTTTCACTTAGGGCATAGGAATAACAATAAACTTGGGTTTGAATCCTGGCTCTTGTTCAGTCTTTCAGTGGTGTCTGGCTCTTTGGGACCCCACGGATAATAGCACACCAATATTGTCCACGAGTGGTTTGCCATTTCTTTCTGCTGCTCATTTTGCAGTTGAGAAAACTGAAGCAAACAGAGGTTAAGTGATTTGCCCAGGGTCACACAGCTAGTAAGTATCTGAAGTCAGATTTGAATGCAGGTCTTTCTGACTCCAGGCCTAGAACTGAGCCACTTAGGTGCCCCCAATTCGGGCTCTGCCTCTTCCTATTCCTTACCATTTTGGTGACCTTGGGTGAATCATAGAATATCTTGGGTCCTCAATAGCTTCACCTGTAAAATGAGGGGGAAGGACTAGGTGATCTTTAATGTCCTTTTAAGCCCTAACATTCTGTGATTTTATAAGTCCCCATGGTGCCCTTCCCCTTAATATTTTTCAGACTTATTTCTATGTATGAATCAGGAACAGAGTCCAAAGTGGAATTGAAGGAGTGAACATGACTGGACTGGGCACTTTCCTTATAATAGAGGGTCTCTAAGAGCAGGGGAGAAAGTGCTCTTCTGAGTTGAGAAAGTTGCTGGGACATGAGAGAGAAGGACCTGTTATTATCAAGATTTTCCTAAGAATAATTTTTCCTCAGGCAAACAAATACTTATTTTTATAGATTCCAATCTAAAAAATACTAAGCTAAATAAAACATTCACCCTTTATATGGATACTTCCATTATAGATTTTTGCTTTAAAGGACAATAAATAGTCTCTTGTGTACTATATTTTCACTATTAAGGACTAATCATTTTGTATGAGAGGGGAGTTTCCTGGGGCAAGTGAAGAGGTAAAGGGGAGATATATTTCCTTTTTGACACCTACCCCAACTTGCATCATGATTGACTCTAAGCCACCAACCTCATAGTCCTATGTCTGAGGACATATAGTCATACTCCATAATCTTTTTAAACTTACAAGAGAAAGCTCAGTCATGTCAGTTTGTTTTATGGATTCCCACCCCTCTGCCACCAACCGGACGACTGTCATGATCATTACATTGAGACTTAAAGAAACATAAAGATGACATTAGGAATCTAGGATAGGCAAGAGAACACCTGGTGACAGCAACCAGCGATCCTAATCAAACCTGCTTTCTTTCTTGGACATCCTGGCAAATTCCTCCTGCTTCCTAGATGATCTGAAATAGCATACACATCCTGTTACCAGTCAACAATAAGCAGCTTTCACTAGGTCTGCAATGTGATCTGCTCAGCTCCTGAAATCAGGTTGAGTCATGCTTTCTGTCCCGTTCTTGGGGAGTGGTTTTTCTAGAATCTAGAACAGAGCTACCCAAATATACCTAGAATAATTAATGACTTATGATTCACCTCACCAACAAAGGGAGGAAAGTCGTGTTGCCACATGTAAGATTGCTAAGAAATATTTCAGATGCTTTGAAGTAGCTAGGTAACTCTGGATGGATAGAACTCTGGGCCTGGAGTCAGGAAGACCCGAGTTTAAATCTGACCTGACATTTACTAGCTGTATGACCCTGGGCAAGTCACTTAACCTCTGTCTACTTCAGTTTCCTCAACTGTGAGAGGGACACAAAAATAGCACCTGTGTTGGAGGGTTATTGTTTTTTTCTTTTTTGAAGTGCTTAGCACAGGGGCAGCTAGGTAGCACAGTGAATAGAGCACCAGCCCTGAAGTCAGGAGGACCTGAGTTCAAATCAGTTCTCAGACACTTCACATTTACTAGCCATGTGACCTTGGGCAAGTCACTTAACCCCAATTGCCCTGCTTTTCCCCTTCCAAAAAAGCAAATTAAAAAAATTTTTAAGTGCTTATCACAGCTCCTGGTGTATAGTCGGTGTTGAATGCTCAGCTTCTTTTCTTCCCCCACAATCACTCATACATAGCTTAGCTCCTAGTAAGCGCTTATCACAGCTCCTGGAGTATAGTTGGTGTTGAATGCTCAGCCTCTTTTCTTCCCCCACAATCACTCATACATAGCTTAGCTCCTAGTAAGTGCTTAGTAAACCCAACCGAAATGGAAAAGAAGCAACAGCTTCTTCTAGAAGAAACCTGATTCTAGGAAGGTGTTTTTCCTCTAGACAGAACATTTTTCTCATTTTCCTACAGCTCTTTCTCCCCCTTCCTTTTTTTCTTATTTTAAAAACAGAAGCAGACTGTAAGATTACAGAGAAATATGGAAGCTGCCTTGTTTCAATATTATTTTTGAAGCTGCCAGCCAGACAAGTTTCTGCGAATTTCAGCATTGTGGTGGCATTTGACCCCTTAGGGTCGTAAGATTATAGATCTAGACCCCTCAAAGGCCATCAGGTCCAACCCCCTCATCTTACAGATAGAGAACATTAGGTCCAGCAAAGTTAAGTGACTTGTCCAAAATGCTACATGCAATAAACAGTTAGAGAGGGAACTAAACTCAGGACCTCCAGAGCAGTAGCACCACCTAGGTGCCCCTCTTTCCCAGGGGCAACAAGGTGGCACAGCAAACAGAGAACTTGGCCTGGAGTCAGAAAGACCTGAGTTCAAATCTTACCTCAGATACTTACTAAAGTGTATGACTCTGGTCAATTCACTTAAACTTTGTTTGCCTCAGTTTCTTCATCTGTAAAACAGAGATAACAACCCCTCCCTCAAAGGGTTGCTGTGAGAAAAAAATGAAATAGTAATTGTAGTGTTTAGCACAGTACCCAGCACATACAGTAAGTGCTATATTGGTGTTAGTCACTTCCATCGTTCCATGCTTTTCATTACTCAGTAGAGATCTGGCTTATTCAAAGGGTGTTGGTGGAATGAGAGGTACGGTGGGTCCCATCTGGCTGGAAAGGCTCCCCACACGGGTCCAGGGAAGGCCTATGTGTCTGCTGGTTGAGGACGAGCTTAACAAAGGTCAGAGATGTTCTGTTACCCATTGGTGGCTCATTAGGTAATGATTCTTTTTTGGTCCCAACAGCTCATGATCACCACCTACTAAGGCATGGAGAGGTGAAGATCTGTACCAGAGAAATAAAAACTACGCTGATGAAATCTCAGTCCTTGAAGCTTTGAAGCAGTCGCAGCAAGGTTAGGATCTAGATCCAGGAACAATGTTATAACTTCTGCGGGAGCCCCATTTACCACTTATTCCTACTTTGACCTTATAAATGTTTGACTGTCTTCTCAGTTTTAATCTCTTCTTATCCATTCTGCCACCTATAAAATGACTGTATCTCTCTGATGATGGTGAAACTTCTACTTTTTTTCTTAAACTACCAACCTATATCATTTCTGTACTTTACAACCAGACTCCTAAAAGGGGATATGTGCTCTGGATGCCTAATTCAGGCCCATATCCCCTCTCATCTGGACTACTGCAGCACCTTCCTAATTGGTCTCTGTGACCATACTTTACTCAGCTACAAAACAGATGAACACACGACTATGTCACTCCTCATACCTTCTTTAAAAAAAACAACACAAACACACCACCACCAAACATCTAGTGACAGTTTAGGATAAGATAAAAACTATCCAGTGGGATATCTAAAGCCCTCCAGAGTCTAGCCCCCACGGTCTCATTTCTTATTACTACCATTGTAATTGGCTTATCCGCATTTCCTATACATTTCATTATCTCCTGCTTTGGGACCTTTGCACAGTTTTTCACCTGTGTCTAAAATGCACTTTTTTCTCACAAATATATAATCCACCTTAACTCCTTTTGAATCACAAATCATGGACCAACTTTTATATGAAGCTTTGCTGATACCATCATCTTCAAAACCAGGTTATTAGCACTCTCTGCTTCTTGAAATCACTTTTTAAAAACTTTGTATCAACTGTCTATTTTCTTACTGCTAGGCATCTTCTATTTCTCCCAAAACAGGTAAACTCCTTGAGTTGAGGGGATGCTTCATTTTGTGTTTGTAACTCTACTACCTGTGAGAGTCCCTTGCACATAGAAGGAACTTTCTAAATGGCTGTCAAATTAAAATGCTAACCCTGCTACGATCATGTCGTTCTCCTCTGTGGTGGTAGAAAGTACATTGGACCGGGAGTCAGAGGACCTACGTTCAAATCCCAACTCTGACATGAACTATGAGACCTTGGACAAATTCCTTCACTCCATTGGTTCCCAGTTTCTTCCTTTCTAAAATGGGGTGAAAACGGGGAGGTTGGGAATAGTGGGTCTCTGAATCCTATAATCCTGTTACCCTATTGCTTTGAACTCGAAAGAAATGTTCTCCCCTCTGTTGTTTTACCTCTTATGTGTTATTTCCTGTTTCTGTCAATGAGTCAGCCAAATCAAATTCCATGAGCAGCAGGAACACCTTACACACCCAACCTGTAGAGAGCACACTTCATTTCATGAAGAGACGAAAAAAATTAAAAGTAACGTTGACTTAAAAGGTACTGTCAGCCATCAGTATATTAACTAACCAACTTCCACCCCTGTTACACCCTCTACCTAAACCAGATAAGTTTAGTCTTCGTCTTCTTTTCTCTATATCTTTGCCCAAGACATCTCTCATGTTAAGAATGCCTCCGGAGAGTTGCAGACCATTAGTTCTAGGAGGAACACACTCCCCAAAGGAGATCAGGGCTGATTTGTTGAATAAGTACTTTTCAGAAAGTTGGTGATTTTTAATGACTCAGCTCTGTCTTTGTGGGGGAAGAAACAACTTATTGTCAAGGAATGTGTAGATTTACCCAATTAAAAATAATTCTGAATCCATGTCTTCTGACAAATCCCTCTTCCTTTCTTTTTTTTTAAAGTTAAGTGATTTATTCCAAGTCATAGGAGATAAAGAGAATCTCAAAACAAGAAAGGACCTCAGCACATTTAGTTCATGCTATACACAAACACCAATTTGTCTACAACCTCCTGAACAAGGTCATTCAGCCTTTGCTTGAAGCTGTCTGGTGAAGGGGAATCCATTATTGCTTCATGAAGCAGCTTATTTCACTTTCAGATAGCTCTAACTGTTAGGAAGTTATTCATTTCATCAGGGCTAATTCTGTCTCATGGGACCAAGGACACAAAGTTTGATCCCTTTCATAGAACAGCTTTTCAAATCCTTGAAGACAGCTGCATCCCCCTCAGGTCTCTCATGTTGTCTTTTCTTTAGGCTGTCCACCCAATTGACTATTCTGGCCTTCCCAAAATGTGATGCCCCAAACCAAACACCATCCTTTATTTGTGGTCTAATTAAGACAGACCTAAACAGGGCAGGATGTCCAACAGGAAAGGTAGATCAGTCTCTCAGTATAGCCTAAAAAGCCATACTTCTTGGCTGCTCTCAGATAATTCAAATTGAGCCTGCAGACCATTAAAACCACCAGATCTTTTTTTTCTTTTTTTCTTTTTTTTAATAAATTTTTTTTATTTTTCTTGTTTACATCATTCATTTTCATAAGATTTTTGAATTACAAATTTTCTCCCCATCCTTCCCCTACCCCAACCCCAAAACAGCAATCCCACTGTAAAGCCCCTCCCCTGATCTGCTCTCTAAGCTTCTGGTAGGGCAGGGAGGGTCTCCCTACCCCAGCCCCTGTATATCTTAATTCCTAGT
>CM053596.1:160049549-160108315 GCA_028646575.1 Pseudocheirus occidentalis
CTTAATCTTTGAAATATCATATTCCAGGCCCTTCTATCCCTCAGTGTAGAAGCTGCCAGATCCTGAGTTATCCTGATAGTGCTTCCACAGTATTCAAATGGTTTTCTCTTGGCAGCCTGTAATATTTTCTCCTTTAACTGGGTATTCTGGAACCTGGCAATAACATTTCTAGGAGTTTTCTTTTGGGGATCTTTTTGAAGAGGTGATTGGTGAATTCTTTCAAGTTCTATTTTGCCCTCTGACTCTAAAATATCAGGGCAATTTTCTTTGAGGATTTCTTGAAGGATGCTTTCCAAGTTCTTTTTCTGGTCATGGGTTTCAGGTAGACCAATACCTGGCCAAGTTTCGGTTTCAGGCTGGGCTGGCCTTGGCTCCTGGCCTGCCACGGTGAGCCCCTGCTGCCAAGCTGCCTTCACCGAGAGATGTGTTTTCTATATTTTTGTGAGTTTGAGAGTCCTAGAATTTGTTTAGGGTCATGTTTTATGGGTATTTAGGGTGGCTGTGTGGGAGCTGCGGAACCTTGCTGCTTCTACGCCACTATCTTGGCTCTGCCCCCCTCTTCCTTTCTGACCCATTGTTATATAGCTTTGGGATAATGGAGTTGGCTGTACTGGGAAGCAGACAAACATGTTTAGATAGCTTAGTTTTGTTGTTGTTCAGTTCTTTTTCAGTCATATCCAACTCTTCATGACCTCATTTGGGATTTTCTTGGCAGATACTGAAGTGCTTTGCCATGTCCTTCTCCAACTCATTTTACAAATGAAGAAGACTGAGGTTAAGTGACTTGCCCAGGATCATACAGCTAATAAGTTTCTGAGGCCAAATTTGAACTCAGAAAGAAAAGTCTTCCTGACTTCAGGAAGCACTCTATCCTCTGTGCCACCCAGCTGCCCTCCTAGTTTAGTACTGATAAACAAATAAACAGTATATAATAATAATAAGAGAACAATACATAATCATAAAATACATAGAGGCAGCATGGAATAGTAGATATGAGGAACTTTGGCATGTTATCAGAAGGACCAGGGCTAAAATTCCACACTTAATAGTAGTGTGACCCTGGGCAAGTTAGTTAATCTCTCTGTGGTTTCCAACCCAAACCCTTCACCCATAGCAGATAAGGAAGCAGAGTTAGATAAAGCTTTTATTAAGTGATTAGTATGTGCCAACCACTGTAATAAGTGCTAAGGAAACAGATACAAGATGGGAAGACAGTCCCTAAACTCAACGATGATAATAATAATAATAGCTAGCATTTAAGTTTTGCAAAGCATCTTATAAACAGTATCTCTTTTATCCTCCCAAAAGCCCTGTGAGGTAGGTTACATTATCCCCATTTTACAGATGAGAAAACTGAGGTTACCCAGGGCCACATACTCAGTAAGTGTCTGAGACCAAATTTGAACTGAAGTCTTGCTGATTCCAAGTCTGATGCTCAATTAAACATGTGACTTTGTCCAGTTTCTTACTCTTTATCAGTTACTTAAGGTCAAGTGATAGTAAAGGTTGTACAAAGGTAATTTCTTGTGTTTTTACAACATCTTTGCCCTATATAATTCTTTAGAACTAAAATTTATACAGTCTTTCAAATACTAGAGGAAATGTGGGAAGAGCAAGCCCATTTACTCTGTCAGATAAATTCTAAGGCAAATTTCTGCAACACTTAGCTGCCTAGTTGTATCTCAAGAAGTTTACATTTGAATTAGGGAAGAATACACATAAAGGAGAACTTGAAGGAATGTAGGTTCTTTCCAGCCATAAATTGATCATTGTTATGATGCCAAGTGGCTATGAGTCCACTGTTCTTCTCCACACTGGATGCCCTCAGACAGTTTGGAAGCTGCTTAAAACCCAGAGTCTAAGAAATTTGCAGTATGACTTATTTACCTGTCTGTCTTTGATAAGCCGCTAGCTCTACCAGCCAGACTCAAGGGGAGTTTTGATGCGATGATCACCTTTGTGAAAGGAGATCTGGCCTCTGTCTGACAGAGACTGCTGCTCTGTGAATGAGCAAAAACAACACGGGTTCCACAGGAAGAGGAATTCATGTCTCTAGGAGGACTGATTATTAGATAAAGAGACAGAAATCCTGGAATCAGGATCAGCCCAGACTGAATTCATGATCCAGTGTAAACTAAATAGCATGAGGGCTTTGTCTTTGGCCCAGTCTCTGCTGTTTAGTCACTGACTGGGACCTCAAACTGCCTTTGGCTTCCGGTAGCTCATCACAGAGCAGGATGAGTGGATTTAGCTTCAGACCCCATTGACTGCAAGCCTGACATCACCATTCTCTGGTGTCCCTCTCAGACTCTGACCTGGAGCATGATACCCTCCTGCCACAGCTGGGTCAAGTCTCTTTCTGTAATCATCTTTTTTTCACTTAATTTTTATTTTCTCTCATTTTCCCTCCCAAATCCTTTCCTTTCTTCCATACTTACCCCACCCATTGAGAAGGCAAGAAATATGATACTCATTTTACATATAAAGTCATGCAAAGCATATTTCCTTGTTAGCTGTGTTCCAAAAAGAAAAAGGAGAAAGAAAAGGAAGGAAGGAAGGAAGGAAGGAAGGAAGGAAGGAAGGAAGGAAGGAAGGAAGGAAGGAAGGAAGGAAGGAAGGAAGGAGAGGGAAAAATATGCTTCAATCTGCACTCTGAGTTCTCTACCTGGAAGTGAATAGCATTTTGCATCATGAGTACTTTGGAGTTGTGCTGGATCATTGTATTGATCAGGGTTACTAAATCTTTCCCAGCAATATTTTACAATATTGCTGTAATTAAATACACTGTTCTGGTTCTGCTCACTTCACTTTGTTCCAGTTCATAGCCTTCCCAGGTTTTTCTGAATCTATCACCTTCATCATTTCCTACAGCATAACTGTTCTCCATTTGTTCATCTTTCTTGATCGTTAGCACAAAAGCCCCACTGCTCTGACCAGGAAAGGGGAAGTTACAAAGTGAGAAGCTTTAAAAAGACAAGAAACCACCATAGATGAGTGTAATGCCCACTATTACATTATAAGTACATTAGAAAGCCAATAAAGTTTAAAAACAAAGTGTGAGGTGAGGTCTGAGTAGGATTTTCTTTATTGGCTAGGGAGATCATGGGTAGGTTTTCTGGTGGTATGGGATTTGAGTTGTATTTTAAAGAATAAGTAAAAAATCAACAGGAGAAGAGGGCAAAGGAAGGCATTCCACATTTTGGGAACAGTCCAAGTACAAGTATAGAAATACGGAATATAGAAAGTATTTGTGAGGCAGTTGGCTGCATCATAAAGGGTACAAATAAGAAATAGAAGGCAAAAATTCAATCCAATTCAATAATTAGGCTCCTGCTATGTGTCAGACATTGTGCTAGGTGCTAGGGACACAAAGACACAAATACAATACTCCCTCCCTTATGTATAGAAGTAAGTAAAGTAACACAAAGTAATTTCAATAGGGGAGTGTCTATAAGAGATCCAAAAATAATGTTTGGAAAAGTAGGGTGGTGCCATATTATGGAGGGCCTTAAATATGAACTTTACTCATTAGGTCAAAGTTTCTTGAGCAAAGTAGTTATTTCATGCATTTACAATTACACTTAATGCACTTGAGATTTTTGAGCAGATGAGTGCCAGTCCCAGGGTGGGTCAAAAGATGGAGGGAGTGCCAACGGGAATTCTTCAACAAGTTTAGACTATTCCAGTAGACATAGAGGCATTATGCCTGTGGGCAGGAACAAAATGTTAAATTCTTAACAAGAATCAGAAAGAGGTCTGACCTCATTTCACAGAACTCAAAGACCATCATATCAGAACTATCTTTGGGCAGCTGTGGCCCTCAAGGGACTTCTCAAAGCTTTATAAATCTGGTTTGACTTTTTTTTTCCTATTTGTTTGGTCAGAGACAGTCCACATACCAAAGACGTTCAGAGCTACATATGAATCATTTTGTTAAGTCATTTCTTACTAAAGTCACTTTAGTCTAAAACATTTCTGACTCAGTACTTGTGAGAAAAGTTTGTTTTTTCCCCCTTGACATTCTAAATGCATGCTTTACAAGTTCTTGGGGGAACAAAATATACTTATCAATAGATGGTTCGTTTTTGCTTCTCAGGGCATATTAAACATATTTTATATTTTTATCCTCCTTCCCAAAATATATTTTAAAATTAGTTCACTGAAGGTAGTATGCCAGGAAGGACCCATCAAAAGCGTTGTAGTCACAGCCTGACTTGCTATCTAAAATAACCAGGCAGATCATTCTAAAATTGCCTCAGAAGCCTAACACTCGGCTGGTGCCCACGACTCAATCCACACATGTTCACAGGGGGTGGGGGTGAGAGAGTTGTAATTCTAATGTCACACTTCTTCTAATGTCACACTTTCAAGGACACCATAAGCCTTGTTACCAGGATCACAGATTTAGATGGAGAGTCAGAAGCCACCTAATATGTCCACATCATTTTACCATTGAAGAAATAGATAGGCAGAGATATTAAGTGACTTGTCCAAGGTCACATAGCCTGTGATTTTGGAGCTGAGGTCTTCTGATTCCAAAGGCAGCAGTCTTTCCACTTTACCATGTTGTTTCCATGGATACAAAACTGGAAGGGTGATTATGAGTCAGTCAATAAACATGCACTAAGCAACTGCTGTGTATAAGAAGTACACTATGAGGCAAATATGAACAGGATAGAAAAGCTCTCTGTCTTCAAGGATATTTTCACAATCAAGTTGCGAAGACAATACACATATACTTTAAAAGATAACTCACTATATAAGCTAGCATTGACAAATGTTCTATGAGTACTACAGATAACAAGAACTAAAGTGATTACAGAACTGCATAAATCCAATGGTGGAAGGAACCTTAGGAGCAACCTAGTGTGGAGTCTTCTGATGGAATCCGGAATCAGAATCCTTTCTAGAACATCCCTGGCAGATGGCCAAGTGGCTTCTGCTTTAATGTGCCTAGTGAAGGGGTATGCCTTATCTCTGGGCAGTCTACTCCACTCTGGAGAGTTCTAATTGTAAGAAAGGTCTTACTTAGATCAAGATTAAATCTGCTTCTTTGTACTCTTCCACTCATTGTTTCTAGTTCCAGCCTCTGGGGCCAAACAGAAAAAAAATCAAATCCCTCTGCCAGTGACAGACGTTCACATATTTGAAGGTAACTGTTACGCGCTCCTAATGCCTCTTCTCCGGTCTGAACAACCCCAGTCCTTTCCATCAGTTTTTCATGTGTTTTGCTTCTTAGTCCTCTTATTTTACCTGTTATTCCCTTCTGGATGTGCTTCAGTTTATACCCTTCCTGAAATGTGCAACCCATAACTGAACTCAGTTCTTCAAGTTTAGTTTGGCCAGAACTGAGTACGTCGGAGCTTCTGCCCTCTCTGTTCTGGATACTCTGCCTCTTTTAGCACAGCCTAGAATAGCAACAGTTTTTTTTGAGTTGCCATGTCATAATCTTGTTGTCATATTAAATATGAAGTCCACTAAAATCCTTAGATCTTTTTTCCATAGGAACTAAAGACTACGCATACCTTCTCTCCATCCTGTATTTGGGAACTTTTGGGTTTTTTTAGACCAACTGCAAAACTGTACATTTATCCCTACTTAATTTTAGCTCACTCTATTTGGTATGTTGTTCCAGTCTGCCATGATCTTTTCAGATCCTGACTTTCGTGCAACAGGGTAGCTGTCCCTCTAATTTTCTGTCATTTAATTTGCAGATTTGGCAATCACATCCTCTCTAGCTCCATCCACATCATTAGCAAAAGGATGAACAGCACAGGGCCAAAAAGTGGAGGAGGGAGATTTCTCTGTGAGCTTGAGGAAGTCAGGAAAGACTTCACAAATGATGTAGATGAACTCTCAGAACCCTTCCAAATTTGAGATTTTCTTCAAAGTGAAGATTTGAGGTGCAGCTAGGTGGCATAGTGAATAGAGCACCGGCCCTGGAGTCAGGAGGACCTGAGTTCAAATCCAGCCTCAGACACTCAACACAAAAACTAGCCCTGTGACCTTGGGCAGGTCACTTAACCCCAACTGCCCTCCAAAAAAAGCAAAAAAAAAAAAGAACAAAGTGAAGATTTGAGTTAGGCTTTGAAGGAAGTAGAAGATAGTTCACGGAAGAAGTCTGATGTGAACAAAAGTGCATCAATAGTAGGAAAGTACAAGGCACATGCAGAAGAAAGTCAAAATAGTGTAGTTGCAATTGAGCATTCATGTACAGAGGTAAGGGGAGATAAAGTTGGAAAAGAAGACTGTGGAAGGCCTTGGATTCTAGGAATTTGGAATTTGGCAAAAGGGATAATAATACCAAAATATCACTTTAGAGCTAGGAAAGACTGTAGGAATCATCTCATCTAACCTCTTTATTTAAAAAGTGAGGAACCTGAACTTCAGAGTGGATAATGTGATTTCCCTCAGGTAGCATGGCTAATAAGTGTCAGACCCAGAATGAGAACCCAGAGTTTCCACTTCTAGTTCCCCACTCTTTCCATTACATAATTGAATATTAAAACCCTCTGAAAAGATTGAAATACTTTAGGAGAATGACACATATAGAGGTGATAGGAAGCTAATGCTATCATCACTAATATATTCCAGTTCCAGATCTCAAACAACAAAAAACACAGTCCTTATAAATAATAAGGTTTATAGATAACATGCAACTGACTGATGGTATACACACAAAGAAGAGAAGTCAAAGATATTTTCTTTTGCATTAAATGGAAGGTAGAGAGCACAGGAATAAAAGAAGCATTCTTTAAAATGATAAGCAATATCTATTTAAAACCATCAGTAAGCATTATCTCTAATGGGGATAAACTAGAAGCCTTTTCAATATGAACAGGGGTGAAGCAAGGATACCCATTATTACCACCAGTGCTAGAAATGTTAGCTATAGCAGTGGGAAGAAAAAGAAATGGAAGAAATTAGAATTGGCAATGAGGTAATAAAACTATCACTCTTTGCAGATGAAATGATGGCATACTTAGAGCATCCTAGAGAATCAGCTAAAAAATACTTAAAATAATTAACAACTTTAGCAAAGTTTCAGGATATAAGACATAAATCATCAGCATTTCTTTATATAATCAGCAACGTCTAGCAGCAAGAGATAGAAAGAGAAATTTCATTTACAATAACTGTAAAAATATATAAAATACTTGGGAGTCTACTTTCTAAGACAAACCCAGGAAATATATGAACACAATTACAAAACAATTTTCAAACAAATAAAGTCAGATCTAAACAGTAAGAAAAAATATCAACTGCTCATGGGTAGGCTGAGCCAATATAATAAAAATGACAATTCTTCCTAAACAAGTTTACTTATTCAGTGCCATACCAATCAAACTACCAAAAATATTTAGTTGATAGAGCTAGAAAAAACAACAAAATTCATCTGGAAGAACAAAAGGTCAAGATTATCAAGCGAATTAATGAAAAAATGCAAAAGAAGGTGGCTTAGCAATACCAGGTTTCAAACTATATCATAAAGCAATAATCATCAAAAATGTCTGGTCCTGGCTAAGAAACAGAGTGGTGGATCAGTGGAATATATTAGGTACACAAGACATAGTAGTCAATTACCATAATAACCTAATGTTTGATAAACCAAAGACCCCAGATTTTGGGATAAGAACTCACTATTTGACAAAAACTGCTGGGAAAACAGTAAAACAATAGGACACAACAATAGACCAACATCTAACACTATGTAACAAATTAAGGTCAAAAAGTGTGCATGATTTAAACATAAAGGGTGACACCGTAAAGCAAATTAAAAGAGAAAGGAAGAGTCTCTGTCAGATCTATGGGGAGGGGAAAAATTCACAACCAAACAAGAGATATAAAGGATTATGAAATGTAAAATAGAGAATTTTGATTATATTAAATTAAAAAGGTTTTGTATTAACAAAACCAGTGCAGCTAAGATCAAAAGGAAAGCAGAGAGCAGGGAAACAATCTGCAGAGCAAATGTCTCTGATAAAGGCTTCATTTCTCAAATATATAGAGAACTTTTATAAGAAACAAGTTATTCCCCAATTAAGCAAGTTTTCAGATGAAGAAATCAAAGCTATCTTCAGGCATATGAAGAAGTAGTCTAAGTCACGTTTGTTTAGAGAAATACAAATTAAAGCAAATCTGATAAATGTTGGAGAGGATGTCGGAAAATTGAGACACTGATGCATTGTTGATAGAGTTCTGAACTGATCTGACCATTCTGGAAAGTAATTTGGAACTATGCCTAAAAGGCAGCCAAACTATGCATACCCTTTAAGCCAGCAATACCAATACTAGGTCTGTCTCCCAAAAAGATCATAAAAATGGGAAAAGACTTAAGCCTGCAAAATATACGTACATGTATGTGTGTGTGTGTATGTAAACATAAATATTTAAATAAAATCAGCCCTTTTCATGATAGCAAAATATTGGAAATTGAGGGAATGCCCATCAGTTGGGGGAATGGCTGAACAAACTGTGTTATATGAATGTGATGGAATAGTATTTTGCAATAAGAAATAATGAACAGGCAGATTTCTGAAAAACTTGGAAAGACTTGTTTGAACTGATGCAAATTGAAATGAGCAGAACCAGGAAAATATTGTATACAGTATCAACAACATTGTGTGATGATCAGCTATGAATGACTTAGCTCTTCTCAGAAACACAGCAATCTAACACAGGTACAAAGAACTCAC
Organism: Pseudocheirus occidentalis; assembly: GCA_028646575.1. Taxonomy (NCBI): domain Eukaryota; kingdom Metazoa; phylum Chordata; class Mammalia; order Diprotodontia; family Pseudocheiridae; genus Pseudocheirus; species Pseudocheirus occidentalis. Next base: position 160,058,246 of record CM053596.1, read on the forward strand.
AAAGGAAAATGCTATCTACAGTCAGATTAAAGAACTAATGGACTCTGAATGCAGATCGAAGCATATGTCTTTCACTTAACTTTATTCTTTTTTGTGTTTTTATCCTTTTGATCTGTTTCTTCTTTCACAAATGTGACTAATATGAAAATGCTTTACATAATAGCACATGTATCAAATTGCCTACCATTTTCATAAGAGGGAATGGGAGGGATAAAAATTTGGAACTCAAAACTTTGTAAAAGCTAATGCTTAAAATTGTCTTGACATGTAATTGGGATGAAAAATAAAATACTATTAAAAATAAGTTAAATGGGGGGGGGTGCAGCTAGGCCCTGGCATAAGGAGGATCTAAGTTCAAATCTGGACTCAGACACTTAATATGACCTTGGGCAAGTCACTTAACTCTGCCTAAATAAAAATAAACTAAATGGACGATTATTAAGATCTGCTATGTGCAAAGAATTGTGCTAATACAAAGACAAAAGTAATAGTTTCTTTCCTCAAGGAATTTATATTAAATGTGTCCCAATCTAGCTTCTTCAGCCCCCGATTTTCTTAGCTCTTCTGGTTTCTCAGAGGCAAAGCAGACCATGTGATAGATCCAGGAAAGACAGCCCCATCCCCAACTATAGGTGAGGTCTGATTTGGCAACAGCAAATAAGGTTATCACTGTTTTATAGGTAGGAGGGCAAAGAGAAGGAGTTGAAGTCTTTTTCACATGCACCAATAAGGATGAGCTGACTCAGACACCTTTTGAAGACACCATCATTAGTAAGTTAAATGAGGCTGTACACATGAGTTGGTAGAATTAAATTCATGAACTGGGGTCAGGGGCAGCATTTATGGATTCATCCATCATTCTAGATATTTCTATTTATTCCCTATCCTCATTCTGGGGAAAGGGTTATAATGTAGATCAAACCCACAGGAAAAACCTCAAAATTTGTGTCTGGTTTAGACTGTGCATTAATATGATTTGTAGTCCCAAAGAATGTATCTTGCAGTGTTATTATATGAATTCTTTTTTCATTTGAGGGTTTTCCTTACTCTCTGTTTCTGGTTCTATGTTTTGATCCAAAGCAAAGCAAATCCAAAGATCTCTCTCCAAAAATGCAGTCACATTCTAAATGTAGGATTTTCATATGTTACCAGGGCCCAGTCCACCCCAACTGCAATGAGGGGAGTTCAGTTTTTCTCATCTCTTTGGTTTGTTATGCCCCTGGAACAAGAACAAAGACTTAAATAAGGGCCTCCCTAAGAGGGATTGTCTGCGTAGGAATGTCCCTACACAGAAAGAATACAGAAAGTACAATATAAATATCAGGCATAGGACAGCTACTTACTTATTCAACCATAAAATAAATACTTAAAACCCCAAAGATTCAGAAGCCTGCATTAAGAAATATTTAAAATAAAACATTACTATCACTGTACTTTCCCAAAAGGTAAAAGCACTTTGTTGGATTGCTGATTTCCCTTTCACTTTCGATCTGCACTAAGTCACTTACTAGGACTAGTCTTTTCAGACAGTCAAGACATGGCTTAGGTCTCCTTAGTCCTTTCAGTCTCAGCATCGTGGTAGTTGGGGTAGCTTTCACCTCCAAAATGCAAAATAGTTGCAGGAATCATCTGATGAGCAGTTTCTACCAACTCAGAGGACTGAACAGCTGCTGAGCTCAGGGGGCAGCCACAAAAGCTGGAAATGACAATTTCTCAGGCTTACTGCTGGCTGGTAAGCAGTCCTGTGTTCAGAGAAGAAGCACAGGAAGGTAGAAGATGGCAGCTGCAGACTCAAGCTTATCTAGGCAAACGTGCTGATCTCCATTGTCACTAAATGCTTTTGTTGTGCTACGCCACTGCACTCAGTGGCAGGGGATAAGGAGAGACATCACCTCCTCACCCAGACCCCATTTGCTGGAAGTAAGCAAGGGAAGTGAAATCTGGAAGAGTCCCAAAAGGGAAAGAGGAAGATCTATTTCTCTTTAGTCTCTCTCATACCTTCAGTTGGTGACTTCTCCTCATATTAGCCAATCATCTTTGATGCAGCTCTCCAGTTAGGAGCACCATGGAACTAATTAGGAGTTGCATATATTATTTAGCAATGAGAAGAACATTTCCCACCAAAGGGGCCACAGCATAAATCTGATGCCCTCAGTAATTCCTACACATGGCAAAGGGGGTGAGGGGAAGAAAAAAACAACCTTGTTTTTACTGCTTAACTAATAAAAATCTTAACTCTTTAGCTTAACACTTAAGGTCCTCAAAAATTGAGTCCTTATTTATAATTCTGGAATTATCTCTCTCACTCCCCTACATGAATCTTTAGTTGAGTTAAACTTACCTATTCTCTCTTCTTTGAACATATCCATGACCAGCCCACTTTTGTGCCTTTGCTCATAGTCAGCCCTGGTTTGCAATGCTATATCTGCTCTTCTCCAAGTCCTATTCATCCATCAAAAAGCCTAGAAGTTCCACATCCATGACCACCTCAGCCCTCAGTGATCTTTTCCTTCTTTTAACTCCTCTGGCATTATTACTTACCTGGGATGTAGTACCTACTATGTTATTATTTTTTATCTTTTGATGTAGCTGTCTTGTTTTCCCTACTAGATTTCAAGAGTCTTGAGGTCAAGCATTGTGTCATGTAGCTCTGTGTATTCCCAAGGTTCAGAGTAGTGTTCCATACCTAGCAGGCCCTTAGTAAATCTATGTAGAAACAAGGATGAGGATGGTCAGGGATTTGGCAAGGAACATCCAGGGCAAGGTGAGAGTTCTAGATGAATGAACTCCCTTTGCTTCCTCTAAGCACAACTGGCAACTATTGTCCTTCTGCTTGTTTTCCACAGAGTGAAAACAGGAGTCATTAGTTAAACTTATTTCCATTAAGTAACTTGTCATCAGCTAACCCCAGAGAAATACAACAATGATACTGGAAATAGTCAAAATTATACAAGTCACAGAAAAAAAATAGTAATTTTTTGTTCATTCCTAAAGGTCACATCTTAGAGTTAACTCAAGGCCCCCTTCATGGACATTAGGTTAACTGCTGGCTATTTTACCAACTCTGATCATATATTTTTAAAAGTTACTTTTAACTATGAGTAACCTTAGAGATAATTGTTATTGTTGTTTAGTCTTTTCCCGTTGTGTCCCACTCTTTATGATCCATTTTGGGAGGTTTTCTTGGCAGAGACACTGCAATGGTTTGCCATTTCCTTCTCCAGTTCATTTTACAGATAAGGAACTAAGGCAAACAGGGTTAAGTGACTTGCCTGGGTCACACAGCTAGTAAGCATCTGAGGTCACATCTGAACTCGGGTTCTTTTGACGCCAGGCCTGGCACTCCTCCTCTATGCCACTAGAGATGATCCAATTCAACACAATAACTGTACAGATGACAAAATGGAGGCTTAGGGGATCAAGTGACTTGCCAGGTTCACAAAGCTAGTTAGTAGCTGAGCTGGGAAGAAATCATATTTTTCTGACACAGTCATTCTAGAATTCTTTCTGCTACACTATGATGTCTCTTCTAGTTTTCCTATTTTTACTTCTACCTTCTGGAGAATGTTGAGAGCATGAATCATCTTCTCTCATTCCCTTTCCTCTGGATCCCCAGTATATACCCACACCCTTCACCTGGGAAGGGTTAAATCTATAGACTTGAAAAAGAAATCAAGAATTTTAAGGATATTAACTTTTATTGGAGGCATCAGTGTTCTGTCTTTCCTGTCTTTCCCATGGAAACTATTTCTGGAACCTTCTTGATCTCTTATTCTCAGCATTTGTCCTAGATCTTAGCAAACAACATATTTTCATTTCCAGGTTACATTTCCATATTCCTCCACCAAAGTTCTATTCTTGGACCTCATTGTGGTGAGCTAGTGGTTCTGACTTGTGAAGGTTATTCCAGCAGTGCCTAAACTCTGGCAGGCCTTACTAAAGCTGGAAGGACCTTGAGTGACAAGTTTTGTTTCTGCCTTTCAAGGACTAGCTTATAGAGGTTCACCACTAGAAATCTAGCAACCAAGAGATGATATTATTTTATTTTGTCTGGCATGGAAGCTTTGCAATTTGAATCAAAGGGAAAAGTAACCATGGGTCCTTTAAATATTGAAGAATTTCCAACTTAGAACCTTTATTAAAGGCTCTGGTTGAAGGACTTAAGCAAAAGATGACATCAAAACACACTCCGATAGTTCAGAAAGCACAACTGTTCAAGGTAACCCCTTGTGCAGAATGTAGCAGCATTACTGGCTTTCCTTGCATGATATCAAGGAGAAAGGATTATCCAGAAAGGTCATCTAATTCCAAAAAGGAGTAGATTCTGCCCTCTCAAGTCTAGCCCTTCAAACTGTCAAGTCCTGTTAAGTACCCCTCAGTCTTATCTAGTTCAATATCCCTAATTACATCAATCTTGCTTTAACTGATATGGTTTCAAAACTTTCTGTGGACCTGGCTAACTCCTTTGGATTCTCTTGTCTTCCAATCTTTCTTTGACATTGAAGTTAGATGACATAGAAGATAGAGTGCCAGACGTGAAATCTGGAGATCTGGGTTCAAATCCTTCCTTGGACATTAGCTGTCATTATTAACTGTTGGGCTAGTCACTTAATTTAGGTCTGCCTCAGTTTCTTCATCTGTAAAATGAAGATTAATAGTAATAGTAACAACATCTACCTTCCAAGTTTATTCTAAGGATCAAATGAGATCATTAATCCAAGTAAAGTGTCTTACAAATCTTAAAAACAGGTGTTATTTCTTAAAGTGTGCTGTCAAGAACTGAACATAGCACTTCAAATGTGACCAGTATTAAATACAAGGCAGAAGAAAGATTTCAATCAATGAGAAAGAGGTTTTAGACAAAGTTGAAGCTGCCAAAAGAAAAACCTAGAACACCACAATCCCTCCTACCTCTTTTCCCCACCGCAAGCATTTCTGACTTTAAAAAAGATGAGATATTTATTGAAAACTTTACTGACAAAGAACAAAAACCTATATTTTTGCTTCTAAACTACTAAATTGACATAAAAGTCATTTGCATGATGTGTTAGAGTGTCACCAGGAAGTCAATGAGGGCAGTAGAAGCCTGCTCCTGAAAAAGGGAATACTGCACATTCATAAATAATGCCCCAATCCTGGCTAACTGTTTTAAAACAAATGTAAATGGTTATATAAAGACCAGACAGCAGAATCTAGATGGCTTAGGGCAAACCATCACCACTGGAGACATACCTCATAGGATCACAGATTTAGAACTGGACAGAACTTCAGAGGTCATCTTGTCCAACCCTTTCTTTTTACAGACGAGAAAACAGGCCCATAGAGGTTTAAGTGTTTGCCCAAGATCACATAGGTAAGAAGTGGGCAAAGAGAACTCTTACTCTGAGTAAGTCAATGACTTGAGAATTATTTAGGAAAGCTTTAGATTCTATTTACTTTCCACATACATCAAACGGTTCTTAACTTTTTTTTTTACAATGAATCACTTTTATGAATCCCAAATACACTTTAAGAAAAAAAACAATATGTTTAACTAACTTAGTTTCCTAAAAAATAATTCTTTTGGAGAGTGTTGAGGTTAAAAGACTGTGAGAACATTAACAACTAATGTGCAGAGAAAAGCTCATTAGAATTTAACACCAGTAACCTTTTTAATAGCTCCTAAAATAATCAGTGAGACAATGATGACTCACTTTTTACATGAAATACTGTACTCAGTAGGGATTTGTATTTCCTTAGGAGACACAGTATCGACTTTGTAGTGCAATCTTGAAATAATCTTTGTTGTTTACCAGATGTTTCTATTAATATAGTTTATAAAAACAGCCTGGCTTTCTTGCTGTGTTTCTGTTTGTTGTCAAATAGTAGCTACCATTTTATTAAGTTTTAGTTGAATTTTTCGTGAGGTGAGGATCATTTGTTTTATCATCTGTCTTCATTTTTACACGGTCCTTGAAACCTCAACTCTCTAAATTCCTTAATTTCATCAAATTTAGGGGATATGTACAAAGTATTAGAGCCATAACCAGGGCATAGCACTGTGGTTTAACCTCAGGACAACAAAATTTGGAGGCTGTTTCCAGCACTTGCAGTGGAGAAAGAATGGCTATTGTCGCCAAATTAGCTAGACCAATTGTAGCACTTCACTCTTCTGGCAGATAAATTCAAACCCTGAACTATCTGCACTTTATTCTACTCCTATCCACCATGGAAGTCTCCTGGCCATCCTCTTTTAGGTGTCTCAGAGGTCCTAAAAATTGAAATGTAGATACCTTCTTTGACGTTTGTCCTGGGGGTGACTAGTTGTTAATTATGACCCTGGAAGATATCACAGACAATTTTAGCTCTTAATTTTATTGAAAAATACAAATGATATGCATAACATTTGAATAATATGCATGACAGTTCCCATTATGTTCTAAGGCTTGCAATGCCCTTTAAATAGCTTATCTTATTGAATCAATGAGCTATAAAATGGTAAAACCATCTATAAGAAACTCATTTGAGTAGTGTGAACTCCATCCTTCTCTATTATAGATCTCCATGGATGTCTTTGGGGAGTCCCTGTGTACAGGTTGGAGTTCAGAATCTTGAACATAGATTGGCTCTCAGGAACTGAGATAAATTTGCTGCTAATTATTTCAATTTCATGTCTGACTTTTAATTACTTTTAAAAATTCATACATGGATAGAAAATAAGCAAATTAAAAATATTCCATAGAGAAATTGCTATTAATTGAATATGGGTGGGAAGCAGTTATGTTGGTGCTTCCTATACAGAATGCCACCAGATGTTACTCATATGGGACAACTGAGTAGGTGTCTGTTCTTTTCTCAAAACATACACATTTTACAATCATTACCCTCAAGCTCAATTTTAAAGCCAAATGAAAATGTCATATGTGTACTTACAAGCAAAAATAAATAAATAATAATGGGGGGGGAACTGAGTCAAGATGGCTGCATAGAAACAGGAGAACTCTGTTACTCCCCCCATAACCACCTCAAATACCTATAAAATATGACTCTAAACAAATTTTAGAGCTCCAGAACTCATAAAATGACAGAGAAACAAGGCAGCCCAGAAGACGAATGGAAAGGGCTCATCACAGCATGCTGGGAGCAGAGCCCAGTTCCATGCAGTTTTAGCCCCAGGCCATATAAGAGAAGCCCTGGCTGTAGCTTTCAGGAGAGCAGATAACCAGCAGCTGTGGTGGTTTCCAGAATTACCAACACATAAGAGCCAAGGACGAAGGTAAAAGGTCAGTGGAACTTGGCTAAATTTCAGGGATAGGGTGCGGCCAACTGCCTCCAGAGCTAGAAGCATTCTGAAGCAGTGACCCTGCAGCTGCCTCCATGTGGATGCTTCAGAAGCTCCAGACCTGCAGATTGCAGGAGGGCCAAGTGATTTTTCAAAGGCTAAGTGCTCTTGCCTTGAGCTGCCTGGATCAGGATCAAGGTTTTGGGTGGTGGCCCTGAGGTGCATTTTCTGTGAGCCAAAGCTGGAAATATAGCTGGAAAAATAGCCAAAGCTATTATTTACTAATAGTTCTGGCAGCTGTGAAAACCCCAGCAATCTGGGGGCAGATCTCTCCTCTCTGAAAGCAGAGTTCCACCAAGCCCAAAAGTCAAGTAACTTACTGGCAACATGAGCAGGCAAAGAAAGCAGAGAAAGCTCTGTAATCCAGCTTTAAGATTTCTTTTTTGGGGACAAAAAGGATCAAAGCATGGAATGGGAAAGAAGACAACACAGTCAGAATTCTTGCACCAAAAGCTTCCAAGAAAAATGTAGACTGGTTACAAGCCATAGAGGAGCTTAAGAAGGATTTTGAAAATCAAATAAGAGAAGTGGAGGAAAAATTGGGGAGAGAAATTATAATGATGCAAGAAAATCATGATAAGAGAGTCAACAACCTGACTGAAGAAACTAACACCTTAAAAAATAGACTAATTCAAATGGCAAAAGAGGCTCAAAAAGCCAATGAGGAGAAGAATGCCTTAAAAAGTCAAATTTGCCAGATGGAAAAGGAATCTCAAAAGCTCACCAAAGAGAATAATCCCTTCAGAACTAGAGTGGAGCAAATGGAAGCAAATGACTTTATAAGAAATCAGGAAACTAAACAGATCCAAACAAATGAAAAAAAGAAGGCAATGTGAAATATCTTAGTGAAAAAAAAATCACTGACCTGGAAAATAGATCCAGGAGAGACAATATAAAAATTATTGGACTACCTGAAAGCCATGATCAAAAAAAAACCTAGAAAGCATTCTTCAAGAAATTCTCAAGGAAAATTGCCCAGATATTTTAAAACCAGAGGGCAAAATGGAACTTGAAAGAATTCACTGATCACCTCTTGAAAAAGATCACAAAAAGAAAACTCCTAGGAATGTTATAGCCAGGTTCCAGAGTTCCCAGATCAAGGAGCAAGCATTACAAGCTGCCAAGAAGAAACAATTTGAATACTGTGGAAACACATTCAGGATAACCCAAGATCTAGCAGCTTCTACATTAAGGGAGCAAAGCGCTGGATATTCCAGAGATCAAAGGAGCTAGGATTAAAATCAAGAATCACCTACCCAGCAAAACTGAGTATAATGTTTCAGGGGAAAATATGGTCATTCAGTGAGGTGGAGGACTTTTAAGCATTCTTGCTGAAAAAACCAGAACTGAACAGAAAACTTGACATTCAAACACAAGAAGCATGAGAAGGTAAATAGAAAAGAAATCATAAGGACTTATCAAAGTTGAACCATTTACATGCCAATATGGAAAAATGAAAATTATAACTTATGAAACTTTTCTCAGTATGAGGATAGGTGAAGGGAATATAAATGTATATATGTATATATGTACATATGTAAATATGAAAGGGTATATATGCATATGAATGTCCTGACCTACTTGTCAGGGGACAGCCAGCCTTACCAATTCCTGGTCTTTGGTGTACATCTGGATGTATCCAGCACATTCAACAAAGCAGAGTCAGGAACCAGGAGACTAAGTGATCAGCAGACAGCTTTATTTTTCCTTCTCCCTTCTTCTCTACCCCATTTCCCGTGCTTCCCTCTTTTATCCCCCTTTCTGAGCCCCTTTGACAAAAAGTCCACATTCCTTGTGACTGCCTCTGACACCACAAGGGTTGTGTAAACATGTAGAGAAAGGATGGAGCTCATGTCCTGAAACAGAGCATCAACAGAACATGTGGGTTGTTAAATGCAGAACTAACAGGACACACTGACCCAAGGGCATAACACTTGTCATGTCCTTGTGGTTCTCATGTTTATGTTCATCTGCATTTCTCATCATGTTCTGGCTCTCATGCTCCTAGGCAGAACTCATACATACCTTTCCCCTATCATATGAATACATTTGGGAGTGTGTGTACATATATGTACATAGATAGAGGGCACAGGATAAATTGAATAGGAAGGGATGATATTTTAAAAGGTGAAATTAAGAGGTGGGAAAGGAATAGAATGAGAGTAGACAGGGAGAGACAGAATGGAGTAAATTATCTCACACAGAAGAGGCAAAGGATAACTGTTACAATGGAGGGGAAGAACAGGAAGGCAAAAAGGGAATGGGTCAACCTTACTCTCATTGAATTTGGCTTAGGGATGGAACGACATACACTCTAAAATGGGTGTCTTGGCCTACAGGAGAGTAGGGGGGATGGGGATGAAAGGGGGTAGGATGAAGTGGAGGACTGGTTAGGGGGAAGGGTTGTTAGAAGCACGCACTTCTGTAAAGGGACAGGGACAAAGTAGAGAACAGAAAAAGGGGAGGGTGAGACAGAAAGGAGGGAAATATCATCAATGTTACACAGTATGTCCATTGTGGAGATGTTCTGTGTAATTACACATGTACAGCCTGTATTGAATTGCTTGTCTTTCCAGTGGGGGTGAGTGACGAGGGAGGAAGGGAAAGAATCTAGAATTTAAAGTTCTAAAATCATATGCTAAAAAAAAAATATATATATATATATATATATATATATATATAAGATAAATAAATAGTAATTGAGAAAGTCTATAGCTTTTCAATTTCAAAGCATATGACCTGCCTTGTAGTCTCTGGGATAAAGCCACTTGTTGGAAGATACTGTTTCATATCATTAGGGTTCCATTTAGCATATAGAAAGTCATTACCTATTTGTTATTTTGCTGCATTAGAAACAGACCTGTAAAGAGAATGCTTTCTCCTGAATCTCACCCAGATCACTAATCATTCTGTTCCTGGGACAAACTAGCTAGGCAGCATACTTTCTACTATCTCCAACTCCAACAGAACCAGCAATGGGCTACAGTGGATCTGGTTGCCATCTTAGAACCAACAAATTATTTTCTACCCTATGTTATACTTTGCATGGGTTTTTGTGAAAGCTGTTTTTAAAATGGAGCTGAGTTTAAAAATATTTTTGCTATAGATAGCTAATGAGCTCAGTACCTTGATTCAATTCAACAAAAATTTGTTAAATATTTAGTATGTGCTAGGCACAGAGGATGCAAACACAAAGATAGAGAGCTGGGCCTGGACCAAATTTGAGTTCAAATTTGACCCCACAAGCTAGATGTGCAACCTGTGGAAGTCACTTAATCACTGTTTGCCTTATTTTCCTCATCTGTAAAATGGGGATAATAAAAACACCTACCTCACAAAGTTGTCATGAGGAAAAAATGAAATATTTACAAATTGCTTTGCATACTTTAAAGTGCTATATAAATGCTATTGTTGTTGATATTTTAATTAAATCAAAACTTCCTTTGTCCTCAAGAGTTTGTTGTCTACTGGGAGAAAACAACATGCCCACAGATCAATAGATATAAAATCAATGCAAAAATATTTCAGGGCATAACACTAATAACTGGGTCAATCAAGAATGGCCTTTGGTTGAAGAAGACAGTTGATTGGAATCTTAAAAGGATCTAGAACTCTAAAAGACAGAAATTGAAAGGGAGAGTATTCTAAGCAGGGGGTTCAGCCTTTACAAAGGCATGAAAATGAGAGATGAAACATCATGTATAGGGAATAGCAGGTAGACCAGTTTGGAAGGAACATCGAACATGTAAAGAGGGTAGAGAGTAAGGTGAAATCAGTTTGGAAAGAAAGGATTGTGAAGGACTCAAAGTTCCAAACTAAGGAGTCTGCATTTTATCCTAGAGATAAGGGAACAATTTAATGTTCATTAGTAGGTGAATGAATAATAAGGTTAGACCTCAATCCCTTTAGTCTAGTCAATATATGTAGAATGCCAGAGCCAGGATAAAAAGAAATATAGGTTTCTGAATAGGGGATAGAACCAGGACAAAGAACACTAAAGCCAAGCTCAGGACACAGGGGAAAAGATAATAGTGGGAAATAGAAATTGGAAAATTGAAGTCATAATGAAGCCAATGTGTCTAGAATTGGACAAGAAATCTGGATCTGGGGAATACTCAGGTTACACAGGTCAAGTTGGGCAGCTAGGTAAAGCAGCAGATAGAACACCAGAAAGACCCATCTTCCTGAATTCAAATCTGGCCTCAGACACTCGCTAGCTATGTGACCCTGGGCAAGCCACTTAACCCTGTTCACCTCAGTTTCCTCATCTGGAAAATGAGGTAAAGAAGGACATGACAAGCCACTCTAGTATCTTTGCCAAGAAAACCCTAAATGCGGTCATAAAGAATTAGACAAGGCTGAAAATGACTGAACAACAACAAATAGGTCAAGTTGGAACTAGCAGCCTGGATGCTAGATGCTAAATCTAGATTTGGGACATGTACAGGTTAGGGAAAAGCCAGGGGTCAAATCAAAATAAAAAATAGGCAGGCAACAGGTGTTACCCCACAGTTGGTATGCAATGCAAAGCAGAAAGTCAAATCTGTCAGTCAGGCAGTAAATTAAGAAACAGGCTGTCACCGAAGCATGGCTGACAAGAGGAAAATGTTCCTAACATGGAAATTCAGGGTAATGAACTGAAGGAAAATGCCCTATCCCCAGCTCCTTTTCCCTCCAGAGAGAAAGAGACAAATAAGATTAAGCTATGATTTCCAGAATTATAGAGAAAATTCAAAGAAATAAGTGTGAGATGAAGAGAAAAAGCAATAGTAATACAACAGGGACAAGTCTCCATCTTTCCTATCACTGAAGGCAGTTGGCCTAGCTAGTCTGTAACAACCAGCATCATGATTTGCCCAGACATCAGAAACCCAATTTTATTCACTTTTGCCTCATTTTATGCAAGGCAGGTAATTATTTATACACACCTATGGTTACATGACCATTTGGTCTGGATAATGGCCCATGGGGTCACAAAGAATTGTATATGACTGACTGAATGAACAAACCTCTCCCATGGTGTTGATATTTTGCCCCTTATTGTTCAGTTGTGTGTGTGTGTATGTGTGTGTGTGTGTGTTTGAGACAGAGAGAGACAGAGGGAGAGAGAGACCCAGAGAGAGAGACACACAGAGAGAAAGACAGACAGAGAGAGAGAGACAGAGAGAGAGAGAGAGAGACAGAGAGAGAGAGAGAGAGACAGAGAGAGAGAGAGAGAGAGAGAGAGAGAGAGAGAGAGAGAGAGAGAATGAATATTTGCACACTTAGGTCTGAGCTCAAGGAGGTATGCCTTTTTTGTTTGCGCTCTGGGAAACAGAAATGCTTAGATAAGGACTTTCCTAGGTACTTGATGGAACTGACAGGTGTCAGAGTTACTAATGTATCATATATTGCACTTAGAAGTGTTTGCCTGAGAGTGTAGCTGAGGTGGTTCTTGTCTCTGCTCTCCAAGGATGACATCGAGGAATGAAGGGAACACCCTCATATGGTATGACTCAGGAAGACAGTACGTTAAAGGCCAGATAGGCATTTCTAAAAAAAGTTCATCCTTTCTGGGCCTTAATTTCCCCATCTGTAAAGTGAATAGGTTAGAAGATGTGATGTTTTAGGGTCCTTTCTTGTTCTATGCTACTAGGAACTAGAAAACTGAGCAAACCTGGAGGGCCATACCCTGCTGAGACATGATCAACAGATATCTTGATAGTGAGGTTGCCTTCTATACTAGCAGGAAAGTTTCTTCTATACTAACTGTTAAAGACGGGCAACAACTCGACGCCTGTCAGGCAGGGCCTGATCCTTTGTTACTGTAGTGCCTCCCACTCTTGGCAAGTCTTGACACTGACACCCTTATATCCCTTCATCAAAGGGTGTCCTCACTCCTACAGTTTTACTGACCAAGAGGTATATGCAATATAGCTATTGAACAGGTTTTCATAACTAAAGAGATCTTGCTCATTTTCTGACCATCACACATCTCATAGGATTTTGAGTCGAGATGCCTCTGATCATCTACCCAATCTGTCATTTTGAAGATTAATACTCTAAGTCACAGAGAAGCTAAGTAATGACCAAGATCCCACAGGAAAGAAGCAGAGTTTATATTCAAGCCTACTTTTTCACCCTCTAAATCCAGTGATTTCTCTATACCATATTGACTCATTTTTATGAGACCTGGCTGAGGTACACAGGGTAAAAGGAATAAGTTTGATTTTTTTCTCTTTCTCTTAAGGTCCAATGATGCATTAGTGCTGGACTATTCCTGGAAAGGCGCTCTGGGAAGTTCCATGGCTGAGCTTTGTCCACCATCCTGACTGAATCTTTTTCTGCTTAGAAGGGAGAGGTAAACTGAAAAGTCCCAGAGTCAGTAAAGACAAGCAGAATGGGACACAAGCCAATAAGAGGAAGGGCAGGTTAATGTCGGGCCAGAGTTAGAAAAATGGCCTCAGAAATAGAATTAGGGTCAAACACAGAAATTTGTGAGGTGCAAGAAGGGGACACTGGGAAGGTAAGACTGGGGTTTGGGATTGCAAAGGCCTACTTCCAAATAAAGGCAGGAGATTGAGCTAGACAAATCTAGGGGACTCATTTTGTCACCATGATTCATGGTGCACATGTCATTTTTAAGCTTGAATGTCTGACTATATGGCTAGGTCCTGCTCCCCAGTCTCACCCCAAATCCCTTCAGATGGAAAGCTTTCTGTGTTACCAAATAGACATTAAGCTGTCTGGGATAGTTCAGCACACGCAGCTGTGGAGGTGGCGGACAAGTGCACACTCTGATTCAACTTGGCAGAAGATGAAGATGGGTGCTGGGAAGATTTAGAACAAGTCACATCCTGTTTGTCACTCAGCAGATCACCAGACAGAAGAGATTTGGGGCAGGGGTTAGGGGAGGGCATTTAGACTCTTCACTTGCAGAGAAACAAAAAAAAAATCACTCCTTGTTGTCTCATTTCAAGTACTCTCTTGCATTACAGCTACCTAATTCTAATGGAGACTTGCTGTTTTTATGTGTAATCTCATGATTAAATCAGAGACATTGGCAGCTGACATCCCATCATCTTCAAGTTTTCTAGCAGGTGTTAGTTCCTCCATAACAGTTCAATTCAAAAGCATTTTATTGAGTTCCTACTAAATTCAAAACTCTATGCCCAGAGTAAAGCATGGAATTACTGATCAAAAATGGAGTAAATTCATTTTTATTTGCATTGCAGTAAAGGACATGGGAGAAAATAAATATATACAGAACATAGAAACTGAAGATCAGTTTCAAGAAATTACTTTCAAAAATCCCAGGTATCTAGAAATAACTGTCTTCAGTTTAGCACAAATGTAGACATTCAAACATTAAAATAATGCTCCGAGTTCATATTTATAATGGTTGAGCAGAAAACCAGACAGAAAGGTTAAGCCTATACACTGATCAGCTATTAGATTTATCAGCCTAATTTTGTTTTAGATGATTATGTAGGGCTTGGAGTTAAGTCAACAGAAGTTCATGAGTCTATTAGTTTGTTGATGAGGCAGACAGATATTCTTTTCCTCCAGCCAAAATGAACATTGAATGTGGATTTTTGAGACTCAAAGGAACCTGATAGCTGTGGGAAATGAAGATGATTAAGACACTGTGCAGTAAAACCCAAAGGAAACTGCAGGTGCCAATTTGTTGTCATTCTTCAGTCATTTCACTTGGGTATGACTTCATGACCTCATTTGAGATTTTCTCGGCAGAGATCTTTGGAGTAGTTTGTCATTTCCTTCTCTAGTTCATTTTACAGATGAGGAAACTGAGGCAAACAAGGTTAAGTAACTTTCCCAGGGTCACACAGCTAATGTGTCTGAGGCCAGATCTGAACTCAGGAAGATAAAGTCTGGTGCTCTATGCAAAGTGCCACATAGATGCCCAAATGAAGCATTAAATATGTATTTAATAACATTAAAGATCTTAAGTCAACCTATATAGCATTGTTCCTAACTGCTCTTTCCTGGGTGTTCTGCAATCCAGTAGAAGGGGCTAGAGTCCATCTTATTCCTAAATACCTGCTGTACTCATTTTTTAATTCTCTATACAGCGCTTTGCTCTCTATAGGGAAAGAAGGAGGTCTTCAAGCTCATACCACCTCTCTTCCTATTTTTTTCTTTTAGCTCTTGAAGCCTTCCTTGTACACAGGTTGTTTAGTTCTCAGTCTGCAAGTTCAGATGAATATTGTTTAAATGACCAAGATGCTGGGGGTGGGGAAGAACACAGACTAATTGCTGCTTGATGGCACAAGATCCTATGATGCAAACAATACTTAAATTCTATTGTAAAAATAATACTTCATTTTTATAGAGTGGTTAGACAGCGCTTTCCCTTTTATTACAATCACACTATGAAAGCGCTGGTGTTATTATCTCCTTTTTACTCTCTTGATTTGTTTCTTAGAATCCTTCAAACCTTAGCTTCGGGGCCATTTCCTATGGGAAGCATTCTCCGGATCCCTGGTCACTGTTAATAGCTTCACCTTCTCAAATTATTTTGGTAGTGCAGTGAATAGATTATTTTGGTAGTGCAGTGCACTGGGCCTGGAATCAGAAAGACCTGAGCTCAATTAGGGCCTCAGATACTTACTTTGTGACTCTGGGCAAGTCAACTAACCTCTGTTTGGGTTAAGGGGGTTTCAGAAGGGGAGATCCAACTGTTGTAATCTACATTCTGACTATGTCATCAACAGCCAATCAGAAGAAGGCACACCAATGTTGTTAGAGATTTTGCTCTGTCATCTTGCTAATTGTTTTTAAAAAGTACCCTGTCAACCCTCACTCGAGGTCTTTGGTCATTTAGAGAGGTCATTGACCCAACTTATTGATTTCTGCTAGCCTAACTAATAAATTGATTGTTCTGGGGAGGTGAGGAGGAAGACAGGACAGAGATCTAGATCCTTCTGGCTTCAAGGGCAGTTCTGTACTCCTAACACCATGCTGCTTCTCACATTTAATGTACATTTTTTTAAAAATGTACATAACACAAGTCCGAAGTCTTCTCTTATCTCCTTTGTATATTGAAATGCTTGTATTTGTTAGGTTCAAAATTTTAAAAAAGAATTTTAAAAAATTAAATGAAAAAGATCTGTATGTCATTTATTGCGGTGAACATAAAGCACAGTGAATTTGGCCATCTGCCAACATAGACTTTGTTATAGAGAAAACCTTGGTATATATAACAGCACTTACTGTGGGGCTATTTTACTAATACATAAACACATGAAAATTAAGTATTATATAAGTCTAGAACAATATTCTGAAAAGATGCAGAATCAACAAATTAAGTATCCAGTGAAATGTTAAGATAACAAACAAGTTAGAGGCCAACTTCCAGGAAAGCCAGACTCTCTGAAACAGTGAGGTACCCCAAGGGAGAGCCTGGATGGAATACACCAAGTACCAGGCAAGTAAAAATTCCACCAGTACCTTGACCACAATTTATTTTCAGGCCCCTTTGGAGACAGCCCAGAACTCTGAACTCAAGAGCCTTGGCAATAGTAATATCCTCCAAATGTATAGCTATCATTGAGAAATCATTGTGGAGAGGGGACCCGCCTTCCTCAACACAACCACCAATGGCTGCTGACCAACTGCCATGAAGTCAAATGGAAACAGGAACCCTGGTGTGGCAGCTTCCAGTCTTCCAGTGGTCTTGCTTCCAGCCTAGCCCTCACAGCCAACATCCAGGGAAGCCACTCCTATGGAAAAGAGGCCAGCCATACTCTCAAACTGCCAACTAACTTCCACACAGAGCCTTAGGAATAGTAATGCCTTTGTGGAAAGGCAGTGTGGTAACTGCTCCTACAGGCACTACAGCCACAACTACTGAAGACCCTGGAAAGAAAGTTCTTGCCAGGGAAGTCCTTGGCACTGTCCAATGGTTCAATATCAGAAACTGTTATAATTTTGTCAGTGGAAATGGCATTAAAGAAGAGTCATTACTATCTGCTTTGTCACCGTACCCTAAAGATCATGAAACTTTTCCATCTGACTCATCATTTGTGTCCTGTTCCCGATTAGAGTGGGAGCTCCTTGAGAGCAGAGATTTTCTTACTTTTCTATTTTTATCCCCAGGACTTAGCACATAGAAAGCAGTTAATGAATTCATTCATTCATTCAGTTCAATTCTGTGGTTCTAAAACTTCACAATGTCTTTGAATGTCCTTTTCTCTATTTTGTTCATCAATCCAAGTCCTTTATTTACTTTCTTTGAAATGGCAGTAGGGGGTAAGGAGAATCTTTCCCCTAGATTCCTAGCTTTCCCTAATTTATCCTAACAACTTACTTATTGTACACTGTCAGAATATTATACTGTATTCTTTAATATTAGTGTTCATTTCTACATAAAAATATTCCCTCCCTAATTCTCTAAAATTAGTGTCATATTAGGCTTTGGAGTAGATCCACAGTACCTCTGACCTCTCCTTGGTAATCATTTGTCAGGGTCTTCAGACCTCTTACAGCAAGATATCCTAAGGAAAGATAAGAACTTAGAATGTGCTGTCAAGGATGAAGCCTTGGCTAATCTTTTGAGACAAATTTGATCACATACAAGTCCCTTTGATGGTTTTTTTGGGAGGGAAATTGGGGTTAAGTGCCACGGCTAGTGTGTCAAGTATCTGAGGCTGGATTTGAACTCAGGTCCTCCTGACTCCAGGGATGGTGCTCTTTTCACTGCACCACCTCGCCGCCCCCTGTCCCTTTGATGTTCTATGTCTGGTATCACTGAGTAGCTTAGCAACACAGTCAGGTAAATGATACTCCCACTGTCACCTTGCCCTCAAACTCTCATTGAAAAAGGCAATCACTCCTATAGACAAAAAGGGAGAGAGGCTGTGGACACAAGATGGGCACTGATGCACCTTGATGAGGTGCCACCTGGCAGTTCATTACATTGGAAAGAGCGCTGACTTGGGAGTCAGAGGACTTGGGTTCAGACCCCACTTTTGACATTACCATTGTGACCTTGGTCACCTTTCAGGGTTTTGGTTTCCTTAACCATAATTGATAAACCTGAATTAAATGCCCTCTGAAGTCCCTGCTTGATCTATGATTCTATGATGCTGTTCTCTCTTATTTCTCAGTACTGTGGTATCCTACATTGGTCACACCCTCTCACTGTAGGAGTCCCTCAGGGCTCTGTCCTGGATCCTCTTCTCTTCTCCCTCTATACTACTTCACTTAGTGATGTCATCAATTCTCATAGATTTAATCACTATCTCTACCCTGATGATTCTTAAATCTACCCATCCTACCCCAAACTCTCTGCTGGAGTCCAATCCCACAACTCCACCTGCCTTTCAGACATTTCAAACTGGATGTCCCAAACAGAACTCATTATCTTGCCCCCTAAATCAGCCTACCAGTCCCTCAGGTTCAAAACCTAGAAGTCATCCTGCTTTCTTCATTATCCTAACTGCCCGTCCCCCATGTCCAATTTGTTGTCAAGGTCTGTTGATTTGATCTGTGCAACATCTATTCTATACACCCCTTTCTTTCTGTGGTGACACTGCCACCATCCTCATTATCTTGTGTCTAGATAATTACAAGAGGCTGAGGGTGGGTCTGCCTGTCTCAAGTCTTTCCCCATTACCATCCATCCTCTGTTCCAGGGCTTCTTAAACTTTTCCCACTCTCGACCCCTTTATGAATTTCGGTAACATTCACTGATATTGTGTGGGTGCGACAGCATGTGCAGTGCAAAGTGTGCGTGTTGTGTGTTCAAAACCAAGGCTGCAGTGAAGTTGCATGATGCAACATGTAAATAATACTCCCACTGTCACCTTAAGTGCAACACTGTAAGTGTTGCCAGAGGCACCTCGGATTCATTATGCATTTGATTTTGAATTCATTTTTTTGTCTTTGCACGTTCAGAAACCTTTTACTGTTGCCAAATATTTCTAAACCCCATATGGGGTCACAGACCACAGTTTAAGAAGTGCTGTGGTCTATTCAGTCTTCAAAGTGATTTTTCCTAACGTTCAGGACCAATCATGTCACACACACACACACACACACACACACACACACACACACACACCACTCAACGAATTCCAATGGCTTCCTATTGCCTCCAGGATCAAACACAAAATTTCCAGTTTGGCATCTCATGTCCTTCATGACCTAGCCCCTCTCCTATCTTTCCAGTCTTCATATACCTCACTCCAAAATACGTACTTTTCAATCAAATTCTCAGCTACATTTCTCTATTTCTCAACTACAGACATTTTCTTTGGATGTCTCCTAAGCCTAAAATGGTCTCCCTCTTGTGCTCTGACTACTGACCTCCCCATATTCCTTTAAGTCCCAAATAAAACCTCACCTTCTACAGGAAGCCTCATAATTCCACTACCTTCCCTCTGTTGATATTTTTCTACTTATCCTATATATAGCTTACTTTGTATATATTTGTTTGCATATTGCCTCTCCATTAGACTGTAAGCTCCTTGAGGGCAAGGGCTGTTTTTTTTTGGCTCTTTTTGTATCTTTAGCATTTAGCAGAGTATCCAGAATTTAATAATGATCGATCATATGATTAGGGCTAATCCTCAAAAACAGCCGTGAAAGCCCTGTTTCTCTTCACTTTTAGGGAAAGATAGATTTTGCTACCAGGCTTCATGCTTTCAAAAATCTTACAATCACTCAAAGTTCACCTTGGAATCTCTTAATGCACAGAATAAGCAGCAACAGACTTAGTTCTTGGACATACTGGAACATGTTGGAGATATGAAAATGCATATAGAATAGTCAAATACACAGAGCCTAATAACGATAATATAGTTAACATTTATATTGGTCTTACCATATGCCAGGTATACTTATTTATTATTGTTATTATTGTTTATTAATCTTTAGTCATTTTCAGTCACATCTGACCCTTTGTAACCTTTTTTTTTGAGGGGGGGTTCTTGGCAAAGATACTGGAGTAACTTGCTGTTTACTTCTCCAGCTCATTTTATAGATGAGGTACTAATGTTTAATGAGCATTAAGTGACTTGCCCAGGGTCACAGTTAGCAAATGTCTGAGGCTATATTTGAACTCAGAAAGACAAGTCTTCCTGACTCCAGTACCACGACACCACCCCAACAACAGCAGCAGCAGCAGCAACAACATTTATTTAGACTACATGCAAGACACTGTGTCAAGGGCTTCACAATCATCATCTCACTTGATCTCACATCAACCCTGAAAGGTAGATGCTGTTGGTATCCCCATTTTTACACTAGAGTCACACAGACAATACGTGTCAGAGGTCACATTTGCACTCAGGTCTGATCTCTTTGCTGTGCTACTCATCTGCCCCTAAAATAAATGCATCACATCCAATCTGACCAAAGTTACGTAGAATTCACTGGGAAGGACAAAAGCACCTGAAATAAATACAACTGCATTCAGTTAAACGAATCTGAATGACTATGTGCTAGGCAGGCATTGTGCTGACTTCATTTTTCTGTTTCTCACTTCTCTCCTTTTTCTTAACCTTTTTTGAGTCTGTTTAGGTACATGTAAGAATTAACTGCACTTATCTTCAGTCAGTGCAAAAGGCTATGTGGATCTCTTCCTTTTATATTAATAGAGTTTAAATATCTTCATGGATAGAATGATCTCCAACAAATTTTTTTCAATATTGCCAAGTGAGGAAAGAAGATACCATTGAGTACAGACACCTAAAGTAAAAAGAAATAACTCCAAAGCTGTTTAAGTGAAATTAGCAGTGAAACAAACTCAAATTATTATAGCTCCTGAAGCTAAATTTTGCCCTGAGGTTTACCTTCCATCTAACTCCCAGAAAGCATTATTTCTATATTTCTTATCATTGTGCCTCATTTCTACCCTTTTGTGGGACTCCCAAACATTGCCAATGGACATTAGTATAGTTATTATGTTAAAATGATCATTTTTTAAAAATGGCTTAAAACCAGGGAAACTGGATTTCCTCTGATTTTTAATGAACATTCTTTCAGCTTCCTTCAAAATTTAGTGCCTCTGAATTGTTGATTACTTCATGGTCTTTTTTTAATCTCATTTTTCTAGACTGACAAGAGACAGCTGCAGAATTATACTGTCTAAGGAAAATGATATCGTCAGCACTGTGTCCTTGAATAAGCTGCTTGGCTCCTTTTCACTTATCAGGAACAAAATGTATGCCTGTTTACAGCAATAGTACTCAGAAACTTATTGTCACACTATATAACATACTGGTTACATAGATCCAAAAGACACAGTAACCTGGGAACTCAGAAATCTCCTCTAAGGTAACACTTTGAATTTTGATACATTTGAAAACAAATATTTATATTGTTAGCTTGATCTCAAGTACCGAAAGAGCAAACCAATTACACTTGGTTTTGATATTCAGACAGAGGATGAAGATATGAGAAATATGAATTCTCGCAGAATAAAAAATATTGTTTAAAAATATAATGGACTCCATTAACGCGTGTCAAAGCAAAAAGTTGCTTTAAGAGTTGGAACAAATGTAACTAAAATTGATATAGTTCAGTGTGTTTTTAAATGATCAGAAAATAATTTATGCACCTAGATCTTGTAGTTGTATTTGGTATTTAAACTGGACACAGCTTTGGGTTCCAAATGGAGCCAACTGCTAACATCACTTGTTACATTTGAAAATGCCAATCACATTTAATTTTCTTGAAAATTGTTTATATGTCAAATTACTTTCCTAACTACAAACAATTACAATAGTTAAAATGCTGGGGTGATTAAGTTGTATCAACAAATACAGCTATACCTAATTTGTGATGCTGCAACTGGGGGTCCAGAACTAAGGCTTGCCTTATGATAGGTGTCAGACCTTTGTTGTATGTGGGAAGACTATTTCAGGGGGCATGATCTGATGCAAGGGGTATTTAAATCCATGGGAAAACAAGTATGTTAAAATTAGTCTATACTATAACTGTAGGTGTTCACTTTAAATTCAAGTTTTAACCCAGTTAAAAATTGTCTTCTTTGATGACATGATCACATCGTAAATGATTCGCATGTATTAACAGAAAAATGAAAATACATATCCAATTTTGAACAGTGATTCTAGCGAATAACTGTCAAGTATGTGATTGTATTCATTGGTCAAATGAGATAATATTTGTAAAAGCCATTAGCATGGTGCCTGGCACATACTAGACTCTATATAAATACTTATTTCCTTCATAATAAATGCATCTGTGGTATAAAAGTAGCAGGGTACTTCAAAAAGCATCAGACTGAGTTAGGAGAATGGATCTGTCACTAGTTCAGAGCTCTAATGTTGGGCAAGTTGTATCATTTCTTTCTTTTTCTTTTTAAAAAATTAATTAATACTTGCCCTATATACCTCATAAGATTGTCATGAGAATAAGATATCAAAAAGTGTGCCACATGCAAGAGAGTATTGTTATAATATAGCCTTTATTGAGATTTTTTGTAGACATTTCTAACAATATTCAGCAAAAGAATAGTTACTTTAAGTCATAAAAAACCAGAAATTTCTAAATTATTATGCAAGACTACTTTTTAAATGAATAACAATGTGCAATCACTATTAGGCCTTTTATTGAAGGTTAAATTACACACCAAACAAAGGTATGAATTTTAACAAATGGTGAAAAATGAAGTTCTGTGAATGCTGTTAAATCCTATTACAGTAGAATATACCCCAAGACCTAGAATTAGGATATTAAAATATTAAACTTTACAGACAATTTATTTCATATATTTCAAATCAATCTTTAAAGTTGAAATGTAATGTAAAGGCATAACACATACTGATTTTTTTATATACTAACAGGACACTTACATGTTCCAATATATCTGTGACCTTACTGCTAGAGGCATTTCTCCAACAATCCATCTATGACCTCCCATTCTGTTACATTTGTTCCCATAAATTTATTCTTTTATCCAACCACAACCTCTGATAATCCTGTTTCTCCCTATGCCTTAGCTCCCCCTTCCCCAAACCTATTCTTCCACCTTCTAGTCACCTGCAATCTCTTTCCTCCTCAATACTTTGTCAGACTAACAACCTTGCTTTGGGAACATTTTCCTCTATTTTTGACCCCTTGGTAAACCAGTTAAATTTTCAAATCCCTTATTCTTTTGTTCTACTGGGGTTCATGCTTTCAATTACTTCCATCATTTGCCTCTTCCACTTCTACTTATATGCAAAGGTCTGAAACCTATCATAAGTGCAGTAGTTGTGTTATCTAATGTCAAATGGGCCCTTACTGCATCAAGTAAGTAACTTTTATTCCTCTCTAATTAATTGTCTATCCCACTTATGGCAGCAGATTTTCAAATCCTGTCTTCTCAAGTCATTTATAGTATCCCACCCTCTCTGCTGACACCTTCAAGATTTACTTTACTGGAAAAAAAACTCAAAGTCAGGGAGAGCTTCTCTTTCTCCCCTCTTCTTAAACATCATCCCCTACTTTCTTTTCCTTTACTTCAGTCTCTAATGAGTTGGACCTTCTTTACATCAAGGTCAAGTCTTCTTCATCTACCCTTGAACCTGCATCCTTTCATCTGCTCAAGCATATTGCCCCTAGTGTCATACTACTATCTCTAATCAGTCTCTCCCTATCTAATGGTTCCTTCCCAGGTGCCTACAAACGTGACCTTGTCTCTCCCTGTGTTAGAAATCTCTCATTAGATCACATCATCCCTGCTAACAACCAAACTCCTTGAAAAAAATTACCTTCACTAGGTGTCTCTACTTGTCTCACTCCTTTCTCATTCCCAGATATGGGCTTCTAATCTTATTATAGAATAGCAACTGCTGTCTAATAGCCTTTTTCAATTCCCACCCTTCTTTATCTTTTGGTAGCATGTGCCACTATTGACTACTCCCTCCTCTCTAGTATTGTGATACTCTTCTATTCTAGTTTTCCCTATCTAAGCACCCTTTTCCAGGCTCTTTTGCTGGTTCATCATCCATGACACACTAATGGTAGGTGTATCCCCACTGCCCTATCTGGGACCGTCTTCTCTTTTCTCTATTTTCTCACTTGGTCATCTCATCAACTAAATGGCTTCTCTTTTCATTGCTATGTAGTTGACTCCGAGAACTAGTCCTAGTTCTCTCTCTTGAGGTCCAGACCCACAGCATACACTGCTTAATTTAATATTTCAAACTGATCTTTGAGATTCCATAGGTATCTCAATATGTTAGTTGTTTTCTTTCATGCAAAAGCCACCCCTCTTACAAAATCCCTATTACTGTTTAGGACACCATTCTTCTATGTGACCCAAATTCACAACTTTGATGTCACCACAGACTCCTCACTCTCAAATAATCATTTACCAAATCTTATCCTATTTCTGTGTCTTTTGCCTAAACCCTTTACACTCTATCTGCCCAGTCATCAGTTTAGTTTGGGCCCTCAACACCCCTTACCTATACTCCTATACTATTGTAATAGTTTATTTCTTTTACCTATCTCAAGCTTTTCCAATCAACCCCACACAATACTGCCAAAGTGATTTTCCTAAAATATTACTTGTCTGATGATAAATTTGCCTCAGTACTTACATCTTATCAGTACCCTCTGACCCTCTGACTGGAGGGCAGGGTCATGAACTACAGGGCCTGTATAGAAGAAAGAGGCTTGGCACATTCTTCTTCCCATTCACAACCAGTTACACTGCTTTGGGGCTTCTTTGGACTTCTCCACCATGTTGTTGCTCCAGGTACCTTCTCCATCCCTTAGCCCCAACCTTTTCAGTTTCCTTTTGTATGTCTTCTTCCACTAGATTAAAGGCAGGATCTATCTTTATTTTTATTTACATAAATTTGTTTTATTTGTTTCCCTGGTGCTTAACACAGCACATACTGCGTTAAGTACATAACTGGTACATAGTAGGCATTTAATGTTTATTGACTGACTCCTCCCTCCCCTCACTTCTCAACAAATTCTTAATGACTTCCAATTACCTGTAGTAAAATATAAACTTCTGTTCATCTTTTAAAGCTATTCACAAGCTCAGCCCTCCCTATCTTTCCAGTGTTCTTACACAGTATTTCCCTCTGTCCACTCTGTGATCCAGCCCTATTGGCTTACTTGTCTCACATACACCACACTACTCTTTCCATTTCTTCCTGTACATGGGCTATTGCTCATAACTGTAATATCATCCTTCCTGCCTCTGTAAATCTCTGGTTTCCTTCAAAACAATTCAAACTTCACTTTCTATGCAAAGCCTTTCCTGATCATCCCTCCTCAGTGAACTCCATCCCAAAATTACTTTATAGCGCCTATAAGTAGTAGTTGCTTAATAAATGTTTATTGATTGAATGTATTGTATTTATCCTGTTATATATATGCTATATATGTATCTACAGATGTCATATATAATTTATCCTATGTTATGTGTATATGCTTATAAGTACATGTATATACATAATGCACATACACACATACTTTACTTTTGTCTTTGTTCAGAGCTACCTTGTGCCTCTCCATTGTCCAATGTATGACATTAACTTCTAATTTTTCAAAGACAATGGTGTACTCACGGCCATACAACACTGTAGAATACTAGTATTAAAAAGATCAGCATTTCATTCTAAGAGAAAGTTGGGGTCACCGTAGGAAGAAGAAATTCAACTACAGGGCATTTAAGGATGCAAATAAAAGGACAACAAACAGAAGAAAAGTAGAAAAGAGCTACATATATTTTTGTAACAAACTTTTTCATTGTCATAGAAGAGGGACTACAATTGTGTTCTAACATTACAAGTCCAGATGTGGTGGAACGTGAGGTAAAAGTGGCATTAAAAAATATGGGAAAGTAGATGAATGAGACCTATTGTAATATTAAGGAAATCTATTCTGTAGATGACATAATTATGAGTGCTAAGTGATCAGTTCTAAAGTTATCTGAATGAAGATACTAAAGATATGGGAAATTAAAGACATTACTAATATAAAATAACAATAATAAAAAAACAGGTTATTTCAACCATTTGGAGTGATACTTTCCTCCCATTTACTTTAAGAGGTAATATAAAGTATAATGCTGTTTCTCAGGACTATGTCACATTTATGAGTAGACTACTAAAAGAACAAGAGCTGTACACCATGATTTTAATCTGATTATTTCTAGGCATTTATTGTTCAGCCATTTCCGTTGTATCCAACTTTTCTTTTTTTTGCTTTTTTTGGAGGGGGAGAGGGCAATTGGGGTTAAGTGACTTGCCCAAGATCACGCGGCTTGTATGTGTTAAGTGTCTGAGACCGGATTTGAACTCAGGTCCTTCTGACTCCAGGGCCAGTGCTCTATTCACTGTGCCACCGATCCGCCCCCTCTGTGTCCAACTTTTCATAACCCCATTTGAGGTTTTCTTGACAAAGATGTGGAGTAGTTTGCCATTTCTTTCTCTAGCTCACTTTACAGATGAGGAAACTGAGGCAAAAAATGAAGTGGCTTACCCAGGGTCACAAAACTAGTAAGTGTCTGAGGCCAAATTTGAACTCAGGAAGATGAATCTTCCTGCCTCCAGGCACAGCACCTTATCTACTGCAACAACCAGCTGCCCATATCTCTGGAAACACTGCTAAATAATAAATTAAAAATAGCAGCTTGGTATCACTTGTGCCACATCTAAAGGTTCTCACCAACTTGGGTTAATAACAATTAATAAATCCATTACATTAATACCTTAGTTAAGGAGCACCCAGACAATGGGTATGTTCAAGCAACAATGAAGCAAAAATATGTAAACCAGAAAAGATAGTGACCTTGAAAGACGGCAACCTCTTACAACTTTCACAAGTCTCTTTGAAAGAGCAGCAAGGGCTACAAAGGAGAATGAGCTAGGGTACAAACCCATTATCTGGAAGTCATTGACAAATACAGTAGAATTCAGATCTGACCAAGAATTATACTCACAGACCATTGTAAGTGGGAGGGTCATTAGAGATTGTCCAGTTCAAATCCATCCATTCAAAAATGAGGAAATTCAGATTTGGCGACATGCCCAAACTCACCCAATGACTTTGTAGTGGAGCTAGAACTGGACCCCAGACACTTGTTGGAATCCTAGTGTTCTTTCCATAAAAGCAAACCACCTGCCTATCAATGCTTCTAGGATTTTAGAAACTTTTACGAATTTGCTAATCATCCTTCCCTGTTGCTGATATTAGCCAAGAGTATCCATATCATTGTTTGTTCTATTCTCATGCTTCACTTGTCATAGAGATGACCCTGGGTTGCCAGGGCCTATGCCAGCAGAGCTAAAGTTCTGGCAGGTCCTACTGAGCTGGAAAATCCTCAAGCATGGACCCAGAGAAGGCTTTTACATGTCTGACATCTGAGGACCTGCCTAAGTTTAGAGAGGCTCATCACCAGCTTGGCTGCTGACTGATGCTTTTTCTTTTTTCACCAGCAAGGAATGCTAGAAGACCCTACAAAGTCACTGAGGAGTTCTGTCTTGATTTACATTGATGGAG
Organism: Pseudocheirus occidentalis; assembly: GCA_028646575.1. Classification (NCBI taxonomy): domain Eukaryota; kingdom Metazoa; phylum Chordata; class Mammalia; order Diprotodontia; family Pseudocheiridae; genus Pseudocheirus; species Pseudocheirus occidentalis. Next base: position 160,086,042 of record CM053596.1, read on the forward strand.
AAAATACTCACATCACAGATTCTTTAAGTATTAAAGCAAAAATAACTCACATCAGTCTTTCACCAAAGGAAAAAAGTGTGGATAGAATTAGCGATATAATTATTCCTCTGTTTTTCCTAAGAGGAAGGCACAATGAAGCATGGGATAGTACAGTAAAATGTTGAACAATGTGATTAAGAGTTGAGAAGCAGCTGGCCAAAAAGGAAGGGATAAAAGAGCTATGTTGATACTGTGAGCAGGGGAGCTAGAACTATTATTCTGTGCCTTTGTTAGAGTCTCATGGTTACATAATTGTGTTTAGCCTCTAACACTTTCAAAAGATCACAATCAAATTTCAGAAACACCTTTCAATGATCTTCAATCTTCAAGTAAAAAACAAAAATTAAGTTGAGCAATATCAGCAAGTAAAGAAATATTTCAATTTAGTTGCTATCAGAATGGGTAAGGCAAGCTAAGACTTCAAAAGAAAAATTGAATGGGTCAGCCTTCTAAATTAAACCTATATTTAAGAAGCTTAGGACATTGATGCTGGATTAAAATTCCACGTGGAGATGTCTGGGAGGATAAGTCAGGATTGTAATAGATGTATGTTTGGAAGAGCAAATGGGGCAACTATGTGGCACAATGAATAGAACACTGGGCCTGGAAATAGGAAATTCAAATTCTACCCTCAGATACTTATTAGCTGTGTGACCCTGGGTAAGTCATTTAACCTGTTTGCCTAAGTTTTCTCATCTGCAAAATGAAGCTAATAACACCTACCTCTCAGGGTTGTTGTAAGGATAGAATGAGATAGTATTTGTAATGTGTTTTGAAAACTTTGAAGTATCATATAATGCTATTTTTACTTTTATCAAATAACTGAAATAATTATTACATATTCATTTCCCTCCAAAAGAGTATGAGGACAGAAAATAGAAGATGAAGGTATACCATTCATAATGTAGAAGAATCATATTCCTTCAACAGAAGCATAAAATATCTAAAGCAAATATATTTACTAACATGAACTAACATTAAACTATATTGAATGTTTTTTTAATGTTTTATTTTTTGCTTTTTGGAGGGCAGGCAATTAGGGTTAAATAACTTGCCTGAGGTCACATGGATAGTGTTATGTTAAGTGTCTGAGGCTTGATCTGAACTCAGGTCTTCCTGACTGACTCCAGGGCCTGTGCTCTATTCACTGAGCCACCTAGCCGCCCCTATACTCAATGTTTTGTAGTTATAAATGGAATTCAAATTATATCTGAACTAAAATTTCATGAATAAAACTTGGGAAAAAATTAGTAAATTTGAGATAACACTTAATGATGCCTAGTTTTATAACCGAAAAATTCTATTCTTTAAAAACTTGTACAATGTTCTAAATGGAAAACTATAAGAGATTTAAAAAAATTATCATGGCTTCAAAAATAACACATGGTTAATATTTAATACTTCATTCAGCCTACTTAGTTATACTTTAATTTGTCTAATTATTTTTAGTATTGCAAAGTGTTGACAGTCCTGCATAAAAAAGAGCTGGATGTCTCAAAATAATAAGCTGAATAGCTTTAATTTGGTATAGACCTATTCATCCTTCTTCATAATTACAAAATCTCTCCTGAGTAAGACATTGGGCAGTAAGTAAAATTTCTCAGGGAAAGACCCTGATGGTCACAAAAGCTGATTTTACACGAACAAAACAAAGTGAATCAAAATTATGTGATCAAAGTATAGGCCCAGTTTTGATAATTAATTGATCAATATGACTAAGAAATTGTATTTCTAATCAAGAAATTATGTTTGTAATCCAACCAGGCTGTTCATAAAGCATAAACTATGGGCCCTGATTATTCAATCTGACAAATGTTTAAGTGCCTAGTTTTTTAAATGTGTCTGTTTATGCACAGTTCACATGAAGACCAAACAAGACAGTTCTAATCATTAGGTAACTTATGATCTAATGGATAGGGTTAGAGGAAGATAAGATTCTCAAATAACTACAATATAGATTATAGATGTAATGGGACTTAGTTCCACGTGATTAGGTGAGTCTTGCCTCTGTCACCATCCCCAGTCTTGGGGTCATATTTGCTTGTAAGAGACAGCTGAAGGCTAGCCCTTGGGATGTGCCAGTGCTTTCAGGTCTCAGTGAGGTAGGAGACCTAAGAAAAGAGAGGTCATTTATAGTTGGGCCAAGGTATGGGAGAGGTTCAGAGAAGTTTTCTTGATGGACATGGAGCCTGAGCTGGCTTTTGATGTAAGGGATTTCAATGATGAAAAGGCTAATGTCAGAGAAATCTGGGAAGACTTGTATGAACTGATGCAGAGTGAAATAAGAACCAGGAGAACAATTTATAAAATAATAAACAACTATGCTGTAAAGACAACTTTGAAAAACTTAATAATAATAGCCAGCATTTATATAGCACCTTAAGGGTTGCAAAGTGCTTTACAAAAATTATTTTATCTGATCCTCATGACAACCTTGAGATAAATGCTACTGTTATCTCTATTTTACAGCTGAAGAGACTGGGGCTGAAAGAGGCTATATGACTATGATCATACCACTAGTGTTTGAGGCAAGATATGAATTCAGGTCTTCTAGATTCCAAGTCCAGAATTCTATCCATTGTACTACCTAACCACCTGATTAATGGAACTCTGATGCATGCAATGAACAACTACAATTCTAGAAGACCAGTGATGAAGCTTGCTACTAACTGCTGGACAGAGAGGTGACAAACTTAGGGTACAGAAGAAGGGTTTTTTTGGAGGTGACCAATGAGGGAATTTGTTTTGTTTGACCATGTATTGTTACAAAGGTTTCTTCTTTTTTTCTCAGATTCATGGAGATAGAAGGCAGTGGAGAGGGAAATAGATTTTGTTAATTTAAAAAAAAATTTTAAAAGAAATTTCAGAAAGGGAAGAGGTGGCTAGTCAGTCTACATATAGACGGTAGTGTAAGCAAAGCTACATAAGGGAGAAAGAGCAGGACAAAAACTGGTAGCTAGTAAACTGAGCAGGCTGATTTGATGACCCAGGGAAAACACTTTCATTAACTATTAATTTCTACAAAGCAATAAAAATGAGCTAATGTAAAGGCCATTAGTGACATCAGACAGCAGAAGTGTCTGCTGTCTATCCTAAGAGTCAGCAAGACATGCTGCATCATCATCTAAACATACTTCAGGTTTCTTAAAACCATATCATCTGAAGCTGGAAGGGAAAGACTTTAGAAGGTATCTAATTTGACTCCCTTCACTTTACAAATGGAAACTCTGGGGTCTAGAGATATGAAGTGACCCACTCAACCAGGTAATAAGCATCAGAATGGGATTTAGATCCAGGTCCTCTCTAAAATCCAATGTTCTTTCCACTATACACCTCCTTAACATTCAAGAAAAGAGGTAAAGTCACTAGAACCCTTGCCCCTAACTAAATCTAATCCTCCAGAACCATAGAATTACAAGAATGAAAAAGAACCTGAGATCATCTAGTCCTGAAACAAGAATCTCCTCTCTCTCTCTCTATATATATATGTCCAGACATATCAAATTGTCTCTACCCTTAGATTCAGCAATACTACTTACTATTTTAGGTCTACTTCCAAAGGTGATCGAGGAAAAGGAAAAAAAAACCCAATACGTTCTAAAATATTTATAGATAGTCTCTTTGTGGTGGCAAAGAACTGGAAATCAAGGGGATGCCCCTCAGTTGAGGAATGGCTGACAAGCTGTGGTATATGAATGTAATGGAATACATAAGAAATGACAAGCAGTCAGATTAAAAAAAAACAAAAAACCTGGACTTACATGAACTGATGCTGAGTGAAAGGAGAACACTGTACACACTAACAGCAACACTATGCAATGACAAACTTTGATAGACTTAGTTCTTCTCAGCAATGCAAATGACCTAACACAATTACAAGACTCAAGACGGAAAATGCTATCCATATTCAGAGAAAGAACTGTGGAGTCTGAATGCAGATCAAATCATACTAATTTTTTCCTTTTTGTTCTTTCTCCTGGTTTTCCCCTTTTGATTCTTCTTTCATAACATGACCAATGTGTAATATATTTAATATGATTGTATATGTATAAAATATATCAAGATCACATGCCATCTTGGGAAGGAAGAAAATTTTAGAACTCAAAATCTTATAAAAGTCAATGTTGAAAACTAAAAATAAATAATTTAAAAATAATATTAAAAACATTTATATAACAGCTCTCCTTGTGGTGGTAAAGAACTGGAGATCAAGCGGATGCCCCTTAATGGGGGAATGGCTGAACAAGTTGTAGTATATGATTGTGATGGAATATTACTCTGTTATAAGAAATAATGATCTGGTTGATTTTAGAAACACATAGAAAGCCATGTATTCATACGTAATGAAAAAGTGAAATGAGCAGAACCAAAAGAACACTGTACATAATATCAGCAACATTGTTCTAAAAACAACTTTGAACAATAAGTCATTCTGAGTACTATAAATACTCAAATCAACTATAAAGGACCTATGAAGAAAGATGCTATCCACCTCCAGACAAATAATTGATAAATAGAGTATATACAATATGGTTTTATGTGTATTTATAAATCTGTTTTAAATTGTGGTCTTCTCTAGTGTGGAGTGAGGAGGAAGGGAGGGAGAGAAACAGCTTGGAATTTAAAATATAACAAAAATATTAAATTTTTTAAAAGTTTTTTTTAAAGCTCTTCTACATCATCCCTGAAAAATGATCCTTCAGTCTTTCCTTGGAAGATCTCCAGTGATGTTAAGCTCATTACTTCTAAAGGTGTCCATTTCACTTTTTAGACATTCTCATTGTTAGAAATTTGTAATGTTGGAATTCCTATTCCTCATTCCTAGTTCCACTCTCTGGGGCCAAGCAGAACAAATCTAATCTCCTTTCCATTGACAACCCTTCAAATAATTGAAGACAACCATGCTTTGCACCTTATTCTGTATTGATATATTTTTTAAAACTCATGTATAACTTTACATTTATTTTCCAATTCATCTTACTAGATTTGGCCCATAAACCTCTATTAAGATTTTCTTTGATCCCGATTTCCATTTGTTAGCTAATCTTACTAGCTTTTCATAGGAAAATCTACTATGTACGCTTGTATGTGACATTTTTGGTATTTTGTTAAAGGCCACCCCTAAAGAAAATTCTAAATACAAGTCAGAGATACAACAGAGCTTAGACATTTTCAACCCCATCTATGGGGAAAATATTCCCTTTTCAGCTAAAAAACAAAAAAACCCAAACCAACAAAGCCCAATTGTAAGTTTCTTGGATTCAGCACATGAGAATTTTTTTATACATTAACAGTAGTCAAAAGGGGTGGTTTTTAAAACGCTACGTGTGCAGTTTAAGAACTGTATGTAGTCCACACTCTGCTTTGATTGGCAGAATAGAACATTCTTATAGTAGTGTTTTTACACCAAAACAAATACACTTCAGTACTATCTTTGAGGCTATACCACACTACACTGAGGCAACAATATGGTACACTGGGAGATGATGGATTTAAAATCAAAAGACTTTGGTTACCAGTTCCAATATCAATCAATCAGTAAATATTTACTAAGCACCTACCCTGTGCAAGGTACTGTGCTAAGTGCTAGAGATAAAAAAGCAAAACAGTCTTTGCCACTTAACTTCCTGTGTGAATTCTGACATTATTTATTGACAAACTGACAAATCATTTAACCTCTCTGGGCCTCCATTTTCTCATTTGCAAAATGAAGGAGCTGAACTAGATTACCTTTAAGGTTCTTACCAGTTCTAAATCCATGATCCCCTAGTTTCTGAGTTGTACTGTTCACGTGTATTTGCTCTGTCCTTCAAAGATGACAAGTACGTGTAAGATGAAAATTCAAAGCTGACCACTCTAAAAACACGGCAGCAGACTTCTACTGAAGGGTGAATGGGGAAAGCAGGGTTTGCCCAGCTTGTCTGTGAATACTAGATGCTGGTGGGCTAACTGCCTAACCTAACTGCCAAAGCAACAACTCTAAGCAAAAAAAGGAAGTGGGGGTCCTCAGTTTCAAAGTTATAAGTGTTTGTGAGCACCGCATTTCTTTCTTATTAATCCTTAATCTTTCTGATAGCATTTGCTGCTGCTGGCCCCTTTGAAAGACTTTCCCTTAGCTTCAGTAACACTATATTCTCTCGGCTCCTCTACCTCTGAGACAATTCCTTCTTGGTCTCATTATCTTATTGCCCCTTAATAAGGGTAGACATCATTCAGTTCTTTGCTCTTCTCTGTTTATTTATTCATGGAAATTGTCCTTCCCCAAAGCTTCAATTATCACCTTTTGCTTGGATCACCTAACTAGGTTCAATCTATTTTTAGTGCTGTCAGACTCATCCTTCTTAAATGCCAATTTCCTTCAAGTCATTTCCCTGATAAGTGGCTCTCAATTACAAACTACAATCTAAAACCCCTTTGCCTGGCCTTTAAGTTCTTGTATAAAATTTGGCTCAACCTTATTTATCCGACTTTCCTCATGTCCAAATACTTTCTGCTTCAACCAGGAAGTTACCTTTGTGGTCCACCACACCAATTTCTACCTTGAAGCCTTTACTCATCCTATTTCTTTTATCTTGGAATTATTCTCCACTTATCTAACAGAATAACTATTCATTCTCAAGGTCTAAATTTAAATTCTACTTCCTCATGAAACACACAATAATCTGACAACTTCCTCTTTGAATTATAGTTTGCAGTACTTGATTATATATTATTTTATTCCCTTTCTAAGTAAAATAATAGAACTTTAAAAGTAAAAATATTCCTTAGTTGAATATCCAAACTGAAACCCAAAGAGGGTAAGTGATTTTACCAAGTCAGTTTGACAGGGCTGGGATTAGAAACCAGTTCTCCAGATTCCCAATCCAAGGATCTTTCCATTGTTACATCATCAATTAATCAACAACTATTAGACATGCATCTCTCTCCTATACTCAGCAATCCAGTCAGACTGGTCTTCTGTTTCTTATACACGACACTCTATATCCTATCTCCATTCATTTGCACTTGCTATCTCATAAAGCCTGGAATATGCTCCCTCCTTACCTACACCTAAGTCCCTCTATTCCTTGAAGAGGTAGCTGAAATATCATCTTCTAAATGAAGCCTTTCTTGTTCTCTCCTTCTGCTAGTCCCTTCCCCATGAAACTACCCTGTATTCATTTGCTTTAATTCACTTTATATTTATAATGAATATGTGTTTTTCCATCCTCTTGGAATGTTTCTTGTAAAAGACTGTTTCACTCTTTGTAACTGTATCTCCAACATCAAAAAGAATACTAAGTAAAGGATATGCTGTAAGATAAAAATGTCCCTGTTCTGAAAGAGCTTATGTTCTAAACAGGGAGAAAATGTGTACATATATGTATACATGCATGTTTGTACATATATACACATGTATACACATGTATACTGTGCATATATAAACATATATATCCATATACAAAGCACATAAAAGACAAAGGATAGGGCAAGGTTGTAAAAAGTCTCTAAAGCCAAACTTCAGAATTTATATTTGATCCTAGAGGCAACAGGAAACTCACAGATTTTATTGATTGGGGGGTAAGGAAATAACATTTTTAGATCTGCACTTTAGGAAAATCATTAGTAGCTATGAGGATGGATTAAAGACGGGAGAAACTTTAGAGGGGGGGGGACAGGAGTCCATTACATACCACTACTAGGTCTATATCCTAAAGAGATCAAAGGAAAAGGACCTATATGCACAAAAAATATTTTCAAGTTTTTTTCTGTAATGCCAAAGAACTGGAAATTGAGAGGATGCCCATCAATTGGGGGATGGCTGAACAAGTTGCGATATATGATTGTGATGGAATAGTATTCTGCTACAAGAAATGATGAGCAGACAGGTTTCAGAAAAAACCTGGAGAAGACTCATTTAGAGAACTAATACAAAGCAGAGAAGAACCAGCAAAACATTGTACACAATAGTAATAATGATCAACTGTGAAAGACACCTATTCTAATCAATACAATGCTCCAAGGCAATTCCAAAGGATCTATGATGAAAAATGCTACCCACTTCTAGAGAGAGAACAGATGAAGGAACTATGTACAGATTGAAGCATACTTTTCTCATTTTATTTATTTTTTGCAATATGGCTAATATGAAAATATTTTACATGACTTTATGCATACACGTATAAATAATTGATAGCATATTGCTTGCCTTCTAAATGAGTTGGGGAGGGACTAAAAGGGGAGAGAATTTGAAACTTAAAATGTTAAAAAAAAAAAAAGGAATTCATTTTATTTTTTAAAAAGGAGTCTATCACAGTAGTCTACAGGAGATGTGATTAGGGCCTAAACATACTGTACTCACAGAAGAGTCACAGGAAAGAGATGCTGTGGCAGTAGAAAAAAGGATGTGGTAACTGATTATACATGTGTTTAGACTAAGGAGCTGAGGATAACATCAAAGCTGTTAACCTGGATGACTGACTAGAAACATGGTAGTGCCCTCAACAGTAATTGGGAAGTTCAGAAAAAAGGGTAGATTGTAGAAGAGATGGGGAAGGGGACAAGTTCTGTCTTGAACATGTTCAATTTGAGATGTCCACAGAACATAAAGTGTGAAATACCCAATAAGCAGCTGGTGATGAGGGACTAGAACTGAGATATGATTATTGTTGTTCAGTCATTTCAGTTGTGTCTGAATCTTAGTGATCCCATTTGGGGTGTTCTTGACAGAGACACTGAAGTAGATCGCGTTTCAGTTTTTTCTAGCTAATTTTTACAGATTTAGAGGTAACTGAGGGAAACAGACTTAAGTAACTTGCTCAGGGTCAGGTAGCTGGTAAGCGCATGATGTTTGATTCGAACTCAGGTCTTCCTGACTCTAGGCCTGGTGTTCTATCTACTGAGCCATCTAGCTGCCCCAAGGGATGATACTAGGGCTGAATAGTTAGATCTGGAGTTGTCAGCACAGATGACAATTAACCCATGAGAACTAACAGGATGACGAATTGTGGGGGGGAAAAAAGAGGGACTAAGACAGAGCCTTGGGATACATGCAGGAGTCGGTGGATGTGACCTGGATGATAAATCATCAAAGACTGAGGGGAAAGTCAGACAGGCGGAGGGGAAACCAGGAAAATGTTGGAAAACCCTAGAAGTGAGTATTCAGCCAGTGAGCAATAGTATCAAAAACTGCAGAGAAGTCAAGAAGGATGAGGACTGAGAAAAGGGTATTAGATTTGATGATTAAGAAATCATTTATAACTTTGAGAAAGCAGTTTCATAGAGTGATAATGTCAGAAGTTATATTTTGGGGGATGGAAAGATAAAGAGAAGAAATAGAAGTTTGAGGTATTACAAGATTTTTTAAGGAGTTTGGCTGAGAAAAGAACTACAGGATTATTGCTAGAGGTGACAGTAGTTCCTAGTGAGGGCTTTGAGGGATGGAGGGGAGGCTTAAGTAAATTTACAAGCACCAACTAGGAAAGACCTAATGGAGAGATTTAAGATGGGGAGAGGGGAAGGAGTGGGATCTGTTGCAAAAGACAAGGGAATGGGATAAAGGGTATATGTAGAAGAACTGGCCTTGGTAGGTAGTTGCCCCCTCCTCATTACAGACTGAGCAAAGGAAAAGATCACAAGGGATGACAGTAAGTTGTCAGACCTGGGGAAGAGGAGAAGCTAACAAAGAATGGTTTCTATTGTATTGGTAAAGGATGAGGCAAGGTTCTCTGAGGAGAGGGGGAGTGGCAAGTATAGCTTGAAAAGAGATTTCAAACAACTGCTGTGATAAAGGTGACAGAGAATCAATTAGGAAGTGGGATCACCTTGCTGCAGAGAAGGCCCAGTTGAGATTAGATGGTTATAAATTGTAGTGAACCCAGCTGGCAGCTGTGTAATTTCCTTCAGCTCAGTTCAGACCCATGTGAGTAAAAGTTCAGGAAGTGAAGTAATGGTGGAGAGGTTCCAGGACCAGGATTTTGTAAGGCATGAAAGGGACAGGGGAGCACGCGATTTAAGTGTAGAGGATAGTGTAGCAGTGCACTCATGAATTAAAAGGTCAAGAAAGGAGAGAAATTGTAACCAGGTCTGGGGTAACGGCCTAGGGAGAAGTAGTAAGGGGTAGAGGGAATGGAAATCATAGCAAAGATGAATAGGTTTAGAAGTCAAAGCAGAGGGAGAATAAGAGAAATGAGGACGAGAAACCATGTTTATACCAATAATCTGAAATAGCAGAAAACACATCAAACATAAAACTACTATATAAATCAGTTATTACTTTTGAACTACCTAGATGTATCGGCTCTATGCCAGGCATTTTAAAAATTCCAAAAAGAAACACGTTAGTTGAACTTTTACATTTATACTTCCAGCCTCAAAAATCACTGAAACTCCAGTCCTATATTTTCAACTGCTTACACAGCACTTCCACACAGCTGTCCCAGAATCACCTCCAACTCAATATATTCTAAGGGTTGCTGATTATTCTACTCCCTCATATGACTCTCTTCCGAAATACACCAATTCTAGTAATGACACCATTGTTCTCTTTGGCTTAAAAGCTTAGAATCATATTTTACTTGCTTTGCACATTATATGCTTCCACACCCCAGGAAACTCGTAACTGGGAAAGCTCCTTATCCTGTAAAATGGAATTAGCTTTAGTCCTCACATCTCATCAGTACCCTCTGCCTGAAATGCAGAGCCATAAACTCCAAAACCTTCATTTAATGAGGAAGCTCTGCAGTCTTCTCTCCTAACTGTAGTGCTTTGGACTTCAGTGAACTTCATCATGCAGAAATAGCATTCCCTTGCCCCACTACTTTTCAGCTTCCTTCTGAGCATTGTCTTCCCTTATTGGGGGTCAGGGTAGAAATCACCAATACTGTTAATTCTGCCAATGAAATTTCTGATTTATTCCTTCTCCATTCTACTTCTACCACCACAGTCCTAGACTTTATATTAATTCCACACTGTGGTTGCTTTTAATTGCCTCACATACCTTCACTCCTTGAAAACAGGGACTGTTTCTTTTTTTTTTTTGTATTTGTACTTGCAGCAAGAATACTAACCTAAGTAATCGGCAAGGTCACTACCTTTAAAAAGCTTATAATCTAACTGAATAACTTAACATGGATAATGTTGGTGTGAAAGAAGATATTAAGTTCCACTATGGTTAGCAACAATTTTCCATTAATCTTTTATATAAAAACTGTTTTAATAATAAAAGTATATTTCCTACATTTAAAATATTAATACTTATTCAAAAATCACAAATTAAACTTCAAGTTTTAACCACGATAGGGCTTTACAGACTAGGAGGCATGCTAGTAAATGCAGCACTTGGGAAAATAAAGCTCACAAAGAAGTGAAACTACAAGTAAAATGGAACTCTCTATGCTCTGCTCTAGATTTTAGATTGCTGTTTTCAGATTCCAAAGATGTTTTCTTCTTATGATTGCTTCTTTAAAGAATTGGACATTGCATTCTGAAAAAGAACTGTCTACAGGCAGACACTCCTGCTCAACCATAAAAGAAACAGACTAAAAAACCAAGATAAAATTTGGGGTTTTGATATTTTAGTTTTTTTTTAAAATCTGATTATCTCTGCAATTTAAGCAAAATGATCATTTTTGCCCAAATAATATTGTAGTGAGCTCTTAAACACCTTTTTTCCTTCTTAGATTTTCTCTATAACCACAATCTAGCTGTCAAAATTAAAATTGTAATTCTTTCTACAGAATATGGGGTGCTAATATTTATAATTTGTCATTTTAAAATCTATTATTTATAATTTGTATTTTATTATTCAGTCAGAAACAATAAGAAGTTATTTTTTAAAAAGTCCCATCTTTTATTTCTTTACTAATGGACACTGACATATCTCTAAGTTATCTGGGAACAACAAAATCATTACATCAGGTTCTATTAACTGGAAACACTTCAGAGTTGGGGGTGGAGAGATGGGAGTGGTAGTAGGAATAATGAGAAAACCTCTAAGAACAACAATTTCTAAACCTAATGGTTAGTTTAAAGATCTTCCATGGATGTCAAAGTTCTGGATAACTTTTAATGGCAATAAAACTGAGACAGATACTATACACCAGAAAATAGGGAAATAAAGTATGGGTCACAAAGGAATGAGGACCTAGTTTGAAGCTAGATCTACTAATAACTCTTCAACTGTAGTTAATCAGTCAGTAAAATTCATTAATTGCTTATTATGGACCAGGCATTAGAATACAAAAAATAGCAACAAACAGCCCTTGCCCTAAAGGAGATCACATTCTAATGGAAGAGACCACATGCAAATAAACATGTATATACAAGATACACATAGAACAGTGGTTCTCAACCGTCCTAATGCAGCGACCCTTTAATACAGTTCCTCATGTTGTGTTAACCCCCAACCACAAAATTATTTTCGTTGCTACTTCATAACTGTAATTTTGCTACTGTTATAAATCATAATGTAAATATCTGATATGCAGGATGTATTTAAATTGAACATAACCCACAGGTTGAGAGCCACTGACATAGAATATGTGGAAGTTAACTTTTGAGGCAAAGGCTCTAGCAGCTGCAGTACGAGTGGGGGGATTAATAGAAAAGTCACTCCTTTGGGACTTTATTATCTATAAAGAGGTTAAACTATGATGGATGGTCTTTATTATTCCTTCATAGCTATAGCTCTTATGATCTTATACATCCTGCCCAATACAAACAGTAAGAATGTGAGTTAATGATGAAATAAAACCACAGGATGGGTTGCTGGTCTACTATTTAGGCTAGCCTACTCACTTTGATGAAAATCTCTATTAATATTTTACTGTCTTTTGTAACTATTTAACACCTGGAAGTTAGAAGACCTGGGTTCAAAATTTGCTTCCAACATTTATATTTACTCATGTCACTCTGTAAAAGTCTGTAAAAGTCACTTCATGTCTCTATCCCTCTGGTGGAGGGAATTCCTGTATTAAAAGTTCCAATGCAATTACAGATCTTCACTACTATTCAAAATAGTATTAAGCAACTACACTCAAAAAAGGTTTTTAATTACAAGAGTCAAAAGTATGACAAAACTTTATCTAAACGATTATTTATTAAGCACCCACTGTATGCATAGCACCACTAGTTAAGGTTTTTAAAGTAGTTCCTAATCCTGTGCAATAGGGTACAGTTGAGATAGCCACAAATACACACACACACATATGTGTATGTATATAGTTTCCAAAAAGCAGAGAATGATACTGATACACATATTGCTAGACTATTCTAGAGATTCAGAAAAAGGAAAAGAATGAAGAAGTGGGTACTGAGGATGGCTTAAAAAGAAGCAAGGGATTAGGATTAGTAGAGAGGGGAGAAATGGGAAGAATTAACAAAGAAATAGAAAGACCCTGACTGGCATCCATAAAGACAAATGTTAGGTTAGACTGAAATGGAGAGTTTGTGACACTTCATATACTATGATGGGGGAAAAAGCTTCATAGGTAGATATTAAATGCTCTCCAAATTCATGACACATATGGGATTTTTACATGAATGAAAATGGAAAGAGTAGGAAGGTAGGTTTTCTTGATAAAATCAGAAGTGGCCAGAATTAAGGGGGCTAAGCATTGGGCAAAGGATTTGATACCAATCAGTGTGAGGAAAGAAAGGGAAAGCAAACCAATCAATCAATCAACCACTAGGCTACTAAGTGGCAGAACTGGACTGTGGAAAAGGCACTAGATTAGGAGTTGGAGGGCCTGAATTAAAACCCAACTCTGCAGTTTATAATCTGTGTGATGTTGGACAAGGCATGTGACCTCTCTAGACCTTGGTTTCTTTCCTCTTTAAAATGAAGGGACTGAACTATGATCCTGTGACACTATTAACAGAGATAAGGTGTTCACTCTTGGAAATAGACATTTAAAAAGCCAGTTGGGAGGCACTGCTGGGAGTTTAGCAACCTTAAAATTACCCCACTGGACAAAAAAAAGCCTTGTCCAAATGAGCCTTCTGAGTTTGGGAGAAAGGTTACCACTGATTTGGGACGTGACTTTCTGAAGTCAAAATGGTTTGCATTCAGGGTAGCTGATCTGAATTCTAGGAAGGCTCATTCCATATGTGCTGTTATTGCTTAGAGTACATGTCAATAGGAATAACTGATCTAGATGTTTCTATATCTAGTAACATTTTCCAACTAAAACTATAACATTTGAACAACTAGCAATGGTTAATGTTAAAAAAGGTTACCATTTTTGAGGTAGAAAAAAAAGATTAGTAGAGAATTTTTACTTAGAACTTATACTAGTCTACCTTCCATCTCATAACAGGACTCTTCAAAAGATTTTTTTTTAAACCATCATTTTGAGTTTTAAAAACAAATGTTAAAAATTGTTTTTACATGCAACTAGGAAATAAGATATACAGGCAATGGGAAATAAGATATACAGAAAGGGATAAGAGAAGGGGAAGGGATGAGGTGTGTGGGTGGGTGATAGAAAGGAGGGCAGACTGGGGGAAGGGGTAATCTAAATACATGCCATCTTGTGGTAGGGGGAGGGAAGAGAAGGGCAGAAAATTTGGAACTCAAAATCTTGTGGGAGAATGCTGAAAACTAAAAATTAATAAACAAATAAAAAGAACATTGTACACAGTAAGAAACTGTATAATGATCAATTGTGAATGGTGGTGTGATATGGCAAATTTCTTCAGAAGAAGAAATGCTATTCTTAGCAAAACAATGATCCAAGACAATTCCAGAGTATATACAATGATTAATGCTATCCATCTCCAGAGAAAGAAATGATGGAATCTGAATGTACTATTTTTAATTTTCTCTATTTTAACTTTTTTTTTTCAGTCTGTGTTCTTCATGATTCCACATGTATATAAAATTGCTATTCATCCCAGGAAAGGCAAAAGGGAGGGAGGGAAAGAATTTGGAACTCATTTTAAAAACACGAATGTTAAAATTTGTTTTTACATACAACTGGAAAAAATAAAATGTCACTTAAAAAGGAAAAAAGTATCATTTTTGTGATAATGTAAACAAGCACCACAATTTTCCAAAGGCCAATACATCTTGTCATACAGTGGCTAAAAGAAGTACCACAAACAACTCCATGAATGTATCAAGTGCTGAATTATAATAAAAACACCGACAACATAACATCAGTGAAAATGGAGCCATTATAATTAACCTTCTTACAACAGAAGATGTAATATGAAACAGTAGATATGGAAACAATTTTACTTAGTCTTTTTTTTTTACAACATAAGGCAGACATTACTCCATGTCAATTATTTTCCCTATAAATTTTTAAAGATTAACTTCCATATTTCACAGTTGTACAAACATACAAATGAATGTTATTAGTCAAATCTGATTGGCCATTTCTGCGTATGTACACCTGAACATTTCTATAGTTTACTGTTAATTACTTGTGAAGCATTTTCATAAAAGCTATTCCTACCAAGTAATTTCCTTGCTCTGTAAGAGATAACAGTTTCAGCCTTTTTTTATTGACAAAATTATGGTAATTTCCAAGTATGAAGAAGTGATACACCTGTCTCAGCACCACTGAATCTGAGTTCAATGTCACAGAAGTGTTCTCTTCTACTTTCTCTAATTCCTAATACCTACTGAAGACTCTTCAGAATTTTCTACTGTGCCACATATTCATATGGAAAAAAGAAGTAATTCTGGGTGGCAGAATACTATTTCTCCATATGATATTAGCATAAATTTGTTTGGCTACAAGCAGCCAAGTCAAGTTTACCAAAATGCAGGCATCGAAATTCTCCAAATCTTCAACAGAACTTGTAAAGAGAAGGTTTTACTGGTAGGAATTTCAAACATGTTATACTATTATGTATTCAGAAAAATACTGTATCCTCCCCTCAAAAACAAACAAAAAACCAGGCTCTGTACTAACAAAAAACTCCCAGACATAAACATTTGGTGTATTATTACTTGGATGGTTCTGTGACAGGAGAATGTTACAAACAATAGTAAAGTATAGACTGGGTAAAATGAATGAATCAGAATAGTGAATTCTGAACTTTTAAATTAACCAACAATAAAAATGTTTTAAGCACCAAATGTAAATCATTATGCACTGTCCTCGAGCTTAGCAACTAATAAAGCCTTTAAGTCATGGCCTAGTAAATACCCTTAGAAGGAATGATGTAGCCACTATCACACAGTGTGAGGCCCCAGTGTCTATAGAAATGATAGGAGTGCTGGACACCTGGGTTCAAATACTGCCCCTGACATTAGTACTGACCATTAATAAGCTGGTTGCTTTATCTTGCAAAAAGAGAATAATAATACTTCTATGATTGAACTCACAAGGTTTTGTGAGGAAAGCATTTTTTAAAAAAAAACATTAAGTGCTTAATAAATGAAATATTAATTGTTATTTACAAGAAGGTACCATGAACTCATTAGAAGCCTATTTAAGAAACTGAACTGAGTCAATTTAAGGAAACAAATTAGAACCACCTTGGCAGTTTGGGGAAGAAAAGGGTAAACAGTGAAAATACAAATTTCAATAAGGTAAGCAGGGATTTCAGCAAACTGCATTCTATTTTAGAGAACCTGAAAAATAAACTGATGAATATACAATACAGTACCTCTACCTATATTCTGCAGTTATATATTATGATCAATAAATAAATGGGCCATTTGTTCAGAAGACATGGCAAATAAGCCAAATTTATTAAAGAACTTGGATTTCCAAATAAACTTAAAGAAAGGGAAGGAAGGTATTGGCACTAAGAAAATTAAAGGGCTCAGAAAATGCATGATATTCAAGGAAGATTACCAAATACTGAGAATTAATAGCCCATATCTTCAAATACCTTTCAAAAATTTTTTTCACATAATGGGAAATCTGCAATGGTGCAATTTTCTGTAGATTTAAAGCTATTTAAAAATATGAACAGAATTAAGTTAGTAAAGATCAGGTCTCATTAGGACAATCATCAGTTTAATATATGCCTAAACACAGCAAATTCTGTTGTAAGCTCTGCTGGGCTCCTTTGACCTCAAAAGTTTTTCTTTCAAAAAGAAGATAATTACTTAAAAACACTGGGAGCTATGCTGACAAGCCAAATATATACGACACTGTGCAAGACAGACATTAGATGAGGCTTAATAATCATTGCAAATTAATTTTAGGCACTTCTTGAACACAGACAGAACTTTCTATCAAAATAGTACACTGAGCATGCAAAAACGCCAAGAAGTTTTCAGTACAAAGTTATGGGGCTTAATCTACTGATCATGTATATTGTATGACCTATCTGAAGTCTGGACTTTTTTGGTCTGGACCTGTGATTTAATTAATGTAGGGAATTCCTGGAAATGGAAAATTCCTCCTGCCAATGCAGACAGCAACTGTTTTGCATTCCATAGTTTTAGAATCAGGAATACCTAGATTAAAATACTGACAGTATGACCCTGGGCAATTCATTTAAGCCCTCAGGGGCCCAGTCTAATCTCAGAGGCCAACTCTCTCATCCAGTATGTTTTGCTGCCTCTTAATTGCATTTTATATTTTGTTCAATTTCTCCTAATCCTTCCTGTTACATTAAGATTTAGTAGAAATAGTAATTCTCAGTTGATAGAATCTTTTAAAATTTAAAATGTGGCTTTTCTTTCTCTTTTTTTTTTTTAACCATTAATACTTTGGGGAAGTTAGAGTGAAAGGTATTTTATAAACACTTTGGGGTTTTTTGTATAAATGAAATTTTTGTTTATAATATGCAAAAACAGCATTCAAAACTATAGTTCAGAATTTCCTTAAAACATACAACTTCCTCTTAGATCCATTTACATTGTGTTTATTTAATAAAAGACCAGGTATATTACATGGAGACTTTTTTCATGTAAAATGCTTTACTGACTCCAACAGTTTTTGGAGTTTTTCTTAATTAAACATGAAAAAAACCACATGGGAACATAGTTGCATTAGTTTAAAAAATCATCTCTGGGCTAAAATTTAACATAAATATAAAGCTCCTTTGAAATGATTACTTACCAACTCCACTCCTGCCCCTAAGCTGTATAAACAAGTTACACATCCTTTCATATACAACACTACCTTCCTTACAAGAGACAAGGCAAAGGTAATATATATATCCAATGTCCTATTCTAGCCCAATAAAAAAAAGGGCTGAGTTAATGGAGACTGGCCATTTCCTGCCTATAATATTTGGGATTGCTCATCATTTCTCTCCTTGTTCTGTGACTAAGCATAGGAAACTTCTAAAATTTCATGAGCTAGGAAATCTGCCACCATTTTAACTGCATCCCCAATAACTTATTTTTTCCAGCCAAAGAAAGCCATATTGGCTAGGCTCTTAAGGAATCTGAGCGTTTGTATTGGCAAGCAGACCAGACTGAATCTGAGCCCCTGTGACACTTGTACTGACAAGTGGGCCAGTACTTTCATGGAGGCTGAGATGGATCTTATATGCAGAAAGACTGCAGGAGGGATCCAGGGGTGGCCAAGCAGTATAGGGTGATGGGAGGAGTCCAAGGAGGATCCTGAGGAGTCTAGGGAGGATCTTGATGAGACTGAGGTGACTAGAGGTCAGATGCCAGGAACCAAGAGAATGTGATTTTGATAGGACCAAAGGTTATCTCAATATAAAGATTACCAGTCTTATTGTGCTATAGAATCAAGAACAGTGCATAGTTCTCATAATAATGCAGAGGGAAGAACTGGGAGGATTTCTGTTTTTAGGTATTTTAATACTGAAGAAAAAAAGCTTACTCAGCTAAATCTCAGATATCAATCTCCCTCATTTTACATATGAGCAAACTCAAGCTCAGAGAGGCTGAGTATCTTGCTTAAGCCAGCTAAACCAAACTAGAACTAAAACACAGGTCTGTCTCATGACTCCAGTGAGGTGCTCTTTTACTACATGAGCCTATAGATAACTATTCTCTATTCATCAGGGAAGCTGAGAAGCCAGGAGGAAGAAAGTCCCTCTTGCCTTCATAGTATTTCTATCATTGCTACATTGATCACAGTTAGACTTTAATGTCATATAGTACTGGGAGTAGAGCAGACAAGTTTTGGAAAGGCAAAAAGCTTTTCATGAACTATCCTAGAATCGAGATCTCCCCTGTCTCCCCATTCTCTTTGCCCCATGAAAATCATCCATCTAAACAGGAAGAATTAAAACAGTTACAATTTAGGTTTGTCTGCATTGGGCTGGAATGATAGTGTTATGGAAGCAAGGTCTAAACATTTTTTATGTAGGAGCCTTCAGACAATGTATTAGTTAATCATTTCCTACTTTATAAATTATATTAAGATTAAAGTTAAAGTTGAATTTTCATTTTCAAAGAATATCTGTATTTTTAGAGATTTCATAAGTAGAATTTATCACTCTGAAAACCAGTATCAGTTACATGTCTTTGCCTAATCCTACCATTACTGAGGAGCAAATGCAATCCTCCTTTCAAAGTCTCCTAAATTAAGATCACTTTTCATGAAAAAAAAAAAGCTACATACTAAAAAACAAAAACAAAACATTAACAACTGGCCTTTGTTTTAACTCATCTAAGGTAAAAAGAACTATGGTACATCATTACAAATATCTGTGAACCTTCATTTTTACTGAGAACTAAAATGAACTGCTTCAAACCGAAGAACTATCAAAATGAGCTTTAAGTCTTTATCTGTGAACCTGAAAAATTTTCCTAGTTACAAACTTGAAACTATGTACAAACATGAAGGCTTTAGTTTGTTTCAGAGGAAAAAAATTTACTTTCCTAAGTGCAATACATCCTATGCATTCTCATGTTATTTCAACAGCAAATTACAGAAACTATTCAAACTACAGCTTTAATTGATACATGGTATTAAAATCTGATTTAAAATATACTTCACTTAAACATTCATGATTTCATCAATGTGGATTCCTTCCACTGATACAGATTACAATTTTTCTTCTAGAGTTTCAGTGGCTGAAAAAAAATCTCTCCAAATTATGTTGGACTGGTCCTCAGACAATAAAAATATACTTCATCAGTGACTGCAACACAAAGCCTTTCCAACTTGGTAAGATCAAGTATATTTAAAATATACTTTTACTTAAATTGTGTATTTAGCAATATGCAACAAATTTGGAAAAATAAAAGATTAGGAAGAGAGCATACTGGCATCAATGTGACTTAGAGGAAGCCATTAAAGGGTCCTATATCAGTATCTAAAATAAAAAATAGTCAAAGTAACAACTGGAAGGATGCTGAATGTGCCCCCATTTTAAGGAAGTCTCAGCTTTTAACTGCAGCTACAATTTCTGAAAATAAGGTCTAAAATACCATCTGCATTAGATAAATAACTGTAACTTATTTTTCCTAACAGGTGATTGGGGAAAAAAAAGTTTAAGAGTATCTGGAGTTTGAGAATCAAGAAAGCTTAAATCAATAAAGGTCTATAATGGATGATTCATCTTCAAAAGCATACTGTTACGTAATTACAATTTTCATGTTTTCATTTTAAGCTTGAAAATGTATACTGGCTATAAAAACATAAAACACAAGGCCCTTAATGTTAAACACTGAAGTGATCTACCAAAACCACATGCTTCTGACTTAGTTAAAATTTTATTACTTTTATAACACATTTTGGTAGTAATGACCTTTAAACCTATAATATTATTTGTATGTACATTTATTTCTCCCTATAATTTCATTAATTTTGAAAACACATTGAGGTTTAATGTTATTTCTTGTACAATTTGGATTATACTGTTTGGAAATAGTTGGGATTTTAAAGTTAAGCCAATATAATACAAAGGAATTTTTAAAATGATAATAGTATTAGTTAGTATAAAGTCTGCTCATGGTTATGTCAGAGGCTTATATTTTGACTTTTAAGAAAATTTTTAAAATATTGATTCAACATTTATAGCACATTAGAGTACTGTAAATGGCAATAAAGTATTAGATTATTTTAAAAGTCACTTACCATGCAAAACCATTTTGAAATTATAATAAATACTCAATTGGTTCCTTTATCTTGCAATCTAGTGCTCTCTAGCACTCAATCTAGAACCATTTTGAAATCATAATAAATGTTCATTACTTTTTCTAGTTGTTGAGTTATTTAGCAATATAGACATGGGGAAAAAGTCACTTAGTTATAAATTTTAAATGTTCTCAAAATCCTAATGCTTTAAAACTCAAAAAAAAAAAGTGAAAAAAACTTCTTGCCTTCCATAGCAGACCACTACAAACCAATGGCAGAACCTCCACATTTCAGTGATCAGAACAGTATGCATTACTCTCGAGGATGTCAAATTCATTCAACAGTAGCCATATAATTTAATGTATGTACAGTGATTCTAACTAAAACTCATAATTTCTGAAGGGTCACACCATTTGATAGACATATTTCTTAAAATGTTTTTTTTTTCTCATAACTGACTGAAAATTTAATTCCTAAATTGTATTCTCATAATTTAAAATACAAGATTACTTAAATAGACAATATAAGGATTTTTTTTTAAAAAGAACATTTTGGAAATAAATTAGTGGCAGTTGGTAATATTAAATCAACTACTGTATAAGAATTCCACTCCAGTGTACCATATCTTTTTGTATGTGTTTAAGGTTTACTCTGACCCCTTCCCACTCCCAACTCCTTAAATTTAAAAACTTTCAGCTTTCTTTTCTTTTTTTAAAGAAGCAGTGCAAAAGTTTTCTGGGGAGGTTAATACAATACAGAGAACATAAAGGACAAAGTAAAAGTAACATGTCAACATTTATGTACTGGTTTCATTCTAGGTATAAGTATAGGTTAGGTATATTATTTACCCTTCTCTAGTATATAAATCAAAGCCATTAACCTAAAATTGAAGTATACACACAATACATATACAAACTAATGCAAAATATCTTTCTCATATATAACATTACATTTAAAAAATAGTGGAAATTGAATACTTGTGCCATTGATTTTTTTTTTTTACTTAATCAAACAAAAAAACAACATTCAACTTAGGGAGGGTTATACTGATAATAAAGCTCTTGTAGTTAAAAATGTCTTCCTCTCCCTTTATACTTACCACAGACTACACAATGTCCTGAGAGGATTCATCATGACAGAAATGTCAATCACAGCTTTAAGACCTAACTTCAGAAGAAACTAATATGAAAGCAAACTGGAACGTAGGACTCCATCTTTCTTTTCAAAGAAGTGGTCTTAATTTGTTTCTTATAGAAAAAGTTTGTCAGTTTATTATAA
>CM053596.1:160108815-160149473 GCA_028646575.1 Pseudocheirus occidentalis
TCCTCTCCCTTTATACTTACCACAGACTACACAATGTCCTGAGAGGATTCATCATGACAGAAATGTCAATCACAGCTTTAAGACCTAACTTCAGAAGAAACTAATATGAAAGCAAACTGGAACGTAGGACTCCATCTTTCTTTTCAAAGAAGTGGTCTTAATTTGTTTCTTATAGAAAAAGTTTGTCAGTTTATTATAAATATATCTAACCCATTAATTTTTGCAGCTTTCAAGTTAATTATATTCCAGCACTTCATTTATGCAAAGTCTACAAATAGAGGTCAGTAGAGATCATCTAATCTTAAGTCGTGACATCATCCATTCAAGTCCTTGGCACAATCTATAAAAAAAGAAAATAAAAATATTTAGTTAACATTTCACATTTTAAAAGAATATATAAAAATGATAACCACAGTTCACATTTATATGAGGCTTTATAAGAAACACAGTGGGAGAGAGCACTGGCTTTGTAGCTAGACTACCTGAATTCAAAACCTAGGGCTGCTAATTACTAATTTGCATTTTGCATTCCTGGGCAAGTCACTTAACCTCTGGGCCTCATTTTCCTCATTTATAAAATGACTAGATGATCTTTACAATCCTTTTCAACTGATCTAAATCTACAATCCTTTTACAAAGGCTTTACATATATTATCTTAACTGAAGCATACAACAACTTTGAGACAGGTATTTCACAGGTGAGGCAGCCTAGGGCTTAAAAGGTTAAAATGACTTACCTTTGGCACCACTTGTTGAAAAGTTTGATGTTTTCTTTGGCTGGTTCTTTTCATTAATCTTGTTCACCCCCTGAGAGCCTTCTTTAAGGCTCAGATTTACCTGGACTTCTATTACCTGTTCTATCTATATTCTTTCATTTTTCTGGCTTCAACTACCACCTCTCTTGGTACACCTATACTAAAGCTATACCTTCAGGCATGACTTCCTGCCATACTTGAGTACCAGTCCTAAGCTTTTTATTTCTAAATATTTCCTGTATATATACTAATGTGCTATGAAACTCAACATGTCTAAGAATGAACTCATTATCTTCTCCCTAAAAAAGATTCCAATAAAAAAGCCTCCTGTTTCTGTCAAAGGGACTACATCCTTCTATTCTGCTAGGCTTGCAACTGCAGAATCACCTTTGACTCATTTTTGCTCCTTTATTCTCTATATCCAGTCACCAACTGGTACTCATTTCTTCCTTGAGAGAGCTTCTTCAACCTTTTCTTTAATTTTTTTTTTTACTTTTTCCCCCTGAATTTATTTTTAATTTTCAACATTCACTTTGTGTTCCAAATTTTCTCCCCATCTCTCCCCTACTTCTCACCCCAAGATGGCAAGCATACTGATCACCCCTTCCCCCAGTCTGCCCTCTCTTCTATCCCCACCCCCATTACCTCATTTACCCTCTTCCCTCTTACTTTCTTGTAAGGCAAGATGGATTTTTATATCACACTGCCTTGTATATCTTATTTCCCAGTTGCACGTAAAAACAATTTTTAGCATGTTTTTAAAACTTTGAATTCGAGATTCTCTACCTTCTTCCCTCCTCACTCCCCCCCCCATAGAGAAGACAAGCAATTCAATAAAGGTTATGCATGTATAGTTATGTAAAACATCTTCACAGTAGTCATATTGGAAACACTGTATTTCCCTCCATCCTATCCCATCCCCCACTTATTCTATTTTCAACTTTGACCCTGTCCCTTTTCAAGTGTTTGCTTCTATTCCCCTTCCTTAATCTGCCCTCCCCTCTATCATACTCCCCTATTATCCCCTTCCCACCTATTTTCCTGTAGGGCAAGATACCCAACTGAGTGTGTATGTTATTCCCTCTTTGAGCCAAATCCAATGAATAAGGCCGACACATTCCCTTTCACCTCTTTGCTCTTCCTCTTACTTCTTTTATGTGAGATAATTTACCCTATTCTATCTCTCCCTTTCTCCTACTAATAAATTCTTCTCTCATCCCTTAATTTTAATTTTTAGGTATCATCCCTTCATATTCAACTCACCCTGTGCCCTCTGTCCACACACACACACACACACACACACCCTTCAACTATCCTAATACTGAGAAAAATCTCATGAGTTAACAAATATCATCTTTCCATGTAGGAATGTAAACAGCTCAACTTTAATAAGTTTCTTATTATTTTTCTTTCTTGTTTATCTTTTCATGCTTCTCTTGATTCTTATACTTGAAAGTCAAATTTTCTGTTCAGCTCTGGTCTTGTCAACAAGAACGCTTGAAAGTCCACTATTTCATTAAATGACCATATTTTCCCCTGAAACATTATACTCAGTTTTGCTGGGTAGGTGATTCTTGGTTTTAATCCTAGCTCCTTTGACCTGCGGAATATCATATTCCAAGCCCTTTGATCCCTTAATGTAGAAGCAGTTATATATTGTGTTATCCTGATTGTTTCCATAATACTCAAATTGTTTCTTCCTGACAGCTTATAATATTTTCTCTTTGACCTGGGAACTCTGGAATTTGGCTATAATATTCCTAGGAATTTTCTTTTTGAAATCTTTTTCAAGAGGCGACTGGTGGATTCTTTAAATTTCTATTTTTCTCTCTGGTTATAGAAATATCAGGGTAATTTTCCTTGATAATTTCTTGAAAGATGATGTTTAGGCTCTTTATTTTGATCATGGTTTTCAGGTAGTCCAATAATTTTTAAATTCTCTCTCTTAGATCTATTTTCCAGGTCAGTGGTTTTTCCAATGAGATATTTCACATCATCTATTTTTTCATTCTTTGGGATCTGTTTTATAATATATTGATTTCTCATAAAGTCATTAGCTTCCCATTTGCTCCATTCAGATTTTGAAAGAATTATTTTCTTGAGTGAGCTTTTGGACCTCCTTTTCCATTTGGCCAATTGCTTTTTTTTTTTTTTAATGCAGTCTTCTCCTCATGGACTTTAGTGGACCTCTTTTGAATTTGCCTTAATCTATTTTTTAAGGTGTTATTTTCTTCAATTTTTTTTAGGTCTCCTTTAGCAAGCTGCTGACTCATTTTGCATGATTTTCTTGCATCACTCTCATTTTTCTTCCCAATTTTTCCTCTACTTCTCTTACTTGATTTTCAAAATCTTTTATGAGCTCTTCCATGGCTGGAGACCAATTCATATTTTTCCTGGAGGCTTTTGATGCAGGAATTTTGACTTTGTTGTCTTCTTCTGGTTGTATGATTTGTTCTTCATCACCAAAGAAAGATTCTATACTCTAATTTTTCCCCTCTGCTTGCTCATTTCCCAACCAATTACTTGACTTTTGAGCTCTTTGCCAAAGTAGGGCTCTGCTTCCAGAGTGGAGCGCACTCTGTCCTAAATTTCTGGGGCTATGCAGCTGTTCTCAGAGCTACTTCTGGATACCTGTAGATTTTCAGTTTTTCTAAGGTGATATGATCAAAGGAGAGGTGTTTACCTCTCTCCTGGCCCATGGTCTGGTCTGTGAGTGACCATAAGCACTTTTCTGCCTCAGAACTATGAGGAGGGCTCCCTCTCTTCAGCTGCTACAAGCTCTGCCATGCCAATGCTCCAACCCAGATCCAAGCAGGGCAAAGCAAGAGAAACCTGCCTCAGCACCAGCAAAGAAATCCCTGTAACTGCCCTCTGATCAGTTACTTGGTACCCCCACTATCTGTGGTCTGAAGCAGCTGCTGCTGCTGCCACTGCTGCCACAACCACATTAGCTGCCCTGGGTCTGAGGACAGACTGTGCTCTTCTCTCTTCCAGGTCCAACAGTTTCCCCAATGACCTTTTACTTCGTCTTTGGTGTTTGTGGGATGAAAAGTCTGGAAACCACTACAGCTGTCAGTGATTCCAAATCTTTTCCTTCTTTCTAATTCCTATTGTAACCTTCCTCAGACCAGGCATTCTACTCAGCTCATAGCTGTCTCTACGGGTTGTGCCTCCCTACTACAACCTATTCTAACACCATATAGCACAATAATCTAAAACACAACTCTTGTCATAAACACCAAATATTGCTTTGCCCTCTAAACTTCAGGTCTGCCTAAACCACATTCTAACATCACTGTCTGATCCTGGGCAAGAGATATAAGGGAAGATTTTGGTTCAATGGTCAAGTTCTATCCTTACTATTGGGGTGTCATGTTTTCTAATCACATCTCTTACCTAATTCCTGATCTTTTCTTGCCCAAATTATGACTTGAGTTCCCCCAGTGCCTTAGCTTGAGCTTCTGATCTCTTTTTCATCTTCTCAGACTCAGTGTACTTTGCCTTGCTTTAGCTGACTTTCCTGGAACTATGACCAATCTGCCTGATTTATGGTACCTGACAGGCCCCTCCTATTTACCCACACTATTAGTTCTGTGGCATTCCCTATCCCATTGCTGCATGAAATTTGGGAGCAGCATACCACATTCTTACCTGGAACACAACAGCTTCTGTTATGTTTCACACCAAATCCAAATCTTCCAGACAACTTTCAACTGGACCTTATTTATGCACCCTCTCCCACTGTTTCCAAACACATTCTGACTCTCCTTATGTAGTTCAAGTTCTGCCTGCTTTAGGATGGCTTTCATGATCACTTGTATAACAAAATGAAAACCAAACTAGAGTCAGGAGAACTTGGTTCTAATTTTGGCTCTGCCACTTGCCAACTTCATAACCTTGGGAAGGCAAATCTATCCTTTCTGGACCTGTTTTCTCATGTGTAAAAATGGGGAAGTTGGTCTCCATTATCTCTATCTCTGTGTTCCAATTCTGTTAATTTTTTTTTAAATCCACAAAAATCTGCCCTCCCTCCTTCTAGCCCTCTGCCTCAATTCAGAATGAAAAACAGACCCTATTATAAACATGTACAGTCAAATAAAACAAATTTCCACATCATGTCTAAAAGAGAAAAAATATATACATACATATATGTCTTATTCTGCACTGAGTCTTTCACTTCCCCTTCAGTGAGTAGCATCCTTCATCATTTTTCCTTTGGAATCATGGTTGATCATTACACTAGAGTTCTTAATTCCTTCTTTCTTTTTTTAAACTAAAATTTTTTGGGTATTAAATTTATTTTTTTAATCAGCAAAAATGTGCCATCTCACCCTCCTACTCCCAACTCCCAATTAAGAAAAAAAGGAACTCAAAACTCCCTTTAAAAGATGAAGCCAAACTTCCATGGTGACCATGTCCAAATGGAAATGTGTGTATACATGAATACTTATGTAGGTGTATGTGTGTTGTGTGTTTCATTACCTACTTTGAGTCTTTCACCTCTCTATCAAGTAATGGGTAGTATGCTTTATCATTAGGCCTCAAATAGTGGTTGATCATTACAACGATCAGTTCCCAAGTCCCTCAAAATTGTTTTTACAGTATTGTTGTCATTGCATAAACTGTTCTGTTTCTGTTCACTCTGCATCAGTTCATACAAGTTTTCTCAGGTTTCTCTGAAGACATCCCTTTCATCATTTTTTACATTACAAATAGTATTCCATCACATTTATATACCATAACTTGTCCAGCCATTTCTCAACTAATGGGAACCTGGTCAATATACAATGCTTTGCCACCTCAAAATTAATACTATACTTTCTCTCTCCTGGCCCCCACCCCGATATATAAAACATGTATGTACATATATACATACATACATACTTATGCATGTATGTGTGTGTGTGTGTATATATATATATATATAAATACATCCTTAAGAGTTTGTTTAATTTAGGATTAATCTCTTTCTTAAACTACCCTCCTTTTAAATTCTCCTTCCCCCCCTTTCCCTCATATTTCCCTGCTGAATGAAATGTACTCCTGTACCCAATTCTGTGTATATATTCTTCTCCCCTTTAACTAGTTCATATGAGAACAACAGTCAAGTGTCAGTTGCTTTCTCCACCCCTTCCTCCTTGTTTATACATCTACTGGGACAGCTAGGTGGCAGAGTGAATAGAGCACCAGCCCTGGAGTGAGGAGGACCTGAGTTCAAGTCCAGCCTCGGCCACTTGACATACTTACTGTGTGACTTTGGGCAAGTCACTTAACCCTAATGGCCCTCCAAAAAGAAAAAAAAAAGACATCTACCTGCTTGTATACCTCAATTATGTGAGACAATTTTCTGTAACCTTCTACCCCTCCGTGTATTCCTCTTCTTTTTAATTCTTCTTTTAAAAAAAAAAAATCAACAAAACATAGGAGAAGCACTCCCAGGCCTTCTAATTAAGATTCTCTCCATGATTCTTCATGATAATAGGATTTATAAAGTACACATGTATCATCTTTCCATATTAGAATTAAGCACTTTATCTTTATTTAGTTATCACTGTTTATTCACGTACACATTTTTTGTTTAACTCCTGTGCTTGAATGTCAGAGTTTTTGCCCAGATTTGGTCTTTTCACCAGGAATGCTTAGAACTCTTCTATTTCTTCAAAAGTCTTGTTTTCCCTCTGGGAGAACTATATGTAGGTTTGCTAAGGAAATATATACTTCAAGTTCTCCACTCTTTTTAGAGTTAACTGTGGTTCCTCAGTACTTGAACTCTTTCTTTCTGGCTGTTTGTGATATTTTTTTCTTTGACTTGGAAGCCTTGGATTTTGGCTATGTTGCCGAGAATTTTCATTTTGGGTTTTGCTGAGGTCAGTCAGTGAGCCTGTAAACATTTATTAAGCACCGACAATGGTACTAGGCACTGCGCTGAACACCGAAAAGTAAGGAGGTAATTGGTGGATTTTTTCTATTTGCACTCTGCCCTCTATATCTTAAAAGATTTAGGCAGCTTTCTTTTCAGATTTCTTAAAATATGATGCCTTTTTTCTTAGTCATGACATTCAGATAGTCCAATAAATTATTTTCTCCTCAATCTTTTCTAAGTCAATTGTTTTTGCTATGAGATATTTTATATTTTCTACTTTTTTCAGTCTTTTGACTTTGTTTTATTTCTCGTGGTCTCATGAACTTTAGCACCTCTTTGGTTCATTCAAATTTCTGGAGAATTTGTTGTTTGGACAAGATTTTGTTCCCCTAGTGCCAAGCTGTCAATTACCCTTTTCATTTTTTTCTTCCATGTAACTAATTTCTTTCCCAATTTTCCTCTAGTTTTTACATTTCATTTATAAAAAAAAAATTTAATTCTTAAAAAAAAACAACTCTAGCCTCTTCTCTTTGAGGAATTCTAGTTGAGTTTGCACCCAAACTATCTTTTTTTTTTCTTCCCTTCTGAGCCTTTGCTTATAGATGTTTCAATGTCACTCTCTTCTGAATGTCTTTGGTCTTCCACTATAATAGCTCTTTTATTGTTCTTTGCTTGTTCTTCCCACCTACTTCTGACTTTAGACTTGACATTAGGTCTGGGTTCTGCTGCATTTCTGGAAGGAAGACTGGAGTTGGGCCCATTGTGGTTTTTTCAGGGTATTGAGAATTGTGTTATTCTAGGATCTCAAGGACAGTTTGAGGATGTCCAAACTTTTGGTACTCCCAAAATGGTCTATCATGGGCAAAGTCATATCACTGTGACCTCTGCACATTCCAGAGCTGGATTTGGATCTCAGCAACACACTGATTGCTGCTTTTTAAAACCCATAACTGGGTAGGGGTTGATAAAGCTGTCTGCTGGTATCTGTTCTCACAATCTTCAAAAGATCAGACCCTGGTAATGAATCTGAGACCTTGTCTTGGCCTTAAGCATTGTCCATAATGGGATATTCAATATGACATGCTTCTGGTCAAACTCTATCCCACATGTCCAGAGATCTCTTTGTTTGTCTCCCTATGTTGACTTAGGCTGGAAAATGACTGTGACTTTTCCTCGGATATCCTAATCAGAACTCAATCTAATGCATTTTCTAGTTCTGTTTGAAGTAGTTTTCAGGGAAACCACTCTGTATTCCTTCCAGCTATACTTGCTGTCTTCCAATTAGAACACTATATACTTCAGCCCTAATTGATTTTGCACTTCTCTCAACTCCTATTGCACTTATAACCTAAACCACAATATTTAGTATTGGATTATGCTGTATTTGTATTTTACATATTTTAGCTGGTGTAGGAGAAAGAAAATAGGAATTGAAGTCAGGAGACTTTAGTTTAACCTTGGATCTGTTAGCTATTACTCAGGTGATACTAATTCACCTATTTGTGCCTCAGTTTCTTCATCTCTTTCCTTATCTTCTTTCCTCATAAAATGAAGATAAGATGACCTCCCTTTAAAGCTCTATGATCCTCTGGCTCTTGAAAAGCAGGAACCCTATTTTATATATTCTTGTTATCCCCTACAGTGTTTAGCACATTATAGGTCTGAAAAAAATGTGTTGATTTCAAGAAAAACATGTGAATGTAAAGAAGATGAAAATAATATAATATTATCCAAAAGAAAGCATTCTTACCCCTCACCAGTAAGAGCACAGCATGCCTGGATATGCCACTGGTGATCTTTAATTGAAGTTAGCTTCAAAAACTGGGAAATTTCAGCTACAGTCATGCATTCTTTAACATCTTGTTTGTTAGCAAAAATCAGCAATCCAGCTTTTCTTAGATCCTATAAGAGCAAATTAAAACTACTTGTTTCTGAGGTTCCCAAATCATTTAATTCCAACATTTAAAGGTTTAACAGAGCCAAAGTAAATTATGGTTTAAAAAAAAACCTCAAACCTTGAATGTTTACATTTTCAAAAATAATGAACAGGTTTAAATTTATTTTATTTAAAAAAAACCTTTTTTTGTTGTTGGTTAGGAGGTAGATAGGAACAGAGGAAACATAAGAGGTTCCTAATTGAAGTCAGTTTGCAAATAAAATAGAGAACCTTCATAGAGCTCCAGAAGCAGAAAGTAAAACACAAGACTAATAGAGAATTTAAAATAGAATGATTCCCCGAGTAACTATTACTAAGTTAAACAAAAGTCTAATATCCCCCTGTTTATCTTTTTTTTTCTTATGCAAAATTTCTGACATGGTAGAAATTTATCACCAATAATTAGGTTCTGGATCTTAAAATCTCCATGTTCATTCTGCACCAGCTTCTAACAGCCCTCCTCCTCCAAAAATGACAACTGGATAAAATATAAGCTTGTTACTATATTATCAGTTAATTTATATATGTCAGAAGAAAGAGTTTCCCTACATGTTTCAAGGTACCCAATGCTATCTACAATCATGTTTTTCATTTCATTATTTGTACATCAGTATCTACTGGAAAAGAGGTCAGACTGATAATAACATAACCTAAATTTAGTCCTGGTTCAGTCACTAGAACTCACTTTGTAGACCTGGGAAAGTCATCTAAGTTCTGTTTTGAGTTTTGAGTTTTAGTTGCTTAACAGGATTGTTATACAATGACATAGAACTATTTAATGCTTTAAAATGTTGTGATCTTATGAATAAAGGCATTCATCCCACTGTTATGTATTGCAACCCAGTTAAGCCTCAGTAGATGGCCTTCAAGACCATGGCTAAAAAATTCATCATCTGCTCACCAACCACTCTGATTATGAATCTCTTTGAGACTACTGTATTTCATCATAGATTTTATGCCAAAAATTTTTGCACAAAAGTAGGGTGCGACAATTATGTGAAGATTTAAAAATCTGTGCCAGGGTTACTTAAAAATAATTTATTACTAAACTGTATCACTGGCAGGCAAACTGTACAGCTGAGCTAGTGCAGGAAGATGCAAGTCTTACCATTTCACATGACTTACTCATGGCAGCTTCGGCTGTCTGCCCACTCCCCTTGCACCCACTTCATTGGGTTGAGTGACAATACTGTTGGTACTACAGCACTGTAAACAAACCATGCAAGTTGGGTTTTGGAAATATATTGACAATGCATGTGCACTGAGAATTGTAGGCTCATGATGTGCAAGAGATAAATGTGTATCCATATGCCACTGGTGAATACATTGCTGTTCTGTTTACCTTTTACGTGGCATGACAAATAGAATTATACCATACGACCATTATGAAAAGTTATAAACCAATTTTTGGGGCAAAAACTAGGGTACAATGATTATGAGGTGAAATAAACGTAATTAGGCTGTACCTTGGATGACAGACTAGGGTCCACACTTGAAGTCTAGCTAGTAGGCACTGCTAGAACAAATGAAGGGTCAGAAGCCTTAATACAGAGAAACATATGAGAACACTCTCAAGAAATTCCAAATGAATCCAAGATCTTTGTTTTCCCATTGGTATTGATATTACCCAAGATCCTATTTTATGTCTTGACTTTCTCTTAATCTGTCTAATGTTTAACTCAAATATAAAGACAGAAACACAAAGACATGGCACTCAATAATTATCTTTTGTTGAATGAATGGTATGTGCTGTCTCAAACCACCTCTCCTAAATCTACATTTGCAGACAAGTTAATGTTCCTGGAACAATATTTTCATCGTATCATTTTTCTGCTCAAAAAGCATCAATGTCTCTCCATGGACAAAAGGATAAAGGTAAAAGTTGTATTGTAAGCCTGGCATTGTAGAATACTCCATAATCTGGCCCCAAACTTACTTCTTCACCTTACTTGCCAGCATTTCCCTATAAGAAGCCTTGGCTTTAATAAAAATGGTCTCCGTCCTCATGGTTCACAAGACATCTTATAATCTTACAGCTTCACTGCTTTTTTTCTAAGCGCCGCAAGCTCTTCTCTACCAATTGCAAATTCTATTGACTCCTTGGCTCAAATCCTTTCGCAAACTGAAGCCTTCTGGTACCATTTTAATTCAAAGATGTTTCCTTCCTCTGAACATATGATTTATATGGCAGTTAACCATGTGCTTCCTTGTGTCGTTCATATATGATTTTTCTTGATTATTAATTAATTTTTCTTTTTCTGTCTAATTTGACTTGAATAAAGACTTCCTATGTCATTATTATCAAGTTTATGGTAGACATATAGCTCAGAAGAATTGTTAATATTCTGGATCATGTAATCAAGATCCAAAAGGATCAGAAGCCAGGATAATAGGACAAATGAAACCAGGTAAAATTTAATTGAGATAAAGTTCTTTATTTAAGTTTAAGAAATCTTTAAGAAATGTATAAGTACAACATAAGGGATATATGGCTTGAAGAAAATTCATGTGAAAAAGGCCTGAGAAATGTAACTGGCTATAAAACACTAACATGGGTGAAAAATTTAAAAATATAAGAGTGTAACTTTTTGCTACTGTGTTGATTAGACTTGTGATTTCATCGGTGTAGATTGTTACTGGTACCCTCCCTGCAGCTCAAGAACTTAAGAGAGCTGTCTGGGGAACTGAGAGGTTAAGGAACTTGTCCAGGGTCATACAGCCAATACATGTCAGAAGCAGAACAAGAACCCAGATTTTCCTAACTTGGGGACCAGCTCTTTATCTACTAGTGCTCTATGCTACTACTTAGAAAATAACTAGATGTAACCTATTCATTATTAATGATGTAGCCAAGCAGATAACACTCTTTTGATTCTGAATACACCTATAGTTTTTCCTGTTCCAGAGTGGAAAAAGGCTGGCATCATCAAGGACCCATTAATTCAAAGGGAATTACTTTTCATTGGATCCAATTACTGCAACCTGACAAGTTTCATTAACTTTACTAGTACATTAATGCTTCCTATAACAATTAAGTGTGTCAGGGCTCACATATTGAGAGCACAAACTTTCCTTTGCCCAGCAAATACCTATGATGAGGATTTAGAAACGTATGCTATATGTTCTTATGTTATATATACCTGTCATTTTTGGTAATAAAAGTAGAATGCTGTTTTGGCAACTAATGCGAGAGCTCAATGCCATTGAAACTGCATAAATACAAGAATATATGTATATATATATATATATATATATATATATATATATATGTATTTTAAAAGCCTCCTGAAAATACCAATTTAATGCTGATTTCCTATATCTCCATGGATCACTTTTTCATCAAATGCTTTATAGCATTTGATGAAAAACAAATTTTTCTTCAAGGGCTGTAGCAATACCTCTTGTTGGTATAGTTGCTGGGACAGCAGT
Organism: Pseudocheirus occidentalis; assembly: GCA_028646575.1. Classification (NCBI taxonomy): domain Eukaryota; kingdom Metazoa; phylum Chordata; class Mammalia; order Diprotodontia; family Pseudocheiridae; genus Pseudocheirus; species Pseudocheirus occidentalis. The sequence continues at coordinate 160,120,799 of CM053596.1, forward strand.
CTTATAACAATGGCACAACCAACTAGGAAAATTAATGACAACAAAGGTAGAAAATCCTTCATTTATCAACTTTTTGAAACCACAAAAAAACTTTGAATCAACAGTAAACATAACTGCATGATATAATTTTTCATACAATTGGTCCTATTTAAGCAAGGCTCATCATATCACTGTAATGCATTTATAGATTACCACAAAACACAAAAACAACTGTGATAAGTATGCTACTTTAGCATAAAATGTTATTAATAAGAAAAAACTAGCTGTATTGCAATTCTCAGACAGTACTATAATACAAAATATATTAGAGCAAGGATGTTCATAATCTGTCATACAATTCAGTAAGTTACAAGATAAACAATGATATTTTACAAGACCATGTATGAAACATTTAAAAAAATTTCTACTTTGGTATTCATTTATTCCATAGGATCCTACCATTAATTTGAGAAGGGTCTTTTAGCACAATCTGTGGGATGAATACAGAGTTATAATAATACAAAGAACACTAGAAGATCCTGTAAAGGCTTGAAAAGCTCAAGAAATTAGAAGTCATTATTAGCATAGTCAATGAGTAGAATAAAATCAGTGGTATGTATTTCTTTTTTTTATCATCAAGAAAACTCAACAATGAAGAGTATTATGAAAACTGTTAGCAAGAGTATTAGGTAGTGACTACAAAACTAATAATTTGTTAAAATACCTAAACATAAGGATAAGGGCAAATAAGAAAAATCCTGTTTTCTACTCAGTCTGTTCGGCTTGACTTTTTTACTTGAATAGCAAATTTGTAACTGACTAATAACATCACATTTTACCAAGTCAAATTTGAATGTTACAGAAATCTTCTCTTAATATAAATAGCTAAGTAATCAGGAAAGGAAGACCAATAGCCAGCCTTGCCATATAACATTATGAAAATACACTATTTGGCTGCTTATCTAATAAATTAATATCATACTAGTCTTAAACAAGAAATGAATTTAAATAACAGTGCAAAGGAAAGTGAGAATTTTTCTTTAATATTTTGATAACTTTGGTTTTCCAAATTCAGAGCATCTGAAAATAATCTCAGAAACAGGGACTACAATGTTTTTTATTTTGCCTCTTCCAAAATAAACTTTTTGTTTAAAGCGGTGATTTTTATTTTTGCAGGTATAGTCAATTTTTGAAAGTAGTTAACTTCAAATGGCAAAAGAAACAGTTAAAAGTGAATATAAAATACACAGTTTCTAATGAGCAAAAATAAGGTTTATTATATGAAATCAAGATCATATTTCAAAGGAAGTTCTATGTATAAAATGAAAGCAACTATGATTTCTCAAAGGACAGAATACACATTTACTATACTCTAGATTAGATTAAGCAAAATCTATACAGAGAAATTTCCCAGAGTTTCGTCTATAAAAGCAAACTTCTAGAAAACAATTCAATTGGATCATTAAGAATATTTATTATGAGGTTTTCAACTAAGTTTATTTGCAAAGAACTTTTAAAAAGTTAGCACTTCAGTGCTTCTTTGCATTTTTTTTTAACAGAATAAACCTTTTAAACTAAATTCTCACTGTTATACATAACTATAATCTTATCTTCAATTGATCCAGTATTATCCATGCATACTATGGTAAGAAGATAAAGGTAACAACTGGAGGCAGGGAAAAGCATTTTAGCAAAGGCCTCCTACCTAGAAAGGTCACACCTGAAACAAGTTTTGAAGGAAATTTGTAAAGAATATATTTCAAGTTTAAATTTTCTTACAAGTCTATATTCCTGAACAATATTTTGCACAAAGATAAAAACATTATTATAATCAATCACTAATTGAAAATAGGAAACTACAAAGAATTTTTCTTAAGGTGAAACAACCTATCTCCTGTTTCTCTTCCTCTATTTTTCTAACACTTTTCCTATTTCTTGGTCTCTTCATCTCCCTATCTTTGTCCTCTTCTTCACTCACACTGGCCTTTCCTTCAACCCAGGCCCTTCTTTTGGCTTCAGACTATCTTCCTCCCTCCACTGTCACTTCTCTTGTGATGTATGCTGCTTTTTCTCATTCTATCTTTTTTTTTTGTCCTTCTAGGGAAATAGCTCTATCTCTCTATTAACATCCAAACAAAGAAAGCAATACAGAAACACATCGGTTTTTGTTCCCACAGGATAGTAACTGATGGCAGAATGCTGCTTTTTTAAAAAAGCAAATCATACCATTAAAAAAGCATTATACAGAACATTTTATAGTTGGCACTATGTCATGGTTACTGTATGTGTGTATGTAGTTGTGGGACAATATATATTAGAAGGATCTTATATTTTAGGTATCTTTTAAAATGTGTTACATTTTAATACGAAAGCTAAGCAAGGGGGAAATATCTGTACTATGTATGTACTAATATGCATATACTAATATTTCAACAACATTCAAAAACTCTGTAGATAAAGTGTACTGATTCTTACCTTACCATCACCAATTTCAATCTTAATTATATTTTCTTTCAAAGACTTAGCCTGTACTGTAAAGGTCCAATGTTTTTATGCTGTCACTTAAATGCTACATCCCACAAATACGCATCAAAATAGCAAAAAGCATTTTTGTACCTGATAAGTGGAATAAAGCGTTTTGCAAGGTTTCATATTTTGAAGGTTTCATATTTCTTTACAAAAAAGTTGACATTTTATTTTTTTATACCAATAGTTCATGTTCTAACAAATTTATTTACTTCTACATTATAAAATGCTTTCATTATTCCTCCTAACATAAAATAATTTAAAGATCATTATGGCTTGCTTAATTAAGATCTTCTTTTGCAGTAAGAAATCTATAAAATTCATTACTAAATCTCATTTTTTTATCCAAATATGACTCTTAGCTGGTTGATTTTTTTCCTTATATCTGCTAAAGTTTTGGGGGTTTTTTCCTGAAATATTGTTAACCAGATCACCATCAAGTAAGGATTGCTTTGGATTACATAAATGAAAAATTATTGAAGAATAATGTCTTCACTTTGGATAGTTATCTTTACATATTATTTTTATATTTTATATTTTTATACCACAGTATGCTTTTCAGTTCATGTATTCTTAGAAAAAAATCCTTAAATGTATTGAGAGGTCTTATTAAAAATTTTTAATTTTTCATGAAATATAACAAGGAACAGCCTTTTGGATTCAGGTAAGAAATGTACTACTGCTAGAGTAATGCAGCAAAAAAGTGGCCCTCTACTGTTCACCTGGTATTTTCTAAACTGAAAACAGAGTAAGTAGGTATACCAAAGGAAGGCCTTACAACACCATGTGTATAGCTTCATTACTTTTCCCTGACACAGCCAGGAGAACAATCAGGGCCATGTTCAGGGGAAAGAAAAGAGAATACTAGTCACGTGCAACTGAAAGTCTTCAATAATACCAGATGAGACTGAGATCCCTTCCCCCAATGACCTCACTCCAAACACTCCCTACCTAGGGACCACCACCTGATTTTCAAAGTCAGGGCCTATTTCAGTATACTTCCCCAGAGGCCTCCCTCATCCTGAATCCAACCAACATGGAGCCTATCAGGATTTCTCCCTTTCCCAACATTATACTCTCAAGGGTAGGGAACCTGTGGCCTTGTGGTCACATGAAGCCTTTTAGGACCTTGGGTACAGCCTTTTGACTGAGTCCAAGTTTCACAGAATGAATCCTTTTATTAAGGGGATTTGTTCTGTGAAGTTTGGATTTCAGTCAAAGGGCCTCAATTGAGGACCTAGAAGCCACATGTGGCCTTGAGGTTGCAGGTTCCCTACCACTGCCCTAAGGATTTCTGGACCTTTTCAGTGGTCTTGTCAATGTACCCTGATGTGCATCAGGCTTTGCATCCACCCTACTGATGAACTTACATGAGCTCTCGTATTCAATAAGAATATGAATTTCTGGAGAGCAGAGGCTGCTGTGTCACTTTCTATTGGTATTCCAGAGTTTAGTATAGGGTTTAGCACATAGTAAATACTTAATAAAAAGGCAGTTAGGTGGTGAAGTGGAGAGAGTCCCAGGCTTGGGGTCAAGAAGACCTGAGTTCAAATCCAGTCTCAGACACTTAGGAGCTGTGTGACCCTAGAAGTCACTTTTAACCCCCTTTGCCTCAGTTTCATCAACTGTAAAATGAGCTGGAGAAGGAAACAGTAAACCACTTCAGTGTCTTTGACAAGAAAACTTCAAAAGGGGTCATGAGGGGTCGGACAAGACAGAAACAGGTCAACAATAATCTACCTCCCAAACTTCCTATTTTCTGCGTTCTCTAAACCAGATATGTACCAAACACTTGTGCTAAGTACAACAGAACAACACCCCCTTCCCACATTTTTTCTATTGCTCATCATAGTTTCACTTCCAATTTTGGAAACAAAAAAGAATAAAAATCATGGCTGGCCAACATGGTAAGAGAGACTTTTCTTTCTGAACTGCATTCAAAGGAGAATCCAACATCAACACAGAAAACTAAAAGGAACAAAAATCAAGCAACAAAATACACAAATATTTTAAAAGAAACATTACTTACTTCATGTGCTAACATTTTATAGAGTTCTTCTCTGGTTACAGAAATCCTCTCTCGGTCTGTACTGTCCACAACAACAATGACAAACTAAAATAATTTCAATGAAAATAAAATCATCAGTAATCACATAGTGAAACCTTTAAAACTCAGAAAGTACACTGTAGTTAGAGTACTGAATTTTTAAGTGAGGAGAAACTGAATGTAAATCCTGCTTCAGACACTCAGAAACTCACATTATGATCTCTCTGTCTCAGTTTCAGTTCCCTCAGCTGTAAGACAGAGATAAAGAAACTACCATACCAGTGAGGATCAAATGGATAATGACTCTTATCTAATGAATCTTGCGGAACCTTAAAACATTAAGTAACTGTCAACTATTGCAGTAAAATACTATAAAAGTGTCAGGGTTCCCTCCTTATTTGGAATTCTAGGAATTCTCTACACCAATGAAATCCTAGGTCTGAACTGAAAAAAAAAAAAAGTGCAAAGAGTGTGACTGATGAACAAACCACATCTCTACTATGCACTGATTCAGTGATTGTTAAAGAATCACTCTGTGTCTATATAAAAACACATACTTTCTCCTTACTAAGCACTTCTGATACTTGGCAAGATAATACTTCTTGAATGGAAATATAAGAAGAAGACCTAGAAGATTTGATAAAAGGCCTGGCAGGAATCATACTATAACTTCTTAGTTTTATGAGCTCAGGAAAACTAAAAGAAATTAGATCACAGCAGATTTAATTCACTTGGTTCATGGTGCTACTAATCACATGTTAAGTTTAATGAAACTGCCTAAATTAACATTTACTATTTTTAGAATTTTTTTTTGTTTGGTTTTGTTCTGATCATAGGGAAAGATTTAAAGCTAATGCTAATATGCTAATAAAATAGTACTAGCCTATGTACCAATAGGTTAATAGCTAATATGCTAATAAAATAGTACTAGCCTAAATTAGCCTATGCTAATAAAATAGTACATCAATACTCTACTTCCTTTCTTCTCTTGCTTAATAGGTGACTAGTGATTTTATTCCTGAGAGAACATTCCTTCTCACTACACTTTAACCAAAGCATCAATCTCATTGCTGCTAACATGACATGTGAAAGGCTATCTAAAATATTAGAAAGGTGTGTTCTACATGGACTCCCTTTCCTTTGCTCTAAAAATGTGATCTAAACTTGGAGCAGAGATGAGGGGTAGCATAAGGAAACAGAAAAGAGCAAACAGGCATTGTTAACATGGAGTATTTATGGGTTTATATTTCATCAACTCAAAATCTTAAGAATGACAATTTCTCAATTAATCTCTCAGGTTTATACCACTGCATTCTTATAGGCCAATGCTCTAGAAATAATTTTTCAGGAGGTAGGATCATCAGCATCATCATAACTGACATTTGTTTAGCAGTTTAAGGTTTGAAAAACACTTTACATACACCATCTTATTTAAAGCTCACAACCCCATGAAGGGTAGAGATATTACCAACTTCATTTTATAAATGAAGAAGTGAAATAATTTACATTAAGTAAAAGTCAGGATTCAGACCCAAGACTTCCTTACTTAAAATCCAGTACCACTCTATTCATTATACCTCCACTGCTTCATAATACTATCACCTTATAGTCATATTAGTCCCTTCTGACTATAAAGTACTTGGTATAATTAACATTCACCTCACAACAGCCCTATGTGAAGGACATAGTCTGATTGTTATTAACATAATTTTATGGCTGAACAAGTTCAAGTGATTTGGACAGGGACACAGGGCTAGATGAGTGGCAGTCACAACTCAGGGTCAAAGCTCTTTATATATGACAAATAAGAATATTCCACTAAATTGAGAACAGTCCAATTACAATATTAACTAAAAAAAAACATTGTAAATGGTACATATAATTGATACTAATATAAACATATAAATAGGCACAAGCATTTATCTATGTACAAAGAGAGAGAGATAGACAAGAGAAATTTTGTTAACTAGAACCCTAAAATAATAAGAAATTTATTGCATTATACTTTAAGGAAAAAGAGGCAAATGATAAAGTGACAAGATGAGGGCAGGAGATTTAGACAAAACTGCAACTTTTTGGATATCTGCACATTGAAGCCAATCTCCTAAACCTTCCATTTCTATATTACTATATACACTCAGAATTAATGTTCAAAATTGAACTCCAAATCAAAGATACAATTAAGTTCCTGATACTATATTTACTAAAGCAGGAAATAAATTCATTTTACAAAAATTTTCAATATAAATTAAAATTTTCAAAGTTTTCCTGCTAAATTTCAGATAATTAACCATCACGTTCTATCTCCCCAAGCATCAGGTTCACATAAGTTTTACTGTATAGTGAAGCATTACCTCAGTGTTAGTATAGTAAGTATTCCATGAAGAACGAAGAGATTCTTGGCCTCCAATATCCCACATTAGGAAACGTGTATTATTAACTACTATTTCTTCTACATTACTTCCTATAGTAGGAGATGTGTGTACAACTTCATTCATAGAACTGGGGGGAAAAAAAAAATCAATCCATCACATCATAATCAGAAAGTTCTGCTGACTGATTCTCCCAATTTTTCTACTAAGCAACAAAATCTGACAATATTATGAGTTTCCCTAAATATTTTCTATCCCCAAATCCCACCAATCACAAAGTAAACTAAAAGTATAAGAGAAAGTGATTCTAACCATGAAAAAAGCTGTTTCTAGAGAACTTTAGATAACTTTGGATGATTTATTTACTAGGAATTCTGTGATCAGAGAACTGCATGATTTGTTATTTTTCTGCTTTTCACAAGTAAAAAAGATGACATACAGAAAAACTGAATGACTTGCCTAATACATGAATTAATGGCAGAGCTGGAAATTAAAACTTCAACTTGATTGATTCCTTATTTAGAACCAGAATCCGGCCTGCCTCCCTATAGGACAACTTAAATTTCAAGAGTAATTTAGTTTTTGATTTCCTTAATTATAAATCACCCAGGCAAGGAACATAATCAGTCACAATTAAAATTTCTTTTAAAAAAATTAATACTTACAATTGGTAAAGAATGGTGGTTTTCCCTGCATTATCCAAACCGACAATGATAACTTTGTGCTCTGAAATAAAGATAATACTGGTAAAATAGATGGATAAAGAGTTCAAAATAACAAAGAGCAGAGTCCATATTTCACCTGTAGCTTTCTATCTTTACACTGCTGGAATCCAGGTGTATTATATTACAAACAGGGCTGACTTGAAACAAATTATCACGTTAGTACAAGTTCATTTTCAGGCCCCTACTGACAAAGTAGGTAAGTAACAAATTTTTACTGGAATTAAATGTCTTTTGTTTATTCTAGTCATCAAATTCCACTTCTATCAGGGATATAAGACATTCTGAGGGCTTGGGGGGGAAGGGGTCTTAGAAATTATCCAACTAATCCAGGGGTGAGGAACGTCAAGGCCACACCTGGCCCTCTAGGTCCTTAAGGGAGACCCTTTGACTGAATCCAAACTTCACAGAACCAATACCCTTAATAAAAGGGTTTGTTCTGTTGGACTCAGTCAAAAGGCCATATCTGTGGATCTAGAAGGCCACATGTGGTCTTGAGGCCATAGGTTAAACCTTGATCTGTTCCAATCCACCATTTCAAAAATGAAGAAACTGAGACCCAGTAACTCTTCCAAGAACATAAACAGTAAGTATAGGTCTAAAACTTGAACCCAGGCACTCTGACTCAAATTGTTATACTTTTTCCACTACAAAGGAGTGGTACTCTCTCATATGACTAGACAACACTGGGGGAACTCTACTACAGCAGACAATGGAAGATGTCTGTATTATTTAAGTGAACTTAAAATTCAATATATGTCAAAAGCACAACATACCCAGTAATTTAATTTGGTTTTAATTGCACTAATAGATACAGAATGCATTGTGCGACTTTTACAGTAGATCTGAAGCAATTCCAAAGAAGGAATTTTTAAGATGTGTTGGGTAATGGTGGTATCTCTACAAAAAGTGCTTAGCCTCCTAGGCTGATATGAAATGAAAGTAAGGGCCAGCGGAATTTAAAAAGCAGGTAGAAATGTTACCATCTTGAAAATAGGTGCTGAAAAAAAAAAAAAAAAAGAAAATAGGTGTTGAAGTCCCAGAAGATTAAAGTAGGACAGAGCAAGGAGAGAGAAAAAGGTTAGGTGGGCACTGAAATTATCTAGAACAGTGGTTCTCAACCTCCCTAATGCCAAGATCCTTTAATACTCCTTTGTGGGCTTATCTGCATGTTGGCGGACCCGCCTGGAGACAGACAGAGGAGCGATATGGTTCCTAAGACCATCCAAAATGTGTTTTCGGATGGTCTTAGGTGACCCCTGTGAAAGGGTCATTTGACCCCCAAAGGAGTCGTGACCCACAGGTTGAGAACTGCTGATCTAAAAATAGATCCTAGAAGTATGTGTTTGTTTCTGACAAGCAGGTTGGCAGGGAGAGGGAGGAGAGCAGTATTAGCAGATGACAACAGTGATGATTAGGCGATAGTGATATAAACACTTGATAAAACTTTGTGTTCCTTCAGATGTTAGATATCCAACTATGTGAGCTTCACTTCTAGTCCATATTAATGTTGGATCAGCTACAGTGACACTAAATATACAACTTTACAGACTAAGGTCTGTATTTTTTTTAAAAGACTACCATCAGTCATTCCTAAGTCCATTCATCTTTTTCTAAACTCCTCTTATTCTCAGTTTCTCCAACTCTTCATCAATTTGCTTTTAAGGCAGGCCTGTACAACATACAACCCACAGGACACTTCGGCAGGCTGCAAATTGTGCAGGCTAAGTCATGGTTCCTCTACCCATGTAAACAAATAAATGCAAGTGAAAACAAAAAAAGAATTTAGGAATCTGAAAGTGAGAAATTCAAATCAAAACTAAAACCTTCCTCTATTTGGTCTCAACTTAATTTTCCTGGTCGCATTTCCCACTCTTCTCCTTCGTGAACTGTCTGCTCCAACACTAATTATTCATCATCCTTACAAACACAAGACAGGTCTTCTAATCTTGTATACTTTTGCTCATACCATACTTCCACAGATCAAGACAGTCCATTCAACTTCTGGGCTACCTTGAATATTATCAAGTTTTTCTTAATAACATGAAAAAATGCCTTTCTATGCCCTCTCCCTTCTCCACCATGCACCTTAGATTTGGAGAGAGCACATTTCAAAAGGTTTAAGAAAGAATGGCCTAAAAATCTTGCAGGGATGTCAGTCAAAGATTGATGCTCTCAAGAAATTGTGACAGCACTAACAAAAATGTTTCTTATGAAATGAGGAAAGAACTGACTAAAGACTGAAGTAGGATTTAAGGATGAGGACAAAGAAGTGAAGATGAAATCAAAAGTGGCACAGATCTGTAAGAATGTCAGGACTATTAAAACCAGAGGCTTAGGATGAATACTAAGGAAAAGAGAAAGGATTTAACAAAAACCACCTGAGAACAAGAGAAAGAGCAGGGAAGGAACAGATAAACTAAATCCCAGGATGCTGAAAGAATATGAAGATAGGCTTGCTAAACTACTATCTATAGTTTCCTAACCAACATATTAAACTATTTCGGTCAAATGCTGTGAAGATATCCTAAGTATATATCGTGACCCTGGTTTTTCTTTTCTCTACACATTAAATTTCTCCATCTAGGAATCTCTATACCAAATTTCCAGTCTGGATCTGGATCTGAAAACTCAAATACTTTGATTAAAGTTGAAGTACAGAATCTGAATTTTCATTAAGAGGCTTCAGATATAAGAATACATACTAGCTTTTGCCTAGGGATAAAGGTGATCTAAAGAACACTAGAAAGAACATTTCTATGTTCCTTCAAAACTCAGTTCAAATGCTACATATAAGACCTTTCCTGAGGACTCCCAGCCACCACTAAGAAATTACCTTGTAATTATTTTGTATACATTTTGTATTTACTTATATATGCATGTGTTGTTTCTCCTGACAGAATGAAAGTTCCTTTAGGACAGGGGGTTGTCTTATCTCCAGTGCCTAGAACAACATCTGGCACAGAGAGGGAGTTTAATAAATGTTTACTGATTGGAGGCTTGTGAGAGATTTAAACTGAAAATGATAAAGCAAGAGAACACCAACTACATTCATTCACAAAGTCAGATATAAATTACATAGGAAGATTGATACCAATGAAGAAAACTATATACCATAAAGTTCACATATACCAGGATGAAGAACAGTAACAATATTTGTGGCTTCAGATGCCTAGATGTCAACTATGGGTAATATAAAGGAGTAGAAATTTTAATGTAAGCAGATAAAGTAGATATAGCTATCTATAACCATTGAAAAAGCATAGAGAAACACATTACAGAACTGGAAAATATAAATGTTCTAGTTTCAAAATAGGAAAGGTTTCTTCAAATAATAGGTCAACTAGCCTAACATCAATTTTAAGATAAAATTCTAGAATGCAATTATAATAAATGGTTTTGTGACCATTTAAAAAGGAAAGTAGCTTAAATCTTTTGAAGTGGATTGTCTTCGATTTGTATTTGTTATAAGGGGGAACATGAGAGGACAAGAAATGTTTGAAACGAATTTAACTATTAAAAAATTGCAATCACCTTACTCCAGTATGGATTCATCAAGAATAACTCATATTAGACTAATCTCAATTCATTTTGGGGGCAGGATTATTACATAAGTATATTAGGGAAACACCAAAGACAAAGGATTTCAACTAAACATTTTGACAGTTTCTCAAAATATCCTTGTGAACAGGATGGGTAGGTAACTTATTGATGAGTGCTTTCACAACTACGAGAATAGCTGGGCCCCAAGAGTGTTGATCAATACCAACCTAGAAGATGGTCTAAAATGCAGTACTATAGGGATCTGTTCTTGGTCATGTTCTATTCAATGTTATCAATGCCCTGAATGAAAGCTTATCAAATCTGAAAATGACACAAAGCTTGAAGCAACAGATAACAGATAACAAAGCAGATGACTAAATAAGGATCGTAGAAATAAGACTGACTCCAAAGTCAGAGAACTTCAAAATGTAATACTGGGTAAGTTATTCAGTCTTCCTCATAAAATTTGAAGATATGTTCAAACACACACATAAAATATACTCAAAATACAATGTGCTGTTTATAGCAAAGGTGCTGGAGTATTGTTGCAGATAGAGAATAAATCCCTCAGCTCTTAAGAGATACTTTTCATACGTAAATGAGACACAACTGGTCTTTAGGTTTCTAGATGATAATACCACCAAAACTATTTTTTACATTTACTTTCATAATTTTTCATGGATGGTGGCACTTAAGTAAGCTCAAAAGTATGCCAAGCATAGAAAATTATTGAGAACTACTAGCCCAGTCTATACTTCTAACCTCAAGTATTAACCCTGATTCTTAATAGATGAATTCAATTCTTTTGGAAAGGATCTATCAGAAAAGTTGATTTTACAAAGGAAATCTGTAAAGATTCTACAACTTCCCTCAGAATTCATTTTAGCATCAACAATCTCTTTCTTTTATCTAAACCAGCGGTTCTCAACCTGTGGGTTATGTTCAATTTGTAACAATGAAAATACATGCTGCATATCAGATAGATTCATAACAGTAGCAAAATTACAGTCATGAAGTAGCAATGAAAATAATTTTATGGTTGGGGGTCACCACAACATAAGGAACTGTATTAAAGGGTCGCAACATTAGGAAGTTTGAGAACCAGTGATCTAAACTCTCCTTGCTATAATAACATTTTATTTTATGACATCATCCTCCAGTGATCATCTTTCACTTACTTACTGGTCATTCCTCAAGCGATTATTAACCCAAGAACAAGTAGAGTGCTGTAGTCTATGCCAAAATATGTCTTGTGAAGTAAAGCTTACACCAGAAAACTCTAGTAACTACATTAAATTCCTAAAAAGCGTAAGGAGCATAGCTTGACATACTTCAGAAAGAGAATATGGCAAAACATTTATGTAAACAGGTGCTTTTCTATGAATTTTTCATACTCTAATTTCCATTATAGTTCTTTGTGTACATGGCTGTCTTTCTTGCTAGACTGTAAGCTCCTTTACAGACAGGGGTCCTGTCTTATATAATCTCAACACACTGTAACTTGAACATGTTAAGTGAAGGGCTTTAACATGTTTACTGAATTGTGCCACATCACAACAGCATTCATCAAGAAACATCTTCTCCAAGCAGAGTGAACAATTTGTACCAACACATTCCTTAGAATCTAAGGAATAGATCCTTTATTTTATCTAAATGTATTACCTCCATTATCCCTAGGCTGTTCTTTGGTTAATTATCTTTCAACACATAATACAGAAAAGTTGCTGTATAAAAATCAGATAAAAATGAGACATAGCTTTCAAAAGCTCACTATGAAAAATAAGCTGGAATACATGCTCTCCTTGGTAAGATGAGCAACAAGAGACAGATAAATAGCCAGACACCCACCCTATCAGTGAGCTGACTAACAAAGGTTCAATGCACTTATTTAACATTAAAATATCATAATCAATTCAAAGGTATGGATTTGATATTTCATCCTTAATGGTCACTATAGTATACAAAAGTATCCTCTACTAACATTTGACTAATGTCTAAATCACACAGCAGGATAAAATATTAGTTGCCTTTTTGTTATATACACCTCATTCTGTGTCCTTGTGCCATATATTTCTCAATATTCTTATAGATTTGCCGTATAAATGTCATTAAAATGTCCGAAGATGAGAAATTCAGGAAGTTTAACAGTATTTTGCACACAGTAGGTACTTCTACTTGCTGAATTCAATTCTTTAGTCTTTAAACGTTTACTTATTGTTGATAAGAGGTTACTGATAAAAAGCACAACTCATTTTTCATCACAGAAATTAACTTTTACAAGACACTAAAATTAGAAAATTGTAGAGTACAAAGTTCATTGAAAAGTCAACATTTTCCAAATATTCACAACAGGCTTTGCTAAAATGTGACAAACATCTTACAGTTGTTGAAGGCAGTGCAAGAGATTAACTGGTCTGGCCATAGGCTTTAAGGGAGGTAAGATAGCATCCCCTACAGATAAAGCAACTGAATCTCAAGGTTAAATTTTTAGAGCACAAAGATTCCTAAAGGATCATTAAGTACAATTTCTTTATTTTGCAGATGATGAAATTGAAATCTACAGAGGCAAAATAACCTGCCCACTATATGCAATCAGTTAATAAGAATCATCACAATTTTTCACTATTTCAAAGCAAATACAAATGTAGAATGGGAATGCAATTTGATAGAAGTTCCTTTCAACTAGAATTATTATATAAGTGTTCTAGTTCTTTGAATTAGTGTTTTTTTAATCAAATAAACAGACATAACCATTATAAGTTGCAATCATACCCCTACCAATCATATCATTCTTCAGGGAACTGAAACATACAGGAGTGGGTAGGGTAGTGACTCTTGTCATAGGAACCATTTCATATTCAAATGTGACTCTAAGAACTTTGGTATATGACAACACCATGAACAGCATACACAAAGAACACAATATAAATTATTGATAGAATAGATGATGAGTCAGGAAACTAGGCTTAAAGAGAAGAAAAGATGTTAGGAAAACCCCATTTTGAGTACTTTTGTCTGTTTCTTTACATTAAAGTGTCAATCACTTCCCTATTTTAAAGGTCAGTACTCACATTTCATAAAAATTCTTGAAGTCTTACAAACATAAATATTCATCTGTTTCAAAAGAACATGGGCTTACACAAAACTTATCTAAAGTGTAATTAATTAGAGAAACAACTGACTTGGTTTCTACTGGTAACAGACTTTTATAACCACAATCAATTCCAAAACAGGATTAGGAAAAAGGTAAATTATTTTGGGGACTAAATCAGGGGTTGCTGACTAGGAGTGGGAGTCTGGATAAATTTCAAGAAACTTGTAAACTTGAATGAGATTTTTTTTAGAAATCACATCTTTATTTTCACTTACCTCTAACTCAAGGGTAAGTCTTAACTTGGGGTGCATGAACTTTTTTATTTTCCAAAATATCTGGATAATTGCATTTTCAACATGATTAGTTTCCTTTGTTATCTTATGTAACTTATTTAATGCACTGGAAAATATTGATTTATGAAGGATCCATGGGCTTCACCAGATTGCCAAAGGATCCATGACCCTACACTAAAAAGATTAAGAATCCCTACTCTTTCCTAAATTTAGCATTTCCTTCTATTATGAATGTAGGCATCCAGTACTTATGACTTTGTCACCAAGAGAAATCACAGACATTTTCATATCACGATACAGCTGTTGCCAAGATCTCAAATATCAATTACACACATCACTAATCGGAAATTATATTTTCATGCCTTAAAAGTACCTTCAGGCAACCATCTCCTAATACTTAAAATGAGATCCTAACAGCATAAACCAAACAACCAAAAGTGTCAAACAGCTTTAACCATAAAACATCTGACATGGGTCCCTAACAAATACCCAAGGGCTGCTCCAAAGGACTGGCAGAAGAATTCCAGGAATCAAAGGCTTTCCAAGTTGGAAGGGAAGCAAAGGTTGTTAAGATTAGGAATGGGGCCTTTAGCTATCATCTGGTGCAATTCTCTCGTCTTCCAGTCTAGGAAACTAAGGCTCCAGAGAAGAAGAGAGCTATATAGACAAGGAATTTATCTCAATCATGATCTGCCACGCCGGGGATCCCTTAAGTTTTGCAGACTGTGAAAACCTCTCTCGCTCCTCCTTGGTGGGGCTAGCGTTCTTACAGGGCTAAAAGGGAGTAACTTAAAGAACCCCACCTCACCCAGACTCCAATTAGAAAAGTTGGAACTAGGCACGTGTCGCCAGCCGAGGCAGGTGGGTGGCAGCCTCGAAATCCCGGGGGGAGAGGGCCGTGAAGACAGGAGACCCCGGCACACCCCTGTCCTCCACCTCCTACCTCATTCCTAACCAAGGGAGACACGTACAAATAGGGACCTCAAGAAGAGAGGAAATGGGAGGAAGGTGTGCAAGGAAGCATCTCCCGACTGGTGTGTGGGAAGGGAGGGCTCGGTTCTGGTGGCATCGGATCCGCGGGAGGAGGGGACACTTGGCGCGCCTTCCCTCGCAGTTCTAAGGGAGCCACGTTCCCTATCCCCCACCCCCGGAGTACGCGCGGGCGCCAGGGCTGGAAATGTCCCTTTCGCCTCCCCTTAGGCGCCTCCCGCCTCCCCTCCAGCTCAGGCCTTCCTCCCTCCCTCCCTCCGTCTCTCACCCTGGTGATTGAACAGTCTCCATATCCTGGTGAAGAGGATTCCCATCCTCAAAGCAGCAGCCCCCGCCCCGGCCACCCAGGCCGCCTCCCCTCCCCCGGCTCAGTACCCGACGGCCAAGGGGAAGGAGGAAGAAAAGGAGGAAGACAAGCCAGAGACCCCAGGGCCTCGGCGGCTACTGCTCTTGCCACCGGCCCGCTCTACAAGAGCCGGAGGGAGGCCGAAGGCCAGGGTGCCGCGCTGCGCATGAGGCCCCGCCGCCGCTGCCGCCGCGGCGCGCTCCGGGCTCGCGGACATCGCCGCCTCGTCGGGAAGGAGCCTTACCGGCCACCGTCACCCCCCCCCCCCGCCTTCCCCCACCCTCAAGGCTGGTCTCCGGCTACGGCGGCGGCGGCAGGGGGCCACAGCGCGTGGGCGGAGAGGGGCGGAGCGCAGCCGTGAGAGTGGGTTGAAGTGGGCGGAGTGTGAGGAGGATGGGAGAGCGCGTGCGCAGTGGGCGGGGCTAAAGGAAGGGAAAGGTAGAAGAGACTCCCCAGGAGTAGGTTATTTGCATAACGCCTGCCCGGCGGGGAGGTCAGGTGGCCGGGGGAGGAGTCAGTGCTGCTAAGGTCCCAGAGCTGGAGACTGGAGTCGGGCCCCGCCGGCCCCGCCTTCCCCGCCCTCCAGGTTGGACAAGTGTTGGCTGCTCTGTCACCCTACAGTCCCTGCTGGGTTTTTTACTACTAGAATCACTGCGGAGAATCCCTGCGACCCCTGCCCTACCTTCGCTCTGTCATTTACACGGTGCCAAAAAGGTGCGCTGTAGCTCTAGGTGAGGCGATACACCCCCGAGATCAATTTGCCTAAGCCCTGGCCCCGCGGCTGGGACGCCCGGAGCGCCTTCCCGCCGGTGGTCATCCAGCCTCTGCCTCGACCCGGGGGAGAGACCTCCTGGCGGGAAGGAAAATGCTACCCTTGCAACTAGAAATTTTAAAAAACAACCAACCACCACCAGTACAGCACCCAAAAGATTATGATGAAGTCCAACTCTGAGGACCGGCTTTAGTCCGTAACTGACGCTGGACCACGCCTGCAGAATCCACGCTAGGACTTGTACAGGGCTTTGAAAGGGGTCACTGCCTAGTCAGTGGGTTGGGCTTCAGATTAAGAATCTCTTTCCACTATTGTAATTCACATAAACCCAGAGGCTTGCAAACTTTTTCTGTGGGAGTCCCTCGGCCACCTCTTCACCTTTGAAATCTTCACCATTTGGATCTATCATTCTGTATTACCACTGGTGTCTATTCTTACTCTTCCTGTTTCTATTCATTTATCCCCTGTCGTTCATTCTCCTTTCTTTAGGAATTTACTACCTGGCCTCTGTGCTACAAAACCTGCGCTTATTTTTGGAGACTTAAATTTGTTGCAGACCTCTAAAATCTTTCCAAATACCGTTGGTTCATCCACCTCAACTCCCATGAAGCTGCACTTTTGCTTCACACAAGTAAACTGAACTTTCAACCACACGTAGAGTTGGTTAATTATATTTGTAATTTTATCATTACTCATAAGTGTACTACTTCCACAATCCATAACTTTGAAGTTCTATTATCTGACTATAACATTCCATCTTTTCAGCTCTTCCTGTATCTTATCCTTTCCAAATATAGTCTTCATTTTCACCAAAGTCTCCCCACCTGGGTCCTTCTTTCCTCTGGACCCTTATATTTATGAAGTTCTACTCTAAAATGTCCTCAGTATTTGAGCTTCTTGATCTCCTCCTGTTTGCTCATTCCTTTCCAAACCCCAATCCTTCATTATTCTCACCAACCTTTTTCTCTGCTTCTACTCAGATTTTGCTTGTTAAACACTGTGGAGCAATCTTGCTACCTGGGCCCACTACAGATTTATGTTATGTAACCTTAACATGGCCATTGCATGATATGCAAGTCTTTTTACTCTTCCCTGACTGAACCTCTATTTCATTTATAACAGCATCTGTTTCAAGCCTCCACTTTTTGTAGACTACCCTTTCCCCACTTCCTTCTCCACAAAGAAATTCACTTCATACTTGACTGAGAATAGTGAAGCTATCCATCTTGAGTTCCTCCCAAGTACTACTCTTCAGATCACCTCAGTATCATCCCCTATTAAATAAATTATCAAACATTCATTAAATGTTTACTCTGTGCCAGATACTGTTATAGGCATTGGGGATAAAGACTTTAAAAATGAAACTCTTTAATTTCAAAAGACTCACATTCTGTTATAGTAAACAATATGTACACATGTGCACACACATGTACACACACACTGCTGTCTTTATCTCAGTACAATATATACTGTATAATATATACATGCATACATACATTCATATATGTGTGTGTGTGTCTATATACACGTTAGTATGCTGCCCTTTATTATGGAGATGGGAAATGGAGTGCAATATTGAGAAAGAGGAAGAACGTCAGTTTGACTGGACTGTAAAATATGGAAAGGGGAGTAATGTATCATGAGACTGGAAAGATGCTTTGTAGGCAGGGTGTGAAGGGCTTTTATATTTTATATGAGTTTATATTTACATTAACTTTATATATATGTATATATATATATGAGTTTATATTTTACTTTAGAAGCAACAATGAGGAGCTCTGGAGTTTATTGAGTATAGTAATATAAACTCTTGTACCTTTGCCCCAATCTTATTTCAGTCCTATTTCTTTTGGGGGCTTAGCCCCCTTAAATCTTCTCATCTCTCTCCCTAATTTTCAGTGTTTATTCACTGGCTCTTTACTGCCTACAAATGTGCTCAGTCCTTAAAAACCTTCCTTTGATCTTATCATCTCCTCAGCTTTCCTCATATTTCTCTCATCCTTTTATCAAACTCCAAGAGAATGTTATGTACAGTCATTGGCTTTAGTTTCTCATTTCCAACTCACTTCTTCTCCACTTGCTAGTTCACTTCTGTCAGTCAGTGAAGAAATATTTATTAAGCATCTTTGTATATCAAGCACTGTGATACAAATACAAAGAATAAAACAATCCTGCTCTCAAGCTTATAAGGAGTTTTCTATCAGGCAGACATGTACATATGTAAGTATGTATGGAATAAATATATACAAAATTAATGCATGGAATTAAATACAAAAGAGTTTGACTCAAACTATTCTTTTTGAGGTCAGACTTCTTTGTGGGAAATTCAGTGGCTTTATTCAGTCTTCATCCTTCCTGACCCCTCTTTAGTGTTTGTCACTGTTGATTATTCCTCCTCCTGGATATTCTCTCCTCCCTGGGTTTCTGTGATACTACTCTGTCATTTTTCTCCTGTCTCTCTGATCAATGCTTCTCAGTTTCCCAGGATTGCCATCCATCTCTCACTTTCTATTCATGGGTATACTCCAGGAGATGTATTGGATTTCATTCCTTTCTCTAGTTGATCTGGTTGGCTCTCCTGGGTTCGATCATCACTTCTGTATGGAAGACGCCTAAATTTACATATCCAGCTTTTATATCTTTTCTGAATGCCAGTCCAGCATCTCCAGCTGCCTCTTAGATATCTCTCCCTGTCCTATAGACCACTCCAAAACTGAATTCATCATCTTTTCCCTTAATCTCCCTCTTCCTCCTAACGCCCCCCCGCCCTTTTTTTCCTGTTCAGAACGCTACCATTAGTCTAGTCACTCAAATTCTAGAACCCAGGAGTCACAGTCACCTCTACTGGCACTAACCCTGCCATATCAGATCAGTCACCTTGTCTTATTGATTCTACCTCCACAGCATCTTTCACATCTGTTCTTTCCTTCCACACATACCACAACCATTCTCATTTTGTCCCTCATTAGTTATTGACTAGACCAGTGGTTCTCAACCTTCCTGATGTTGTGACCCCCCAACCATAAAATTATTTTTGTTGCTACTTCGTAACTGTAATTTTGCTGCTGTTATGAATCATAATGTAAATATCTGATATGCAGGATGTATTTTCATTGTTACAAATTCAACATAACCCACAGGTCTATTTGCAATACTATTCTAACTAGTTGTCTTGCAGCTGACCTCTCCGCTCTCCAATCTATTCTCTACTTAAGTACCATGTTGATATTTCTAAAGCGTAGGCTTGACCACATCACTTCCATAATAAAAAAGCTTCAGTGGTTTTCTATTGCCTCTAGAATAAAATACAAACTCCTCTATATTACATTTAGAACCCTCCCACAATCTGCCTCAAGCTCCTCTTTATAGGCTTATTACACATTGCTCAAATTTCATGTTCCAGTCCAAATAATACACTTATTCCCTTTACATGACATTCCATATCCCATAACCCATATCCCATAACTCCTCAGCTCCACTTGGAACCTCTAACCCCCTTCTAAGGTCACCTCAAATGTCATCTACAGAAAAGGCTTTTCCAAATCCCCCTCAGTAGCTCATGTTCTCTGGAAATTACTCTGTATTTATTCTGTATCTATTTTCTTTTCTATGTACACATTGCATCCTAATGCAGTCTCTCAGTCTTATATGGGAGGAGGGTGAGAGAGGAGGTAAAGGATAGGGAAGAATTGAGGGAACAACCTATACAAATAGGAATAAATGCCAAATGCATACAAAAGTAATGCAAAGTAATGGGGGGGGGTGATACCCTGAG
Source organism: Pseudocheirus occidentalis (assembly GCA_028646575.1). Lineage (NCBI taxonomy): Eukaryota > Metazoa > Chordata > Mammalia > Diprotodontia > Pseudocheiridae > Pseudocheirus > Pseudocheirus occidentalis. The sequence goes on from CM053596.1 coordinate 160,141,258, forward strand.
CTGTGAGGGCAAAAGGAACCACTTAACTTATTTTAAATTAGCTTATGCCAAAACCAGATCTGTATCTTTGTCATGTCCATTAATTATGGGTATACTCTATCCCAGACTCTTTTCTTTTCCTTCCCCAAACTATCTTATTTGGTGATCTTGGTTGTTCATAGTTTCAGTTCTCATCTCTCTGTAGATAATTCCCAAATTTATATCCAAGTCTAGTCTCTCCTGAGCTCTAATCCTGAATCACTACCTGCCTGTCAGATATTCACAGTTTTATGTCCCTTAGGCATCTCATATTCACCATGTCCAAAATATAACTTTTTTTTGCTTTCCCCCCAAACCTACCTCTCTTCTGAATTTCCTGTCAACTTTTGAGAGCACAGCTCTTTCCATTCACCCAAGCTAGCAACCTCAGCTCCTCATGTTGTCCTCAACTCTTCTTTCTCACCCCAGATATTCAGTCAGTTGTCAGATCTTGCCTTTTCTACCTCCACCTCTCTTATATACATCCCATTTTCTACAATCCTATAGTCACCAGCCTAGTTTAGACCCTAGTCATCTCTTGCTGGGATATTTCAATAGTCTCCTCCCCCAAAAGTAATCAATAAACATTAAGCATTTGCTATGTGGCAGGCACCGTGCTAATTTGTTGGGGATACAAAAAGAGGCAAAAGACAATCCCTATCTTGAAGGAACTTGAAAGGAAATGCAAACTAATATATATAAAGCAAAAGTATGCTACACATAGGATAAATAGAAAATAATTAACAGAGGGAAAGCACTGGAATATGAATGGTTGGGGTAGGTTTCCTGTAGAAGATGGGGTTTTAATTAGGACTTAAAAGAAGCCGGGGAGATCAAGAGTTGGAATAGAGTTGGAATAGCATTAGAGCCATGGGGAGCAGCCAGAGAAATTGTACTCTAATCCATCTTTGACACAGCTGCCAAATGATTTTCCAAAAGAGCAAGTTTGATCATATAACCCCCCCCATTCAATAAATTGCAGTGGTTTCTTCTCTAGAATTAAGCTCCTGTGTTTGGCATTTAAAGATATTCTCAGGCCAGCCCCTTCCTATTTTTTTCTTTAGTTTTCATATGCAGTATTTCCCTCCACACTTCAGTTTACCTACACTGACCTACTTGTTATTCTTCACAAACAATGTCCCTCTCCTACTTCTGTACTTTTGGGCTGGCTGTCCCCTTGCTTGCAATGCTCTCCCTCCTTACTTTCGCCACATTATCACATTGAGCTCCAGAATATTATAGGATTTTTCCAAGGAGATACACTGCCACTAAAGTGAGATGGGCCTGACAATTCACACAAGAAAAAAAAGATGAAAAATGCTTGTTGCCCAGGTTATCACATCCAGTTGGATAGGTAATACACACACACACACAGCCAATGAACAAGCTGGGCTCTGAAATAAACTGGAGGAAGAGAGTGGACTTAGTTGCATTTGTGGAATTATTTAGCCTATCCCCAAACACAAAAATCCATATTTTTTAGCACCAATATTGTTCCAGCTATGCTATATGGTTGATAATCCCCAAATTCCAAAATCTGTGAAGAATAAAAATTGTGGATGAGTATATTTATCAATGATTATTTATAAGCAAAACAACTGCCTAAGTTTATCATCTAGGTCACAGGGGTGGGAAACCTGAGGCCTTGAGGTTACATGTGGCTCTTTATGCCCTCAAATGTGGCTCTTTGACTAAATCCAAACTTCACAGAACAAATTTTTTGATTTAGTCAAAGGGCCACATTTGAGGACCTAGAGGGCCGCATGTATCCTTGAAGCCATACATTCCCCACCCCTGATTCTAGAAAATGTTTGTCCTTCATAAAATACGGCACCTAAAATTAACACAATACACCAGCTATATATGGTCTGATCTGGGCAAAATTCAGTGGCATTTTCACCTCCCTATTCCTGAATGCTATGCCTCTGTTAATAAAGTCAGATAATTAGCCTCTTCTTTGGTGCCATGTCACATTATTGGCTGATCTTAAGCTTTCAGTCCAGTAGAAACCTCCAAATCTTGTTCAGATGAACTATTTTCCAGGCACATTCCTTAATCTTGTACTCATAAAGTTGATTACCTAATCATGCTATATAATTCACCTAATCATTCCATACTCTATCTCTTTATGTTTTCCACAAGAATAGCAAGACAGAATCAAATATTCAGCTAAAACCCAAACCATTCCCACAAACTATAGGCCTACTATATATTTCTCCTCCTCTTCTCAGCTAAGCTTCCAGGAAAAGCTTTATAGGTTTTCCTAAACTTTCTCTCTTCTCATTCATTTATCAGTCTTTTGCAATCTGCCTTCTAAACTCATCACTGAACTGAAATAGAACTCTCTGAAGTACCAATAATCTTTTAACTACCACATCTGAAGAACTCTTAATTTTTTTATTATCTTTCTTAATTTCTTAGATCTTTTTCACACTTTTGAACACTTCTGGATACTTCTGAATACTCTTTCTTTGCTAGGTTTCTGTGATACTGTTCTATCTTGGTTCTCCTTCTACCTTTTTGACCAATCCTCAGTCTTCTTTAATGACTCATCATATACATCATACCCTCTAACTATATCTGTACTCCAAGTCTCTGTCTTGAACCCCTTTTCTTTCTCTTTATACTCTATGACTTGGTGACCTTATCAAATTCTGTGGGAACAAGTATTATCCATATACAGATCACTCCCAGATCAATATATCTTTTCTTAGCTCCAGTCCAGTATGTTCAATTGCCTATTAGACATTCTGGACAAAAAAATAACTCATTAACTTTCCCCCAAAACCATCTTCTTATGAACATCCCTATTTCCATCAATGGCTTCGCTATTCTTTAGTCGCTCACGTTCAAAACCTTGGTATCATCTTTGACTACTCTCCCTCATGACATATATCTAAGTTGCCAAATCTTATTTTAAATTCTACAATATATTTTACATATGTCCTCTCTTCTTCACTTACACAGCCACCCTATTAGTTCAGATTCTCTTCATGTCTTGTAGAAGCAATATGTAGCAAAATAGGCTAGGCCAGTTTTCCCCTAAAAGGCAAAAAACTGTCACAGAGACTTGATTGTCCCAGTCTAAGACTTGAGCCTTAATGAGACTTCCTGTTTGCCTGAAGGCATAAAAGAAACCAGGCATAAGATATCAGTATCCTTTAGATTTGACCAAGTTCCACTTCTATGGCAGTTAACACACCCTACTCTGCTAACCAGGAGACTGCCGAGGTACTGGAATCTTAGCTCCCTCTAAGGATCAGGTCTCTCAGACAGTTTTTTTGCTCTTTAGGGGAAAAACCCCACTAGCCTAGCTCATATGGTGAGAGATTGTATTCAATAGTGCTTCTGTCAAACAAGTTTTGTCCAAACTATTGCATTAATTGCCCAAGTGGTCTCTTTGCCTCAAGTTTCTCCCCACTCCAAACATCATGTATAACACTGCCAAAGTGGTTTTCCAGAAATGCATGTCTGACCAAGTCATTCCCCTATTCCATAAACTTCAGGGACTTTAAACTGCCTCTACAACAAAATATAAACTCATTTGTTTCTAACTTACAAGACCTTCATAATCTAGCTCCAGCATGGCTTTTCAGTTATATTTCATATTACTCCCTTTCTGCCAATCTACCATTCATTCAAACAAGTCTACTTGCTGTTGCTTACCCAGGCCACACTATATTCCCTCTTTGTTCTCTCTGTCCTCAACCCTGTATCTTAGAATTTCTTGTTTCATTTAAAACTCAATTCAAATGCTTTTTTTATGCCTTTTTCAACCTTCCCCCCTCCCCTACCCCCATGCTCCCTCCTCCCCAAAATTACTTTGCCTTTTTTTTTAGCATATAACTATATCTTTTTGTTGTTTAGTTGTTTCAGTCGTATCCAACTCTTTGTGATCCCGTTTGGGGTTTTCTTGGCAAAGATACTTGAGTGGTTTGTCATTTCCTTCTCTAGCTCATTTTATAGATGAGGAAACTTAGGTAAACAGGGTTAAGTGACTTGCCCAGGGTCATGAAGCTGTCTGACAAGAGATTTTAACTCATCCTGACTCCTAGCCTACCCTTTACTTCCTAGCTTTCTCTCTCTCCCCCTACCTCCTTCCCTTTGTTCCTTCTATCCTCCCTAATGTTAGGGAATATTTCACTTTCATCTTTTTATCTCCATTATCTGCCATAGTGGCTTGAATATGGTATATACTTAATGTTTATCGATTGCTTGATAGATATGCCATGCACAATAAATGCTTAATAAATGTTTGTGGAATTAAACTAAATCAATCTATGGCATTCCTCTAATTTGCCAGTTTAGCAGCCCTAGTAAGCAAAAGGAAATAATGTTATTTTGGAATCATTTGTTTCTTATCAAGCCATAATTTTTCTTGTGAACACTGCTTTTTCTAAATATTTTCAATCATCCCTTTAATTATGTCATCTCGAATTTCATAGATTTAGAGCTGTAATGGGTCTTTAAGGTCATCCTAGATTAACTTTCTCACTTTCCTAATAAGAAAGCTGATGCCCAGAATAGCGAAGTGACTTGCTCAAAGTCATACAGTTGTTAAAGGGCATATCTGGAATGTGAAGCCACATCTCTTATTTGCTTCCAAGAATGCCAGTTAAATTCTGTACTTTGTAGATTCCATTTTTTCCCCTTTCTATAAATTGGGATGACATTTATCCTTCTGACATGTGCCACTGGCACTGAAGAGGACCTGTATGAGAGCCAAACAAAAGAAATTAATCCATCTGTCATAGATGTCATCAAAGTAGTTGTATCATCTGTACACAGAAATTCTTCAGAGAAATCAGCTGGAATGTGAAAGAAATATCTATACTGATAAAATGAATGGAAATGCATTTTGCCTAAATTATGATATGCAGATGAATAGGTAGCCTATCAAATAAGTCTATTAACATGGGAAAGCACTGCATAGGGATGACAAGTTGACCTCAGAATTAACTAGTAGGAGATCAGACTACATTGGATTTGACTTTGTGTTGTCAATGATACCAAACTTGTTTTGGGAAAATCCAATCTTATGTATGTATATATGTATGTATGTATATACCCATATAAAATGTGTATATATGTGTACTTGTATGTGTGTATATATGTCAGTGTCACACTAAATGGTTACCAATTATGGAATACCATGTCTTTGAAAAATGAAAATTACAATTTAAAAGGCAATTAAAAGTTGTATTCAAGAAGCAAACAAGTTACAGCATATTGCCATTGTTTGTGAATGAAAAATGGTGTAAAAATCACTACTGAAACTATGTATAACTCTAAACAGAAATGGGTAGACTTCTGGCTAAGATGACTGCTGAACTGTGGTGAGAGCAGACCATCCAGCTTCACTATACCTACTCCATTGCAACACACTGAATGATGAACAAGAAATTCATTGAAAACTTATGGTGACTTCTTGCAGCCCAGAACTGGAGTGGGGGGAGGGTGTGGGGGAAGTCAGCCAGAAGCCTGCAGACAATAGAAGAGCTATCCAGCAAAGCCAGTGCCAGCATTAGGAAGTAAGCTCACCCCTCCCAGCATAACCAACGCAGGGCCAGAGACAGCCCCCAGTTCTGTGTCCTGAAGCAGGGGACAGAAGCCCCCCTCCCTAGGAAACTTCAAGGTAGGAAGCTACTGGATGCATTAATGACCACTGTAGGACAGTGGCAGCAATACTTAGATCAGGACTGCTCAGGCTTAGGAAGCTCAACCTGTCCTAAAACACCACTCACAGCCCTGAATATCTAGTACTCTAAACCTCACAGATCCAGGGGAGAGTGAAGTTTGGTCCCAGAAAGTAGACCCAGGAGGTCAGCGTAAGAACCCAAAGATAGTATCTATGTGGGGATAGATACTAATCAGAGTAACCACCACACTAAAAAGTTCAACTAGGAACAGAGCCTGGCCCTAGCACAAAGCTCCAATTCAGATTCTCAAGGTATAGAGATGGATAAAGCAAAGAAAATATCAACTAGTACATTTATCCCTTCTAAATCATGGGGGTTTACGGGCATGGCATGCCTCCCCACCCCAAATCTGGAAGATTTATGTAAACTTTTTGGCCCTATCCATACTAGAGAAGAAATCTGAATTTTTTCTTTTATGGGGTTTTTATAGTACCTTATTGTAAAATTTGGTTTAATATTTGGTCATAGGCCATATGTAGGTCAAGGTTAAGTAAAAATACTGTTTCTGTGTTGTCTGCAGCTTCTGCAAAACTCCCCCAAAATTCCCATTTAATTTCTTATGCCAATTGTACAATATACCAAAACTGTGATGGGAAAGTTGAGATGTGGAAGTAATAACTGTCTTAAAAATTATTGTAGATCCAAAGAAGAAGAGAGTGACCATAAAAGCTACAAGTAATTACTTAGGAAAAAAAACTATTTTCTATAAGAACTACATGAATACCTAGAAGAAGTAAAGTAAGAGATTTTAAAAAGTGAAGTACATGCTTTGGACAAAAGAATTGAACAAGAATAATACCTTAGAAGAAGATAAAGTAGAAGTCTTTACCTAAGAAATGGATTCTTTGAACTAGAGGAGCTCAAATAGAAAGCAATTACTTTATAAGATAGCAAGAATTATTATAACAAAAGTAAAAGATTGAAAAAAAACAGAAGAAAATGTAACATCTGTTAGTCAAAAACAATAAGCTGGGGAAAAGGTCAAAGAAGAAATGATTTAAGAAGCATTAGATTCCCTAAATCTAAACCCGAGAAGCCTGCAGACAACTAAAGGTCTTTTTTCAATGTTCATCTTTTTAGATCTTTTTTGTAGCTTTAGGCATTGCTAATCACCTTCTTCTCATCGATACTTTCCTCTCTTTAGGTTTTTGGGCCCTGCTGCCCTGTGGTTCTCCCACCTATCTGACCACACCTCAGCTCCTTTGCTTGATCTTCATTTAGGTCATTACTACTGCCTGTGAGTCACCCATAGGGCTCTGTTATTCTCTTCTCCCTCTAATGCTATTTTACTTGGCAATCTCATCAGCTCCCATTCGTTCAGCTATCATCTATCTCTTTGCTGAAGTATCTCAGATCTGTTTATGTAACTCTGACCTCTCAGACTGATATTCAGTCTTGCATCACCAATTGCCTTTCAGATGTCTCAGACTGGACATCCTGTAGGCACTGTAAACTCAGCATGTTCAAAACTGAACTAACTGTCCTTTCCCCCAAATCCTCTCTTCTCCTGAGCTTTTCTTCTTTTTTGTTACAATTCTAATTTATTTATTTTCTTGTTTACATCACTCATTTCCATGAGATTTTGAGTTACAAATTTTCTCCCTGTCTTTCCCCTACCTAACACCTCAAAACAGCCATCCCACTCTATAGCCCTTCCCCCAATCTGCTCTGTCCTATGACCTCCCCCATTGCCTCTCTGACTTTCCAGTAGGGCAGGATGGGTCTCCCTACCCCAGTGCCTGTATATCTTAATTCCCAGTTGCATGTAGTTAATAATAATAATAATTATATATATATTTTTAACATTTGATTATAGAACTTTAAATTATAGATTCTTTCCCTTCTGCCCTCATCATCCACCCTCACTGAAAAGACAAGCAATTCAATACAGGCTGTACATGTGTAGTTATGCAGAACATTTCTGCAATGGACATATTGTGAGAGAGTGATTATATGTCCCTCCTTCCTATCCCCCTCCTTGTTCTATTCTCTAACCTGTCCCTGTCCCTTTACAGAAGTGTGTATTTCCAGCAACCCTGCCCCCCACCCTGCCGTCTCCTCCATCATCCCACCTATGATCCCCATCCCCCACTCTCCTGTGTGACAAGATATCCAGTATAGAGTTTGTCATTCCTTCCCTAAGCCAAATTCAATGAGAGTAAGGTTGACCCTTTCCCTTTTGCCTTCCTGTTTTTCCCTCCATTGTAACAATTATTCCTTGCCTCTTCTATATGAGATGATTAACCCCATTCTGTCTCTGTCTCCTCTCATTCTAATCCTCGTCCACCTCAGAATTTCACCTCTTAAAGTATCATCCCTTCCTATTCATTTGATCCTGTGCCCTCTATGTACACATATATACACATACTCAGATGTGTTCATACGCATATATAAACCCTCCTGTGTAGACATATATGTATGTATACACATATATACATACATATATATATATATATACTTTTGTATTCCCTTCCCCTATCCTCATACTGAGAAAAGTTT
>CM053596.1:160149973-160190681 GCA_028646575.1 Pseudocheirus occidentalis
TCTATTTTCCAGGTCAGTGGTTTTTTTCAATGAGATATTTCACATTGCCTTCTATTTTTGTTCATTTGTTTAGATCTGTTTAATAGTATCATGACTTCTCATAAAGTTGTTTGCTTCCATTTGCTCCACTCTAATTCTGAAGGAATCATTCTCTTCAGAAAGCTTTTGAGATTTTTCACTATCTTTCCCTTACCCCCCACCCCAAGATAGTGAGCCTATTGAATACCCCTTCCCTCAATCTGCTCTCTCTTATATCCTCCCCTATCCTCCCCCCCGCTTTCTAAAAGGGCAAGATGGATTTCTATATGCTAGTGCCTGTATATCTTATTTCCCTGTTGCATGTAACAACAATTTTTTAATATTTGTTTTTAAAACTTTGAGTTCCAGATTCTTTCCCTTCTTCCTTCCTCACCCATCCCCACTGGGAAGACAAGCAATTCAATACAAGTTGTACATGTGTAATTGCACAAAACATTTCTATAATAGTTATATTGTGAAAGACTATTTCCCTCCATCCTATCCCACCTCCCACTTATTCTATTTTCTACTTTGACCTTGTCCCTTTTCAAAAATGTTTGCTTCTAACTATCCTCTCCCCCAATCTACCCTCCCTCCTATCATCCCCTCTCTTGTCCTCTTCCCCCTACTTTCCAGTAGGGTAAGATATCCAATTGAATGTGTATGCTATTTCATCCTTAAGCCAAATTCAATGAGAGTAAGCTCTGGAGGCAGCCACACAGCAGCAGCTGCAACCACCATGCCCCTGCCTCCTCTCAGCCTGGGGACAGGGGCCAGACTGTGCTCTTCACCCAGTTCCAACAAAATTCCCTACTGATCTTTTACTTTTTCTTTGGCATTTATGAGTTGAGAAGTCTGGAAACTGCCACAGCTGCTGGTGAGTCACTCTCCTTTCATCTTCCTGCTCTTCCCTTCCATTGTAACAGTTTTCTCTTGTCTCTTTTTTATGAGTTAATTTACCCTATTCTATCTTTCCCTTTCTCCTTTTCCCATTATATCCTTCTCTCACCTCTTAATCTTATTTTTTAGATATCATCTTTCTATTCAACTGATCCTGTTCCCACAGAGATCTATATATACATGTACATATATATATACACACTCACATATGTATTTATGCATACACCCTTCTATACATACATGTGTGTATATGTATATATGCACACACACACACACACATATATATTTCTTTCAACTATCTCGTACTGAGAAAAGTCTCATGAGTTACAGTTTTCATTTTTCCATGTAGGAATGTAAATAGTTCAACTATACTAAGTTCCTTATGATTTCTTTTCCGTTTACCTTCTCATGCTTCTTGTATTTGAAAGTCAGATTTTCTGTTCAGCTTTGGTTTTTTCATCAAGAATGCCTGAAAGTCCTCTGTTTCATGGAATGACCATATTTTCCCCTGAAGTATTATACTCAATTTTGCTGGGTAGGTGATTCTTGGGTTTAATCAATTTAAAGCTCCTTTGACCTCCAGAATATCATATTCCAAGTCCTGCGATTCCTTAATGTAGAAGCTGCAAGATCTTGTTATCCTGATTGTGTTTCCACAATACTCAAATTGTTTCTTCCTGACAGCTTGTAATATTTTCTCCTTGACCTGGGAACTCTGGAATTTGGCTATGATATTCCTAAGAATTTTCTTTTTGGGATCTTTTTCAAGAGGTAATTGGTGAATTCTTCTATTTCCATTTTGCCCTCTGGTTCTAGAATATCAGGGGTTGAGAGGCTGCCCAAGCTACCCAAGCCACCAACTGATGGTGCCAGATCCTGTAAGATACAGGTATGAGGGTCAGAGGAATGACTGTTCAGCATGAGCTGAAGTGGGATTCTTCTGACTGGGGTTTACTGACAAGCACCTGCAGACTTAAAGCTTGGCTCAATGGAGATTGCATCATGGTATATATATTGTGCCTAGAATTGGCATTCTGAAGTTTGGGAAATATGGTTCCCTCATTATAATTTTGTCCCTATTCTTGGTGGCAAATTTCAATAATCAAAAGTTTTGAAATAAAACAACAACTCTACTTGATTCTGGAACATCTTAAGCTACTATAAGATAAAGCTGCTAGGCTTAGGGTTTAGTATAGGTAGTCCTGTATGAGTCAGGGTCCTTTAGTTCTTTGTAATAATATGACAAGTAGGTCAAGGATTTGTGGGAATATTATTCCATTATTCAGTTAGTATCATATTTGTCTCAACTTTGTTATAATTAGCCAATGTTAAAAAAGAGGATTTCTGGACTACTTGGAAACATTTTTTAAATTGTTTTAATTGTCAGCTTAATGTAAATCCATTAGTGAAATCCCATCCTCCTGGTGGAGGACTTGATTACGAATTAATGCAAAATATAAGAAACTGGTTCTAATGTGTGATCATGACAAATGACTAAGACTCCAATTTTAATTTTGTAAGAATGATAAGGGTTCTGGAGTTGTCATTTACAGTGGTTCCAAGGTTCCTTTTGTAGGTAAATGAATGAAAGAAGGCAGAAGGAAGAGAAGCTGGGATGCAGGGCTGAAGATGGATGACCCTAAGTGACCAGAGGACTTCCTCATATCCAGACAGCAGTGTGAAAAGTGACTTTTGGACTTTGAAAAGACAATTGTTATTGTTTTCTTTTGAATCTCTGTATCTGTACTCATAAAGGGGACTGCCCCCTTGTATGTTGTCAATGCGACAAGGGCTGCAAGGGTAGAATTAAGAAAAGTGGGGAAACTTCAAAAGGTAAAATAAACAAAGTGGGTATTTGTGAGGGATAATTTATAGTGAAGTTTCCCCGTTCTGAAAAATCAAATCTAGAATGGCTTCAGTATTCAGTAGGCCTAGGTTTAGGTCACCTGACCAAGCAATCTGGGGCTTAGAACAATGGAGACTCTCCCCCAGAGCCAGCTCAGCAGAAGATATGCTAAATAAGGTCCTTTGTCTCAGAGAGATTCCTATGCTTAGCTTGTGGGTCAGCCCCCCCTACCAATAAGAGTGAAGGCCAGTTGGGGGGTGGGGTTGGGTTTCTGCATTAGAAGATTATATAAACATGGGCTGGCTTCTACCTGTTGCTCTCTCCCTGCCGCCATGTGGGCGACAGAGGCAGAGTCCTTTCTCATGAGAAAGAATAAAGACCTTTTCTGACCTTAGATTTAGACTCTGAACTCTTTCATCTCACACACTGGTTATCTATTGTACTATGTATAAGATACTGTACTATATGGAAATGTTTTTCTTTTGTTTACACCTGCTACTTACTCCCCTTTCCCCATAAAACACAGTTCAATAAATCCTTAATTTAATACTTAAAATACAATGGAATCCCAATGGATTCAAACCTTTCCCAATATCTTCGACAATACTAACAAACTCTTCTCAAATGTTTTGCATACAAAAGACTATAACAACCAATGTTATTCAAAATCTTGCCCCAAACTTCATTCAACACCAGAACTGGTATTAAAATTTTGCCAAAAAATTTCAGCAAAAATTCAGTAAAGAAGATTGGTCACATCAGTTTAATTCTTGTTGAATACATACTATGCTAGGCTAGATGATTCCAAGTTCTCTTGACAATTCTATTATTCATATAAGATATACCAGGGAATGTGCTAAGTGCTTTGTAAACCCTGTTTATGCATAGACAAAACAAGTTTATTAATAAATATTCATTTTTAATTGACTAACGTGGCCTTTGATACCAATAGCTTAATAATTTTTTTCCTAATTTGAATTTTTAGGCTCTAATTTATTCTCAGAATTTTCACTGGATTTTTTTTTTCTTCCATGATTCTACTAATGCTTCAGAAGAACCTCTAATAATTACCACTGGACAGTTGCACAAAAAGTCAAAATAAAACACTAGTTCAGATGTTTTTTTTTTCATTTATTGTAGAAAAGAATTTTTTAATGCAGTTGATTTGTACACATCTAAATTTCGTAAAACAAATCCATAGAAATTAGGATACTATAAGCATGCAGTCTGCATTTTTTCTGATAAATGTTTCTGTTCACAAAAATAACAACACATTTTTTTTCCTTTAAAGCCACTAAAGCAGAGGGAGAGCAAAACATGCAACACTGTACACATTTGCATAGTATATTTTACCCAGCATGCCTTGTAGAATGCTACACATATCTATAGAAGTAAAAATGGGAGGGGATAAATTAGTCTAAAAATAAAATAATAAGAAAAGAAATATTTATAACTGTTTTGGTTTTAGTAAAGGCTATATATATATATTTCATTTTTAACCATAGAAGAGTAAATGTGGCAATAGCCTGGGAAATAAACAGTCCAAGGCCTATAGATGGGGGAATGATTTTTATATAATTGTACTGTATTTTAGGATGATACCTTCAATATTTAAGTTTTTACCTTTTTATTTCAAAATAGCTAATGAGGTTTAAATTGTGTCGTCCAAATAAAGCTGCACTGAGAGGCAAGACAAATTAAAGAATACCTAAATATCATTTCATTCTTGGGACATTTTTATTGATCATTTGGACCTTGGGCTAAGAAAATGTTAAATTACTGAAGCATACCAAAAATACATATGAGCACGAATTAAGAGCTCACCTGCACTTATAATTTACTATTAGTGGAAAAGAAATAAGAGTGATGAATATTATATGCTGTCTTATCACAAAATAAATTATAATGTTTTCATAGAAGGGAATAAAATTTCAAAGAAATTCATTTACATCCACAGATTGCAAGGCTATGAAATTGACTGCTGGAAAAGTATCAGGAAGCAAATGATGGCAAATGAAGAAAGTTCAATGAAACTTTAGAACTAAATCTATATGCTTTTTCAAAAATACAATTGCCAAATGTAACAATGGATTTCATTGTAAATTTGTGCTATAACAAATGTGCTTCTTTCTCCTTGCTCTATTTTCATATTATTGGCAAAATATATATTTTATAATTTTGTACTGTACAATATATGTATTTGCTACATAACTTGATTTTCTAGTGCTAATACAGATTAGAAGTAACAACAAAGGTTTATTTTGGCAATAAAATGCTTTTCTTTTAATAATGTCCCAGAAAATATTTGTAAGGCATATGAAAAATAGTATGCAATAATATAGCATTAAGGATCCTGCATCTCTAATACATCCCTTATTCATACAGAACTCAGACTGATTACAGTAAGAGTTTTGTGTGTAAATGGCATGTAAGTATCAGGATGAGGCCCTAAACAAGTATATTTAGTAGCCATTAGTTGAAAAATTTAAGTGCTTGAAGTAGACCAAGAACACTTCCAAAGTATTGTAAAGCTAGAGACCAACCTTTTGTTTCTCTGGACAGTCTCACTTTAACCCTTTCTAAGTTTTGAGAAAGGAACTACCAAATGTATCCTCAATCACAGTAAATGCATTTTAAAAGTTTTCTACTATACTTTCCCACTCCATGTAGGTCAAAAGAAGCAAAGGGAAAGTTTCATATATGTAAATATGTCTCCCAAATGAGAAAAAATCTATAGTGATTCCATCTTATTTATATGACTTTCATTGCAAATAAAGTATACAGCCCTTTGTACAAGTTCATTTGATGATATATTTTCTATTCTACTACCAAAATGTCCCTTTTCAAAAAAAACCAAAGTATCTGTGGTAAAATAAGCAACAAGACTAAATAGATAGCTGCAGTAAGATGTATTTTCTTTGAGAAAAAGTATTCCAATAAAAGAAAAATGTCCAAAATAATTATACATTTTAAAGATGTGGCTTTGTCAGTGTGCATAAACCAATCTTACTGTTTTGACTGACTCAGGTCATTAAAAAACAAAAGTCAAAATGGTCATTTGGCAATTGTTATATTGACTTGTCTGCTCTTTTGGTTGGTTAAGTTAGTCAAAAGTTTCACATTGGCCTGTGCATGTAAACACAGCCTGAATGAAATATCTGAATTACTAGCAGTAGCAGTACTAGCAGAATTTTAAAGTGCTCATACTACTTAAAAGGCATAAAGAACTAATGAAACAAATTACAATCACACAAATTTTCATTCATGAGTCATTTATAGGTGAGTCCTAGATGATTCAAGAACACAAAATGAAGAACCACATGCAACATGGTCATGAAATTTAAACGCAAATTTTTAAAAAGCTAAGAAACATTTAATTTATTGTGGAAAGTTTCTATGTGTAGTCTGTTTAGATAAAATGGGCAACCCAAGATTATGCAAAGGCTTACACAGTAAATGGTTAATGTATGCTCTAAATGTGAACAAGAGCAGTAAAAGGTCCAGAAAGCTCTGAATTTGCAATCAAGCAGAACATAAAGATTTCGAGTATGAAAACTACATTGTTTGGACCTGAAAATGCTTCTCTATTTGTGGAGGGGGGAAGAAGAGTTCAGTTTATTTTACACAAAAATAAACTAATCAGGATTTCCCTACCCCCCTATTCCTATGATGACTTATCAAGATGATTTTGAGTCTGAGGATAACATTTTACTAGATGCAGACAAAGTACCTTAGGGAGGAAGGAATGAAATACTTAAAAAAGCTAGTTGGAAACAGAGCTTTAAGACTTAGAGGAAAACAGAACCAAGCATATAAAATGCATTTAGCTTTGCAGCAAGGTTAGCAATAGTAAAGATTTTATCACCATTTATTGGCAGATTTTTTTCTTAAAGAGAGGCTGTCTTCTATAGAGAAGAGGTAGTATAAATAACAATATATATATATATATGTCAAATTTACTCTAGTGGCTACATATTTTTGTAGGTTTCAGCAAACATCAAAGTAAAATTGTATAACTAAGAGAATATGCTACTACCATGCAGATTAAGGTTGCCTAGAAGTACTCTTCACTGATACACCCTAGTTTTCAATAGAAGTTTCATGATACGTTCACTTTTAAGATTTTAAGTTGGAAACCTACTTTTGGTATGATTTTCTCCCTCTTGTACCCCTTATCCCTCCCTTTTCCTGAATTATGGGTTCCCCAAGAGTAACAACAACAACAACAAAAAGTTCAAGTATGCAGGTAAGAAGTTAACAGATTCCAAAAATATATTTTGCCCCCAAAACAAATCAAAACCAAAATAAACCTATTAGAAGAGAATAAATAATTATCTCAGGAATTGTCCTACATTTAAAAAACAATCTGTCTCCCTGTGGTCTAAGTGCAATGTCTTAATTTGCTCATGTAATTACGATTGTCATATTAACATGGTCTATGAATCTAAATTATTATCAATCTTAGTATTTTCCCAATAAAAATTTATAAAGATAACAAATAATCATTAATTATTTATAAATGACTTAAGTGCTGCTTTTATGCACTGGAGTTAAGCAGCTGACTGCTTACTCTTTATTTTATAGTCATGTTATAACCATTAAAGTCAATGTTTGAATTGGGAAATTGGCATTATCTCTACTCAGTCAGGACTACATTGACTCTACAACATCACATGAAACCACTGCATAATATATATCACAAGACAACTGGCTGACATTGTAGAAGTTCTAATATATATTATAACTCTAAACAATGAGTTAAAAATGGCCCCCAAACACTGCAGTGCTTATTATTTTCCCTGCTTATTAAAATATTAACTTTTTAAAATACATGAACTTTCTTCAAATTAAGCAATAACAAGGTGTCTGTAGTTTGTTTTTTTTTTTAAAAAGTGCATGATAGTGCTTTCCAGAAATGAATCATTTCATTGTGTAACCGCTAGTTTAGTGTCATTTTTACACAAAATCACTGAAGTCTGAAAACTGGCCTATGGTTCATTTGGAGATAAAAAGCTTCTTATACACAAAGCAAAGGGGAACAAATATACCACATTAAAGGAAATATTTAAACAGGGTTATTCAAGAAATTATGCATGATACCCTTTCCAAAATTGTTCACTTTGGGTTACAAATGGAAAGCAAAAGTACTATTGGCACCTGACACAATGATTGATTTTGTGCACATATAATGATTAAATGTTGGACCTCTTTCTTTATTAGCATGACATGGAAGACTTAAAAACAACACTTCAAGAGGTTTTGAAAATAAAGCACTTTTAAAAAATTGGAAATAATATAGTCATCTTGTTTGTCTAAAAATATATATATATATGTATATATAAATGCTATTGTAGCTACCTGCCATTAAATGTATGTATCTTCAAGCAGCTAAGTGATCAAATAGCTAATTCTACTACAGAATAAAGCTGAACAGCTGTCTAGTCTAGAGTTATACATCTCAGTGTACTTTTTGCAAGTAATACTTTAATGCACACAAACAAAAACTGGTAACGCTTATAGAAAAATGTTTTGCCTAATGTTTTCTTTCTCATGCAAGTATGAGTGCTGTACATGTGATAAATACTTTAAATTATTGGACGATACTCTTCTATGCTCTGAATTAAAGTGAAAAAAACATGTCACATTATACTTTGTTCAATTATTAATGGATGCAGCTCTTTTGAATGTCTTTACTGATGGTCCCAAATCATTTGTATACTTCTCTAGAGATGGCAAAACAACCCTAAAAGTCAGTGCTGCATCTGTTAGTTTTAATTTACTGAACACCATTTTTGAGTTGTATCAACTGACTGAAACGAGTTAAATGATTAATAGTTATCCTTATTATAAGCTAACCATGATCATTATGAGATGTGCACAGCGAACAAGAGGAGAAGGGAAGATGGAGAATGACACAGAAAGAGTAGCTATAGAGGATGTCAAAATTTTGTAACTGATCCAGAAAACATAAGAGATCACTGTGGTTAGGAAAATTATTTAATTGACATGGGCCTTGATAGCTTAAATATTTAGATGCTTGGGGAAGAAAAATAAGATAATACAAAATTAATAATTATCATTTTTCAAAAATAGGTTTCATGACATGAACCAGTATAAAAGGATTTTTACGCCTGGTCCTGTCAGGCTTTTAGAAAATGCATGCATTTTGGACTTTTAGAAATACTTCTTTGTTTTATAGACACTGGTGTGTTGTATAAAATGGTCAGTTCCAATAATTTCTTGGATCATACTGGATCTAAGGCTTCTTTGATAATGTAAGACACAAGGTCCCCAATTACATAAATGTATCCACTGGAAAAATTGTGAAGTCTCAGTAGGTGAAAAGGAGTGCTCTTTAGAAATAAGGCAGCATCATTTCCAAATTCTTCATAATATAATTCTGTGCATTAAAAATGTCAGCACTATCATTTTAGTGAGCAGGTATTTCTGATTCTGCTTAGTTTTTTATTGCAAGCTCTTTAATCTGATCATTCATTTCAAAAAATTTATTTACTAGCATCATTTTGTATAAACTCTGCTTTCAATATCAAAATTGAAAGTGACTACTTTAAAAAATCCTTCTGAATGTGGTTATGAAGAAATATCTATATAGGGCTGGGACAATCAGACATTCAAAGACAGACTGGATGATGCAGTGGAAAGGTACTCAATTGTGCTGGCAGGTAAGTACTGAATTTATGTTTGTGATTACTGGAATGGATCAATTTCCACCTAGAAGGAAGTGCAAATGAGAGGATGTCACATTTTTTCCTAGCTCACATTATATTCCTGGGCATGTGTATTTGTGCTCAGATTGATCAAAGGGAGGACAATACTCCATCTTATATTTCATAATACCAATAATACTTTGTTTTGTTCATGCCATTCTCTTTCCCACTGCTGAAATGTACCAATTTTCATTGCCAATTTCTACAGAAATAATGGTAGTGACTAAACATAAAAAGAAGAATACTTTGACGGCAACAGCTGTGCCAGGAAAACAAAACAAAACAAATTAAATCCTATGAATACTGTAACTGCTGCAATAATTTGAGAATTTTGGCACTACCAACATTGTACATTTGGTTAAGTCTGAAAAAGCCATTTTGGAAATGTTAACACATAATAAAATCTTTATATATTTCAACCTTAAGTGTAAATTTAGCTTCCAGCAAATAAATACTGTAGCTATTTTTTGGCTTGTATTGAACATTGTGATTTTCTTATTGATTAGCATTTTTAAAATTTTTCAATTGATGGCAACATGCTCAAGTAGACTTTCTAGTCAATTCACCCAAATTCCAACAGGAATTGGTTTATAAATTGGTTCCAACTGGAACTGGTCATTTGGAATTTCCAGCACAGGAAATTATTTTATATGTGCCTTGATAAGTACCCTAAATTACAAACTGATGTGTCTAATACCTAATGAAGAAAAAGGTAGTTATAATGTAAATGTCACACTAAAAAAAACCACAACTATATGATTGGGCATCTAATTTCCCTCTAACATTAGGGCTTGATGTACTTTTTTTTTTTTTTTGCCCTTTACCTACCATCAAATGACAGCAGCTTATAAGCACAGCAAACACTGTGCTTGACCTGCCAAGTTAAGATGATTAGCTTGTCCTAGTTATGTTATGGCAAATTGTCAACTGATGAATACTATTCCCCTCCCTCCTTGCCCTCTCCCCCCCCCCCCCCAGGTTCTTAAACTCAAAGCCTATGTCGGGAATCATGGCTATATCCCCCAGGTGATCCTCGGTTCCTATGGGGTTTATAAGTGTCCTGATATGAGTCAGAGTACTCTTCTTCCACAAGAGGGTAATGATCTCGGCTGTGTTGGGAACTGGAAGACAAGCGGTTCCTACTCTTCCGGGCCCTTTCATTGTGATAATTTTCATCAGAGGCCATCAGACTTCGTCTTTCAATTGGAGAGTTCTCAGTAGAGTGGTTGCTGTGCCTCATGCGCTGGCTCTAAAAATATCAGATAATTAATTGATTAAAGAAAGTCAACTTAATTTCACCCTTATGAACCTTCACAATGTCAATGTGTGGCACAGTAACTACATTTATGTGAACTATCTGTATAAGATACTAAAAGCCTTGTTTCCTGAAACATATACCAGAAATCAAATATTTTGACCTATGTAGCAGTTTCATATTTCCTTCAAATGGAAAAACACTTCATCAGAACAGTTTTTTAAAACATATTTTTGTTATTTAAATCAAAGTTAATAACTAATAAATAGCATTATTACCAACAGCCTTCTTTCAAATTTCTTTTTAAGAGTTCCTTCGAAAAGAATACTCAGTTGATAAAATAGTAGTTCTATCCTCTCCTCAGCCCAGGTACTGAGCACATTTGATAAGCTGAAAACCCTACATGGGCCTTGCTTCTTTCCTCAATGTAACTTCTTTGTTATGTAACTGCTAAGTTTCCTACTGATATCAGCCAGTCTATTATTCACCATTATCCCTTTTTAAAAGACCTTTTCAAATTTGTTGGAATATCTTTGTATAGTCAATATTTGGATAATTTGTTTCATACAGATATTAGGTTTATTTTGGAAAATGTTACAAGTTTACCTAAAATTCAAGATTTGAAGGGTTATGTGCAGCAGACTATTAAAAGAACAGCAAATATCAGCGTGTATCTGTAAAGGGGCAAAGGACAAAAATTGCTTGTTAAGTACAGAATTAGGGTAGAAGAGTTACAGTTTGAGCTCCCATAGTCTACTGTCATATACTTTGCTGAATAAAGCAAAGAGATTAAAACTTTCACTCGCTCATAACCTGCTATCAGGATGCTGTCAGAACTTTGAGCTGTCATGTGAGCTACTGTTTCTCTGACTTTTAGAATCTGTACTATCCCTTCTGGTCCAACGCTCCTTTTAGTCTATACTTTCTAATTCTCATTCCTCAGATCAGAAGCTTCATGAGTGTAAAAAGTGCCTCCTATTTTGTTAGTCAATAGGATGTAAGACCTTAAAAGTAACTTAGGTCAAGACACACACTTAAAATATTGAGTCCCATGTATTTGAGGCACAAATCACAAGGGTATCGCGGTAATAATAGTGCAGGTATTCATAGCAAAGAATTGTATTACCATTCGACATATTAACCATGTGATATATATGTAGAATTGACAGTTGTGTTGAAGAAATAAAATATCCCCAAATACTTGAGCTCTCCTTGTAAAAAATAAGAATTATTACACTACAGAGAAGTACCTTGAAATCAACATGACTATTTATTGTATTATTCCTGCCTTGAACATATGCCTGAGTTCCTCAACTGTAAATATCAGTGATTTTTTTTCCTTTCTCTACTTTATTGACCCTGTGTCAAGTCATACTCGAAAAGTAGACCAGACTCCCATCAGTCCTTGGTTAGTCAAAGCATGACTCTACTCTTTGCCTGCTGTCCAGAACTGATTCCAGCTCTAGTGAATTTTCTGTGTTCCCTGATGTTCCTGATTCTCTCTTTTCTTGGTATTCTGTACTTATGCTTCTTTCTTCCAATATTCTATTGACTGACTCCCAACAAAATAATATTGCTTGGACTTGGTAACCAAATGCTTTTTTTTTTTGCTCTGTCCCTGGTGCCCTTACCTGTACCTTTTGGTGAGATTTTGATTAGGAACCAGACTAGATGAATTTTAAAGTGTCTTTTAGTACTGACATTCTATGACTTTTTAAAATTTGTCTCACTTTTAATAACTATGTATTTCACTTCAATCAAGATGAATCTAATTCTCTTCTATTCTTTCACCTTATTTTAACAAAAATGCAATTAATCTCTGCAAAAGCCCTACTATATTTCTATAAGGTACTGTTACTTTAAGGACCTTTTCATATGGAAAAATTTAATGCTGAAAAGGGTAGAAAAAAGACTTATGCATAAAGAATTATATCAACTGGTATATGATTTAAGACACTGCCTCTGCCACAGATGAAAATTTTGATGCCTCATCTATAAAAGGAGCTGGATAAGGAAATGGCAAATCACTACAGTATCTTTGGCAAGAAAACCATAAATGGGGTCAGGAAGAGTTGCACACAACTAGAAACAACAATAAAAAAGGAGTAGAAAAAGAAGTTTGGTTTAATTAAACATAGCTCCTGTATGAAGAAACAGTTTTCAGATGGAACTTGACCAGTTTTGGACAGAAAATGAACTCTGGCATACACATACAGTAACACCTTGTAAAAGGTAGGAGGAGGTGATGTCCAATCTATATGTGAATAGGTTGGTCAAGAGGTTTAAAGAAAACTTGGAAATATGAATATGAAGAAAGAATTTCAAAGACACAAAATAAAATGGAGGACCATTTTACAAATTTATAGCTGCAAGGAATAAAACTATTTGGAGACTAAGGTATGATTTACTAAGTTCTGTTGATTTTTTTTTCAGAGGGGGAAGGCAGGACAATCAGGGTTAAGTGACTTGCCCAAGGTCACATAGCTAATAAGTGTCTGGGGCCAGATTTGAACTGAGGTCCTCCTGACTCCAGGGCCAGTGTTCTAATTCACTGTGCCACCTAGCCACTGCCACCGCTTCCTCTCCTCCCCACCCCCTATTTTGTTGATTTCTTAAAGAAAACTGGTGTTTACTGTTAAAGTGAAAGGTAAGTTATCAAATGCCCAGAAATTACTATCTAAAGATATAGGAATTCAGAGCTAAAAGCTGAAAGCAGGGCTGAAAAAAGATGAACTTGGAAACAAGACTGATGAATCAAGTAAGAATCAGAAATGCATCTATAATAGAGCAATGTTTAAAGATACTAACAGCTACTTGCTGACAGAAGGCTTTTAGCTTTCTAATTTATACTTGATTGGCAACAGGTTCGCCCTCATTAGACAAAGAGTTTCTGTTCCAGATCTTGCTCTTCAGCACTCCATAGAGCTTACAGAGTTGAAGATTCAAAAGTACCTGTTGCCCTTTGCTGCTGCCCCTCCTCATCTATTTTAAGAAGGAAAAGCAGACAAGGGAATGGCAAATTTTGCAGTTGCTTGAGTGATGCTGAGATTTCATTGGACTCTGCAGAACCCTGGTGAGTAAAAAGCTAAGTAGGCTTGTTTACCTTGCTTACAGCAGGGCTTTTTAAACTTTTTTTTTTATTTGTGACCTCTTTAGCATTTATGGGACCATGACCAACAGTTTAAGAAGCACTGAAGAGTCAACCTGAACAATTCGTTGTGATCTCTGTTCTAAATGGACAATTCAGTGTTCAAGTGAATGAACACTGGTCTGGTCTGTATCACACTACAAGATGTGCAGTTCTCTGCCTTAAAGGAAGCTTCCCCTCCCCTAAATTAAAAGGTAACATTTTCTGAATGCATTTTAAGAGTCACTGTAAGTTGAAAGAACTTGCCAATGTTACACCAAGTATAAACAAAGAGGATTTGCTCAAATGGAGAGCAGTGAGAAGCAGCAAATCAGCAGTTTTGGGTAATACAGATATACCTGAATGACTAACATCAAAGATTTCAGCAAAGAGTTATGTTACCTCAGACATATGGGGTTTCATGATTCAGGAGAATGTGACCTAGTTTTATGTATGGATTTTGGTTATTTTATACACTTTCTTAAATGAGTATTTGTGATGTTTAAGATCTAAAAGTGTTATTTTAAGTGGTTGGTTTGTGAAAATAGAAGTGCAGGAAGAGCACTTGTGAATTTCTTCTCAACAAGGTTATTACACATCATACTTTGAGAGAATTTGAGTATAGACACATGGTGGCAATCCTTATCTGGAAAGCTAGACCTGTCAATGTCAAGGCAGGATAGAGTAAGGAAGCCAAGACACAGAATTACATGTCTACATACCTATATGTGATATGTGAGATCCTAGAGAGTCCCTACACTCCCCAAGTCACCTTGGTATTACACTTCATTAGGACATAAAGATAACCCTGGGCTTTCAAAAACTATACCAGTGGAGTAAAACTTCTGAGATATCCTACCATGTGGTTAGGATTTTGGCACAGTCTCAGAAATAGACAATGCTCTCCAAGGACTATCTTAGTGAAGTACAGAAAGGTTCATCGCTATTAAATTAGTCACTAGTTGATAAATTACTTGGCATGGCAACTCATGAAACAAAAATAAATAATGGACCCCAGTACTGTGTTAGTCCCCTTCTATTTTGGAAATGATGATGGAGCAGAGAAAAATGGGGTTGAGGGTATAAAGAATCATGGGGTTTTCTTTTACTTTTTATACATATTAACTAGTTGTATTCTAATGTGGTCTTCTTGTCGAAAGATCAACTAGTTGACATAGTACTTGAAGAACTAAATCACAACAATCTTGACATTTATGCTATAAATGAAAACACAAAACAAAATTGCAAATAAATGGAAGGACAGCTTATTTTTTTTCAAAACAGGGAGTAAGCACAGTTGGTTTGTTTGATCGTGTACCCAATGGCAATAAGAAATATCATTTTATGGAACATTTGGTCATATTATATTGTAGGTGTTTGTGGTGAGCACCAGTATGAAAAAAAAGCACCAGTATGAAAGTAACTGGAGCTTATATGCTAACATATATTGTAAAGGATGAGAAATTTACAGAAATTCTACAAAAGAACTAAGAAACTTTAGCTGAAAACACACACGCATACTTTACATCCCCACAGGGAAGCATAATAAAAATGTTTTTGAAAATATGGTTTAGGATTAAGAAATGAAAGAGGCCACAATATTATGGACAGAAACCTCTTATTGGTACATCATAAATACTATCTTCAAGAAAAGAATCATAAGGCACTAGATATGGTAAGCTCCAAATAGAATCATTAAGTGATGTCTCAACAGATAGGGAACAAGAGGTTACCTATTATAAGAGTTATTTCTAAATCAGCTCTGTATGTACAGACTATTGAACTGTTAAAGAAAAGAGAATATTAAATTAGAAGAATGAATAATACTTAGAATATGCATGCCTATAATTAAAAAAATTTCAATTTGGCCTATTTCAACATGTTAATGACATTGAAAAACAAAGAATGGATAAAAGAACAGATGAGCACAGATGATCTCTATTTCCTTAAAAGCTTAATTATTAGAAATCAATTGACACAACATAGTGGCCCCAAAAACCTAGACATCACCTTAGCCATCAGAAACTTGGTCTTCGGGGTGGCTAGGTGGTGTAATGAATAGAGCACCCGCCCTAGAGTCTGGAAGATCTGAGTTCAAATCCAGCCTCAGACACTTGACACATTTACTAGCCATGTGACTTCGGGCAAGTCACTTAACCCCAACTGCCCTCCAAAAAGAAAAAGAAAGGAAACTTGGTCTTCTTGTCAAGTCAAGGGATATGATAACCAAGTTCATATAGACAAATTTGTAACATCTTACAGAGGAGACAGATAGAAGATTTTTAGTAGTACTGCTTCATAAAACTGAGAAATAGTAGAGGCAAAAAAGAAGTTTAGAAGAAACCCAGTAAGGCCAAATCATCTTAAAAGCATTTATACATGAAACTGGAAGGAACAACAGACAAAACAAGGAAAACAAATGTCAAGACTTTTACAACTAACGTTCTCCATCAAGGGGAATGGAAGTATCTTATTTGGCCCTTAAGATCATAGACCTCCCAGTATGAAGTAGAAATTGTCCTGAAGAAAACAAATAAACAAAAAACCCCAGCCAAATTAGATGAAGTATATATACAGAAAAAGTTCATGCCGGAAGCTATGCAATTTTGAGGGCTTTGAAAGATCAGTCCTCAAGATATCTGAGAGGATGCTAAACAGACAAAAAAAATCATTAAGAAAAGGTGACCAAGAAAATACCAATAAATATTGACCCATAAGTCTACTTTTCCATAACTGTACAATCTTATGATAATGTGCTCTGCATTCATCAAGAAAATCCTCGACAAAGATATGAAAAGGGAATAGTGAGGTTTTAGCAAACATTCTATAGCTGACTACATCTTTTCAGGCATATGATTGACAAAAACATTCAGAGAATACAAAATCCAATTGTGTTTACTGCTTGATATCTATTAAAATATTTGATTCAATAGCAAAATGCTATCTTTAAGAAGTATAGTTAAAATGCTCCAAAATTCATTGAAATGTGAAACTAGAGGGATAACTCTTTGTTCAATGACCCACTGATTATTAATTCTAAGTAAGGAATAACAGCAGCAGCCATGTGCTTTCTAAAGATGTTCTGTATATTACGGAAGATGTCCAGCAAAGAACAAATGCAAGGATTCTTTATATAGGATGAGCTACTCCAGATATTCCTGTTTATGGATACTGTGTTGACTACATCAAACTCTGAACATTGAAGGGTCACCTAAATGAGATGCATAAACACTCAAAAGAGACTAGATGAAGACTGTCTACTGTTTGGACTATGATGTACAGTTGGATGATCTGTCATCATGTATATCTTGGACATGTACAGAAGATGGACAATGAACTAGGTTTAGAATTGAATAAAAGAAAAAAGGAAAGCTGATTTGCATTTGGGAAATTGTGTATTACATTTAATGATCCCAAGCTTCTTCCTGACACAAAGGACCATCTTTTTTTGCCCACATATTCTTCCTGTCATATTATAAGGATGTGACAGAAGGAAATCCTCACATAAGTGAAATCACATAGCCATTGAAATATCAAAATATTTTTTAAATTATAATTTATGTTGTCCACTAAATCTTATTTTCATTCAGTTTGATACTATATATCAAATACTATAACCTTTATTATACTATAATCTTTATATATCTAGGACTTCCTTTAAAAACATTTCAAAGAATTGCAAAGTCATGGCTGAACCAACTAATTAAAACTATGGATGAAAACAAATCTTGTTTCCTTAACTTTATAAATTTCTAACAACTTATGTTTTCATATTAAGGTAAATATAATAGACATACCATAAAACATTTGACTAATTAAATATATTACTTAATATTCTCTCATAACTTGCAATGGTCCCTAAAGTATTTGTGAGATATTACCTTAAATTCCATGGAGAATAAATCTCAATTAAGCTATTGGAGATCAGTAAAGAAGGCTTGAGAATGAGAAAATCCCAGGCTAAATAAAGTTCAACACAGAAAAGCTAGAATTAAAGACAAAAGCTGTCCTAGGTCACTAATGATACAAAATAAGAGATGTTTGTTCAGGGTGAAGTACACAGTTAAGATCTGGTATACAGAGAACCTCATTTCCATTTTCCTACTGCCAACATACTTAAAGGTATATTGGATTGTAATGAGCCACAGGCTATGGCTTTACAGCCAACTAAAAGCTTAGAAACCAAATTGTCTATTATTAATAAAGTCCTAAACTTCACTATGGGATCTCCCTTAGGTGTAACATTTAAATTTTCTTCCGTGTTCCATGCTCTTTGTATACCCTCTGATATAACATACTGATTCCCACTGCTATTATCTTCCCTCTTAAATCAGCATAGTATTAGTTCCTGGCTTTAGAATTTCTTTTCTTTGTATTTTCTGTTATTGGACCCAGGCCTCGTATTCATCCTTTCCTCCCAAACCTCTCAGGTCCTCTTCAGGACCAAATGCTCAATATGACATAGCCCATCAGAAAGTTACGCTTTCATCACTACCTTAGGACAGCAGAAACTTTGCCACTGGATCATCCCACTTACTAATGCCAGAGTAAGGAACAATGGAACTTACATTTCAAATTTGTAAGGATTCTTGAGTGCTTCAAGTTCAAAATCTCCATCTGTACCAGCCCACTATCTCCAGCACTGCCACCTGAGCTTTTGTGTGTATGTACAGCATACATGTATAGTGTCCACCTGTATCTTATCAATAGTGTAAGTTGCTTATGTTAATAGTGAGCCACATGCTAGTGAGATAGGTCCTAGGATTCTTTTTTTTCCTGCCAAGATTTTTAGCTTCACAAGAGAAAATTGTTTTGCAGACACAGGCACAGACACAGACATAAATATATTCTACCCTTACCCCTAATCAGCAGTCTAGCCAATGTATGCCATCAATCATAAGCAAAGACAGTGAAACAAATGGTTCAGTGAGGACTCATTACCAGGTTGGGAAAATAAACACTAAATGAATGTCCTGATGACACATCAGTAGTGTCATCCTCATAATAACTGAACTTCTACATACATGTTACGGAAACATATCTCTTAATAAATCTATTAAAAATGGAAATGCTGCATCCAGATCAGCTCTGCAGTAAGTGAAACCAAGAGAGAATTCAGTGGACACTCTCTATCAGCCTTATCATACATTTCTCTGTTCATTCCCACCCTCTGAAACTACTCATTCATATGGTCCTTTTTTTACTCATAAAGATGCAATTTTGTAGCATAGTAATGTAGCTATAATGGCATTTCAGAGAGTGCCATTTATCTCAAGAGTTAACTCCACATGATCTACAATTATGACTATCATTATAACCCATTAAAACAAAACTAGTCATGATGCAGGAAGGTTCAATTGACTACATGTTTCTCATAGTCAGTAAGTTGGGGGTCTCAAATACATTCCAGCAGCTGCTGGATAATTGGTAAATAATAATTAATTCCGCAAAGGCAACATTCATTTGGTAGCATAATCACTCTGATTCTCCATGTCTGGGTCTGAACATACTACAATGCACACAAAAGAACAGTGGAGGAGAGGAAATTTTCCATTTATATGCATCTCTACATTTCCTGTTGGAGAAAGTCTATGGTTACTGACTAAGGCAGAATCCTATGCAAGACATTATGCATGTAGAGGTTATACTTGCACACTTGGAAATGTGCTTAGGAACATATACTATAAACTCAGCCATGTCTAGATTTCTGCACTTTCAAAGAGCATCACGGGAGCCTTTGCTCCCTATTTTGTAGCTGCCATTTGAGGGCTGCCAAAATGCCAGTCTATTTTCAAATGTATAACAGAAACATCCACCATTAGATTTACTTCCTAGGGACTGATAACAGCAATAGAAATTTTAACTTCACTCAAGTATTATGTTCTATAATTATTACTTATAGCCATACATCAAAAGAATAGTGATACTTAAAATATGGATATTCATTTTAGGTAGAAATTTGGGATCATTAAAGGAGCTCTGCAATTTCCATAGGTAATCAGTTGCTCATCCAACTGTATTTCATACTTGAGAAAATAGTAATTCTTCATCCATTTGGTTCTGAGTGGATAGTTATGCCAAGCTTTTTTTTTCAAATGGTTATGCATCTCTTCATCCAAGAATTACAGCATTCCAAAATTTAATGCGGCCAGCATAATAGTACCCACAAGTATGTACATGTGGAAAATCTCATGACCTAGGTGAAATCTCTTACTTTTAAACTTGGACTCTATGCTGGATCTCTCCCATGAAAGTAGTAAATAACTTTGGTAATCATCTCTTTTTTTAGTTTTATGGCTTGCCTGATAATAACAAAGAAGGTATACACAAAGAAGTTTAGCTCTGTTGCTATATCCTTCAAGAAATCTCACATAATTTTGATATATGTTTAAACATTTAAATTTATTATTATGTCAGACATTATCATTGTCATTATGACAATGGAACGTCAGCAGATCTTATCACATAATACAGTAAATAAGGAAATATGTGGAAAAATCAGAATAAAGAATCTTACAAAAGAAATGGATGATAAAAAAGGCAAGTTTATCATGTAATGGAAGCATGGGACAGCCATGGGATGGTCTGTATACTTCACTGAATCTTTATGATAACAGGAGAAAGTGAGAAAGGCCCCTAGAGTGTTGGGTGGAACCCCTGTAGTAAACTTATGGGGACTGAACAGGCATGAATGGCCTGTGATCTGCATGTCTGGAGAGAACATTCATAATAATGAGATCACAGAGTGATGCAAATATTGACTATTAAATATTAATATAGCATGTTATTGTATATTGCTGAACATGTGAGGTGCTTTCCCCTAAAGCATTAGGGTACAGGACACCTGGGAGAGGACACTGAAAGAACAGGATGTGCTAAAAGAAAAACAGTTAGCTACTTCCTAATATGTCTAGATGGAAGTAGTTCTCCAAAAGTTGGCTATAACTGATATCTCTAATTCTTTAATATAGACTCTTTCCTTATCCCTTTTGACAAGACTTTTAACCCCACCACTCTACTGAAAACATTTCTTCAAAGGTCATCAATGGTCCCCTAATTGCTAAGAAAACACTAAGAATGATTCCAAAGTTATAAGCTGGTTGACAAGGGAAGGTTTAACTGAGAAGTTAAAGTTTAAGGGAAGGAAGATGATGATGAATTCAGTTTTGAACATATTAAGTTTGAGGTGAACATAGGACATTCAGGTGGAGCTGTCCAGCAGATATTTTAAGTGGTCAGCTAGGAGTTCTCTCTGAGACAGTTTAGCTATTTAAATACAGACTTGGACAAAGTCCTAGTCTTCTTTGTTTCATCATGGTCTACAAATGACCATGGCCATGCCAGCAAAGAATAAACTGGCAGGCTCTATTAGTTTGGAAGCTTCAGAATAGTTCTAGCAACAGCCTATGTCTGCTTTCCAGGGATAAACCTAGCTAAGTATGGAGTATCTTGATGATGATGATGATGATGATGACAATAACAATAATATAGTTAGCATTTATAATAGTACCTACTATATCCCATACACTATGCTAGGTGCTTTCCAAATAATATTTCATTTAATCCTCACAATAACCCTGTGAGACTGGTGTTATTATGATCACCCTCATTTTACAGATGAAGAAACTGAGGCAGAGGTAAATTGACTTGCCCAAAGTCACAGAGCTATTAAGGACTCATGGCTTGATTTTACATTTCTGACTCCTGGAGTCTAGTACT
This sequence comes from Pseudocheirus occidentalis, assembly GCA_028646575.1. Lineage (NCBI taxonomy): Eukaryota > Metazoa > Chordata > Mammalia > Diprotodontia > Pseudocheiridae > Pseudocheirus > Pseudocheirus occidentalis. Next base: position 160,171,567 of record CM053596.1, read on the forward strand.
GGAAAGATGACCACTTAGTGATGAATTCTTTGCTTACTCTAACCCTGAAAACAAAGAAAAATACACAAAAAACTCAATTCTATAGGCCTCCTTCAACTTCTCTAGTAAGAGTAACTGAATGATGGAAAAAGAAGTGGAAGTTACTAAGAATCCTACAGATTTAGACTAAATATTGACAGAGTTGTTGGAAATATAAATATGAGATCCTTAGAACCATAACCTTAGAGCTATAGAGGAACCCAACTCACTCATTTTACAGCTTAATAAACTGTGGCCTAGTTTTAAACCTAGAGAGGTTTAATGACTTGCCTAGGATCAGAAACTGAATGAGGCAGTATTTTAATTTGGGTCTTCTTGACTCCAAGTCCAACGTTTTATCCACTATATTGAACTGCTTTTTGACCAAGGAGTAAACACTCTATTGAAGGAACTGAGTTGTACCAGTCTTGATGTTCTCAATATAAATGAAACAGAAGATACAAATAAGTTGCAGCCAAATGCAAAGATGGCTCACAGTTCTTAAGAGAAAAAAGACCAAAAAAAAAATGTAGCCAGCATAGTTGGTTTCATTGTGCTTCCAAAGGCAACAAGAAACATCATTCCTGGGATATTTGATCATCTTTTATTGTAGTACTCATGAAAAAAAAAATTGCAAAAAGCCCCTGTAATAATAGCTGGTATTTACATAGCACTTTAAAGTTTGCAAAAGGTTTTGCACACATTGTCTAATGCCCTTGTTGTGTTGCATGAGGAAATAGAAAGGGTACTGAGAAAGAAAAAGGTGAGAAAAGTAGGTAGACTAGACAAAGAATATACAGGGGTCTGTGTTGAATACAACAGGATTTTTAGAGTGCAGAGAAGTTGCTTCCCAAGATACATGAAAGAGGAAAACGAATGACAAACACCTAGAAAAATCAGAAATGATTATCACCCTTCAGTAAGTCATCAGGAAAGTATCAATCACTACAAGCTATTGCCCACATTCTTTTCTCTAAAAAACCTTTATTAGACTAAGCTATACATACATTAAGGGTATCCTTGATGAAGGAAAACAATACAATAAGCACGATACATAAAAAATATTAAATGCAGTTGGATTCACCTCTACCTTTAAGAATCCTTGTTTTTCTTCAAAGCTTAGGTTATCTGCCACCTTCTCCATAAAGCCTTCCCTGATCCCGATCTATTCTTGGTATTCTCCCTTTCATTTTCCTTGTAATATATTTATTTGTGTATATTTTGTACCCTTCTAGAAGAATATAAACTCCTTGAGGTCAGGGATTGTTTGAATTTTCTTTGTCTTTCTATTACCTGGTAGAGCATCTTTCATAGAGTAGATATTTCATGAATATTTGTTGACAGGAATTTAATTTGGAGAGATGATCCATAGACCTGCTTCTGTTAGAACATGTATCTTGGAAAGGCAATGAAGATAGACAACAAACTTAGCCCGTTAAAAAAAATGTATATTGCTTCTAATAACTCCAAACTTATTCCTGATAACAAGAGATGATCTTTTTAACATCACTATTCTTCCCATGGTACTATGTGATGGCAGGTCATGAAATGCCACAGTCTCTGAACTGTGGGCAACCCAAAGGGCAGTAACAAAATGTATGGTGAGAGTAAGTAAACGACAGCATATTACTAAAGAATTACACAAGAGAGAAAGTGTAAAGAATATCTTCAGAGAGAACTATGACTAGAAAAGGAAGAAAATTCATCACATAGAAGGACTAAGGGATACCTAATTGAAAAGCTGTGTGTTCCACTGGTACCTATGTATTGGCCCGAGGTTTAGATAAAGTCTACAGCATGTTAGTGTAGATTCTTTATAGAGGATTTATGGGAGAATATGATTGAGAAATGCATAGAATGAAAAGGTGTGGATATTTTGTAATCCAAACCATTACAGGGAAGATAAAATGATGAGATCACAGATCAATCAAGGTATTAAAACATGGAGATTCTGATGTTCACCTACACAGAGATGATCAAACTTTGTATTGCCTTCAAGGCCTAGCACTATAATACACATAGCAGTCTGCTAATAAATGATGTATTTTATGTATACCATAAAGTATTTCCCACCTTAAGTTCACCATCATTGGTCTACTTGGTGCAGAGAAAGTGCTTGAAAAAGTTACTTAGTCAACAAGGTACCTGTAATCCAGAGATTGCAGTGGGGTATGGTGAAAGTGCTGTGGAGCCCAAATTTCTTCCAAGTAGAGGTGTCATAGGGGTGCTACTTGTTGTGTGTGTAGCACGCCAGTATGCCTCAAGGTATTCTGCCAGATGTTCACATGCATCCTCAAGCTGATTTTCATCCAGAATAACATCAAACATTTCCTGTTCACAACAAGAAAAATCCATGTTATTTCCCTTTTAGTTTGTAAAGAGTAAAACCCTTTCGTTCCACTGAGTACTGATAACAATATGTTGATGCTTATTTTAGCTGCCATCTTTCTACATAAATTTCTCTATTAGAATGAGTGATGCCCTGTCAGGTCTACACAAAGTTACATGGGTGTCTGTAGAATTATTCAGTGAGAATAGGAAAAAGCAAATCCAGATATTTAGATGAAAGTGTATTTTTCTGTCTAAACTATCTGGATAATCTTTTATTTTGCTTCTATGCCATCTTAGGTTTAAAAAATTACAACAACGTTGCACAGTTTTAAGGTGTCAGTGGTAGTGAGGACAATGAATATCTAACTAAAAGTTGTAATACTCCATGAAAGAACTTTTTACTTATATGAATAAAGGTTGTGTTACTTTTTAGATATACAACTTTAATTCAAGGACATTCAATGTTCCTAAGATTTTTAATTCTCTACATGAAACTATATCTAGCTTGCATACTCTGCATTCTTAACTATTTCAATATAGTATCATAGAGATTGAACAAAGAGCACATGTTTCTAAAGGGCACAATGGTTCTAAAACTAACAGTCATAATTTAAAATTTCTAAGGTACCTGATAAACCGTCTCATTTTATCCTCACCAGAACCCTGTAGATAGATGGTACCAGAGTTATTACCCCACTTTAAAATGAGCAAACTGAAATTAGGAGGGTAAAGTGACTTTGTTACTGTCACTTAGCTAATAAGCAGCAGAGTCACATTTCAATCCAGATCTTCTGACTCCAAGTCCAATGTTCTTTTCACTACAGCATACTCTTTCCCAGATGGCAAATTTGGGTTAGCATTGATAAGAATGCAAAAATTATCCTTATTACAGGTGATGGTGAAAGTGTATCTCCTATATCATTAAAAAGAATGCTACCTATCATTTATATAGCCCTTGAAACTTTGCAAAGTGCTTTCCACTTATTTCATCTGATTCTTCTAACAACCCTGTAAGGAAGGAAGTATTATTATTTTCATTTTAAAGTTGAGGATGCTGAGGCTTAGAGAAATTAAGTGGCCCAGGGTCACAGAGCTAAGTGTCTGAAGTAGTATTTGAACTCAGGTCTTCCTGACTCCAAGTCCAACATTCTATCCATTATGCCACCGAAATGAGTTTCATATTCTTTAGAAGACACTTCTAAAGGTCAGTCTACAGTCAAAGCTAATATTGGCAGAATAGAGGTAATTTGTATGTTTTCACAACATGTTTGTCCCATGTAATCCATTAGAGCAGAAATTAATCTTCCTTCAAATAGAGGAGAAAAATATGGGAGGAATAAGCCTATTTACACAATTAGTTAGAAGTCTATATATCACAAGGGCTGGAGGATTTTGTTTTTTGACAAAACTTAATGTACCTTACTAAAACAAAGTCTTTTTAGTTGATGACACAGCAGATGCATTTGAAGAGTATGGTCAATTTTATTATTGAAATGACCATAGCCATACTGTCTACTACCAGCAAAGATACCAGAGAATTGAATAGTTGCCCTGGTGAATAATTAACTGCCTTCTCAGAATTCCCTTATCTGTCCCAGAAATTGGTAAACATCTTTCTTCCCATCATGATGTCCTCCAATTGTGCCCTTGATCTTAAGCCATCTTACTTCTGCCAAGATCTTGCTCCATCAATTCTTCCTTCTATTCTTCATCTAACCTTTCTTCCTCTCTATTGGCTCCTTTCCCTTGATTTACAAATATGCTCAGGTCTCCTCAGTCCTAAAACAAAACAAAAAAACCCAAACAAAAACCGCATACCTTCTTCAGGTCCTTTCATCCCCTTGAGCATTCTTCCCATCCAGTGCCAGATTTCTTGGATCTTACTGGAACACTGTCCCCAATTACTTAACACCCACTCATTCCTCATCTCCATACCTGGTACACAGTAGGTATTTAATAAATGCTTATTTCCTTCCTTCTTTCTCACCACATCCTATGGAAACTATACTCTCAAAGTCACCAAAGACTTCATAATTGCCATTTTAAATAATCTTTTAAAAGTCTTCATTAAGGGAAAAAATCATGTTGTTTACCTTTGTGTCCACTGAGTGCTTAGAATAGCATATTGCTCACAGTAGGTATTCAATGTGTTTGATGAACTGAATTTGATCTACTTCACTTGTACTGGTACTAGAGTCACTGGTATGCCTCTAAACTAATGACTGTGATTTATAAAACATGCATGTATACATACATACATACATATGTGTATATATGTGTGTGTATATATATATATATATATAAATACATAAATGTATACAACCAAGTAAGTGTTATCATTTGAAGAAGATACTATGGATGGACGTCCACCATCGGAATGATGTATTCTATATATAATGCCAGTGGAATAAGTGCACAGCCTTGCAAGATGATTAATTTTAAGGGAACAATACTTGTCCTAGTTTGAGTGTTTTGTTTAGAAATTCAGTCATTTCTGGGTTAGAATACAACAACAAGAGGTAAGGATGAACATAGAGATCAGACTTGTGATTTCACTAGAATGTGGAACTCTTGAGTGAGGAAACTTCCTTTACCAATGCAGGTTGAAACTGCTCTACAACTTCTGGTTTTAGAGAATTTCTTATATAATGGAAAGTTAAGTGACTTGCCCAGGGCTACAAGTCATGTATCATAGGAAGGAGCTGAGCCTAGGTTAGCCAGACTCTGACGCTAACTCTCTTTGTCATACTGTTCATTTAAACTCCGGTTATTTTCTCCAGTACTGGATACTCTTTTCTAGTCCCCAAAGACCAGGAGCAATAGAAAGAATAGGCATAGTCCCTGTTTCTTACACTTGCTTCCAGATCATTCCTTTGCCACCATAACTCAACAACAACCTCTCCATCTTTCAGGTTTACACTCCATCTATCTTTATCAGTCAGTGCAAGTCCTTGTCATGTTTATCTCCTGGTCTATAGGTCATCCTCCTTCCCTCCCACAGAGTTCAATGCCTCACTCATAGTCTTCCTTTCTTCTATCAAATATTGCCTTCATATTTGGGTATCTCAGGAAGTATGTCAATGTTTACTTGAATCTTCTTATCTCCTAGATCATCAACCTCTTGAACTCCTATGACCTCCATCTTTACTCAACTTCATCTATACATAGGGATGGTCATACATTTCATCTCACTATTACCTATACTGTTCCACTTCCATGATTCAAAAATGAATTTCCTATTATTTGGCCACAACCTCTTATCCTTTGATTTCTCCCTTTGTTTCACTTTTCATAAAACTCTTCTTTATCCTAAAGATGACATCGAGTTTCTCCACCTCCCTGTTCTCTTGTCAATCACTCTTGCTCTGCCCTTCCTTTCCTTTCTTCACAGTCTTGAACTATATGGTTTATCAATTTAAACATGCAGTAGCAGATATACTTGAATCCCTTTCTCCATTGTCCTATCATCAGCCATAATTTGCCAAACATCTATTACCCACTCCATTCACCTTCTCCATTCCTACTCACATACTGTTAGATGTTACTAGATCAAGTCATGCAACTATGTCAACTAGATTCACTATTAATTTATTTTATTTAGTTGCAACTGAGACCTGATGAAAATTCTTTTACTTCTTTCTGATTAACTCTCTACTATGCTTTCCATGATCCTTAATAAATGTTTATTTAATTAGATTATTTTATATTGGTATCAATTCTTGGAATGTTCACACACACACACACACACACACCATTAAAGAAAGGCTCAATGGTGGTAGTTGCCATTAAGCTATTCGAGCTTGACATGTGCAGAAGAAAATTTCAAATCTTTTTCAAGGTTTTGGGGAAATACACAATAAAACATAGTGACATTAAAAAGTCACTAAAACCCCCCAAAGTTTATAACAATGATATAAACAATGACTATATTTACAAGACCTTAAAAATATTTGCCCATGAGATAGTCATATATACACACATATATATGTATGTGCATGCATACATGTATATATAATACATGTGTGTATATATTATATATATATATATAAAACATTTCATTTTATAAATGGAGAAACTAAAGTTCAGAAGTAACTCACCCTAAGTCCCCTAGTTGGTAAATGTTAGATTACAATATCACAGAGCTGAAAGGGACCTCAGAGGCCATCTCTAGGACATGACAGCTGGTTTTCTGACTCTGAGTTTACTGCTTTTCATTAAAAACAAATGAGAAACAACCCACTAAGTTATCCAAGCCAGTTTTTTCATCCTTTGAAAAATAGAATGGCACAAACCTAACCAGTATAGCTACCTAAGTCAGCTCATGTCTGCTGCAGCATGTGAGAGCCTTCAGTAGGATTTGAGTGAAGAAAGCAATCTCATCAATAACCAAAATGAAAAAAAAGACACATGAATAATTCTGACAGTTCCAGGAGCTAAGGAGCAAACAGGCCAGAACAAAATAATATTGTTCCCTCTGTGACAGCTAATCATAGAGAATACTGTTAACTGGGATGCTCTCAAGGGATTTCCTCAATGAACAATATTGTCATTCCATTATAGGTTATATTCTGTAGTCAGGATCTGTCAGTTCTATTAATGGAATGGGAGCTACTAGTGCAGGCTACCAAAGGTAACTAAGCCCTAAATGAATAACTGGAATACAGAGCAACCAAATCAAAATTCCAACAATGCTCCCTTTATCTAAGTGGACTGGTCTTCAGACTTCTGTATAAAGCACTTTTACACAATGCAAATTTGCCCACCAACTTGGGTTAGGGAGGCAGAGAATCAAAGGGGGCTGGTGGAAGGAGAGGGGCTGGCACCCCATTCAGGGATATGTGGTGGATAGAGAAGGAGGAAGGATGTGGGGGCAGCAAGCTAGGGACAGGCACATCACAGACAGACAAAAGGGGGCTGGACATGCAGGGATGCAGAGCAGCTGAGTGGAGTGGAGCAAAGATGTCCCCCTCAGTGCAGAGTTCTCAAGCTGAGTCCCTATTCAGCAGTGGCCTTCTGTTCTTTTGATTTCACATGGAGGTTTTTTTGAGGGTGATGTTTTTTGTTTGGATTTCTTTTGGGTAGAGGAGGAAGGGAGGCCACAGAATGGTGAGCTGAGGGGCAGGAGCAGAGTGAGCACAGTCCTATACAGTAAAATTAACATGTGTTAGTTTTTTTTAAATTGAGATTTCTTTCATAATTCTCTATGTAAAGTCAAATTCACATAATGCGAAGTTATATAAAGTGAAAATTATAAATGAAAACTAAGAGAAAGGCAAGCTCCTTTGCTTGATAAGTTCTGTTATGAAAATTTTTAAAATCAAACACCATAAATAAAGAAAAATGAAGACATGCCAAAATCATTCACTGGACCCCAAGAAGTTTTTAGGAAACTATTTTGTTTTGAAAGATTAGGACACTGTACCAAATATAAAATAAAAACATTTTATAATTGATGTATGGATCTTTTTTTAAGGTGATAATCAGCTTAATTCTTAACCCCTTGGTGGGTTTACATATGTCAGGGGATAATATCACTTCCTAGAAGTGGAAAAGTGGAACAGTTCTGTTCATTTTAGGTTGACAGAAAGGAAATTGGGTCCCCCTCGCCACCGACACCTTGAGGAGTCACATACCCTAAAGCAGTAAAAACACAGTTTCTTCTAAGTGTCTCTTCCACCTTAATCAAGTCAACGAGACTTCATTAAGGGCCTACTACAGTGTCAGACACTGTATTGTGTGCCACAGATGAAAAGAAATGAAAAAGAAAGGTTCTTTCTGGTCTTGAGGAGATTATAGTTTAATAAAAGAGACAAATTGAAAAGAACTATACATAAACAAGATGTATAGTGGATAAGTTGGAGATAATTTTTAGAGGGAATGAATTAGCATTAAGAGGGATCAAGAAAGGCTTCTTGCAAATGGTAGAAATTTAGACAGGCTTTGAAGGGGGCCAGGGAGACTCAAAGGGAAAGATGAAGGATAAAATTTCAGGCATAAGTGACAGCCCGTGACAAGGTCCAGAGTTGGGAAATGGAATATCATGTGCTAGGAACAACAAGGAAGCCAGTGTGACTGGATTGCAGAGTATGTAGGGGGGAGCAGAACAGAGGAGGACTTGAAGTGGGAGGGGGTCAGTTTATGATGGTTTTGAAAACCAAACAACAGATTTTATATTTGACTCCACAGATAACAGAGAATCAGTGGAGTTTACTGAATGGGGTAGGGGAAGGACAAGAGCCTTATATTTTTGGAAGATCACATTGATAGGTGAGTGGAGGATGGCCCAGAATGGAGAGAAACTTGAGGTAGAAGATCAACCACAATATAATAGTCCAGGGGTGAGGTGATAGGGGTCTGCACATTGATAGTGGTAAAGTCAGAGGAAAAAAGGGGATTATACAAGAGATGAGGGGAAGGTAGAATGGATAGGACTTAGCAACAGATTAGATATTGAGGGTAAGAAGTAAAGGTATCATTTAGGTTGTGAGCTAGGTTGCAACTAAGAAGATGGTACCCTCAAGAGTAAGAGAAAATGATCAGGGAGCGGCTAGGTGGTACAGTGACTAGAGCACTGGCCCTGGAGTCAGGAGGACCAGAGTTCAAATCCAGCCTCACACACTTAACACTTATTAGTTGTGTGACCTTGGGCAAGTCACTTAACCTCAACTGCCTGGCCCTACCCCCTGCAAAAAAAAAAGAAAGAAAATACAGGAAGAGGAGAAGAATTGGGGTGGGAGGAAGAAGGAAAATGACTCAGCCTGGGATATGTTAAGTTTAAGATGTCTATAGGACATCCAATTCCCTAGCTCCAATAAGCAGTTGGAGATATTAGGCTGGATGTCAGGAGGGCGGTGAGGTCTGGATACATTGATTTAAGAATAAAAAAATACAGAGATGACAACTGAATCCATGGGAGCTCAAGAGATCACCAAGTTAAATAATATAGAGGAAGAAGAGAAGACCCAGGATAGACCCATCAGGAGACAGTTTCAGTTGAATTAGGGATACTCTTTTTGTGGAATCACAAGACATGGTTCATTCAACACTGACAATGTTACTAGATGGGATGTGTCCGTCTCCTCCCCTGCTCAACTGCTATCACTGTAAAATTTCCAGACCAAAACGCTCCCCCCAGCCACCTCTGCCCTATGTATTCTGTTTCCTTTATTAGACAGAAGACAAACCTTTGTAGAGCAGAAATGATCCATGTTTTTATTTTCTCCCAGAGCTAAGAAAAGCTCTTAGCACTCAAGAAGTGCTTTCATTCATTTATTTTCTCATTCATTCATTCTATCTTGCCTGGCTTTGTAATCACAAAGATTATTTGTATGTATAGTTTCTAGGAAGAATATTTAGGGGCTGGGACTGTTGTTTCCACTGCATTCATTGTAAAGCACAGACTATACATCGCTGTTTCTGGCTGTGTTCAGTACGAGTTGAATTGGGATTTGTTTCAAAACTGACAAGCTGAGATCTGATGAATTTAGATTCATCAGAATCTACAGCAAGGTTAGAACATGAATTAGATCCTTCCCCTTCTGTGACTAGGAACTCATACCTGACCCTGGGTTCCTAAATCCTAAATGTTCTGTGATAACATTTTATAAGGATTGTAGAGGCCTCACTCTACAATGATGGAGCAGTCTGAAACCCAAAGCAGCCATCAGATTCTACCTGCTTTGGCACTGAGCTCACTGTCTGGCACCTTGTACATATTGAATGAATGCTTGATGAACTGAATCTCCTCATATCAAAGGAATACAGATATGAACACATCTTTCAAGATTCCCTGGTCCAACTCCCTTATTTTATGGATGAGGAAATTGAAGCTTAGAGTAAGTGACTTGCCCAAGGTCATATAAGAAGAAGCAAGTCTTGAGATATGAACCTAATCTTTTGATAGTAAATCCATTACTCATACAATTGTCCCACGCTTAATCATTTGAGATACAACAGAGTCAAAGGAATGTTTTACTAGTCTAAATAAGGATGGGCATCTAGGTGGCACGATGGGCAGAGTGCTGGGCCTGGAATCATGAAAACGCATCTTCCTGAGTTCAAATCTGGCCTCAGCACTTACCAGCTGTGTCACCCTGGGCAAGTCATTTAGCCCAGCTTACCTCAGTCTTCTCATCTGTAAAATGAGCTGCAGAAGGAAATGGCAAACCACTCCAGTATCTTTGCCAAGAAAACCCCAAATGAAAATAAGATATGAGGTATAGATATCCATCTTGCCCTACAAGAAAGTAAGGGGTAAGCAGGTAAGAGGAAGGATGGGGGAAGAGAAGGGAAACTGGGGGAAGGAGTAATCAATATGCTTGCTATCTTGGGGTGGGGGTAGGGGAGAGAGGGGGAGAAAATTTGGAACTCAAAATGTAATGGAAATGCATGTTGAAAACTAAAATAAATTCTGAATTGCAAAAAAACCTAACCAAAATGAAGAATCAGACATGACTGAAAAATGACTCAACAACAAGAACTAAATAAATACAGGAAAAAGTAAAATAAATGAATATAGAAAAGAACTCATTTATCTAAGTACTTAGGGTTGAGGTTGTAACACATTCACAATAGTCTCAGAGTTCTATATTACTCTTCCTCTGTTACATCTCACCACTTTGCTTTCCCTCTTTGCTGACACAGAAGGCCGCCCTTCTATGTTACGAGACAGCTGCCCCCCCCCTTTGAGCTTTCTATTGTTCTTTCTGTATGTTCTCCCTATTTCTCTCTGTCTCTGAAACTGTTCTCCCATCACTCCAGGATACAAAGAAAATGTATGCAGCAAACCAATAACTGGGAACTAGGGACCATTAAGATCCAGTTACCATAAACACTCTTGGAAATTCAGGGCTTTTTTTCAAATCTCTAAGGTTTTGGAATCTCTATGTCCCAGTTATTTTAAGTACACAGGTAAATTGCCTTTGGAATTGCTCAGTTTCCAATTCAGAAGCTTTGCTGCATAGTGAGCCTACGTACATTAAATAGGTCAGAAACAATTGCTTCTGAAAGTGTCAGGTATTTCAAGTATAAAAGGTGAAATCACCCAATTTCATTCTTTATTAATGGCACAGGTCAATGGAAAATTTGTAATAAGAGAGCAACATGAACTAGCATACTGGGAACTATCATGAACCTTAGAGAGCTTATATTTAGCCACAACATACCCAAGTCTCTACTGCAATGGGGGAGGGGTGGAAAGGGAAAGAGGGAGAGAGACAAATCACCTACTGCTACAGTTACTGTAATGTTTGTTAGAGTCCTATGAGATTCTTAACTTTTATATAGAAGACAGTGGGTTCTCATCTTCTCGAGAGCCATTATACATCATTTTTTTTTACATGGAAAACTATTTGCCTTCTAAGAAGGTATGGAGTCAGTTTTTAGTAGCAAAAGCCTTCTGGTAACTAAGCAAGATTAAGGGATTATTTTTCATTACATATTCAGCTGATCATTTACTTTTCTATTTACTCATCTGTACATACGCCATTTGACTTTGGGCTATTTATTCTATTCTAATTTAAACTTCTTGTTAGAGAGAGAGAGAGGAAAAAGGAAGGAAAAAACTATCATACTTGAATGTATCTGGTAGAACCAAATGTCAAACTTTAAAATTAAATTTACAAGCTTATATATTGTATGTAAATTCAGGGTATGTCTCAAACAGAGGTTGGGCATGAGCCCCACCTTCTCTTATATGAGTCAGAGTAACAATGAGAGTAGCCCTCACGCTGGGCCAAACAAAAAGTCTAGGAACCATTGCAGGTAATTCTATTCTTACACAAACGTTCTTAGCTGGAATTCTTGATTCACCCACCTTTTCCTCTGGCAATATACGGTCTTTGTCCCATCACTATTTTTGACAGGTTGGACTGGAGGTCATTAGGCCAGGGTTCTAAGTCTTAACTCTGCCAGTAAAAATGAGCTCTGTGACATTAAGCAGTCTTTATCACCTCATCTGTAAAATGCAGGAGTTGGATTCCACAGTCTCTAAGGTTCCTTCCAGCTCTGACATAGGATCGTAGCTTTATACTTGGAAGGTGTTGTAAGCTGCTCAGTGCCTAGCACTAAGCATGACTGGACATGTGAATAAGAAATGACCAGACAATGTGGATAGTTCAAGGAAGAACCAGGAACTCCATTTAATGATTCTTTGAACAAAGTTTTTATAGAGCAAAATGATACAAAGGAAAAAAGGACTCAACTTTTACTGTCATTATCTTTAGCCTATTACATTCTGGAAGTAAAACAATTTGGTAAGGAATATGTTATCTAGGTGTTATCATTGTCTTTAGTCTGTTATATCCTGGAACTAACACAAAATGGATAATTTGATAAGGAGCATGTGCCTAAAGTCTGGGGGTTAAGGCTTTGATGTCAAGATTCTAAATAAAAGTCCTTTTAAGTATAGCCCCAGGGGCTTCCAAGGAGCTAGCCTAGCCAAGAGCCACCAAGCAGAAGTGTGAAGGGTCCCCTAATTAGGACACACTGTCAAGATTTTTATCTGAGTCGTGGATCAGGCCTCCTTGGCTCCTCACAGAAAGGCACCTCAGAAGTCATTCTGGAACCCCTTCATTTTGGAGATGAAGAACAGGGACCCAGAGGGGTTAAACAACTTCCCCAAGAACACTCAGGTAGTAGACAGCAGAACAAGGATTCAAATCCAGGTCCTTCCACTCCAAAGCCACCATGTTTTCTACTCTATCATGCTGGTTCTTCAATAGAACCTAACCTTCATTTCAAAAAGTTAATTTTTAAGTTGCTGTTCTAAATACTACTAGTAGCTCAATGTCCTGTCAACTCAGCTTGTTGGTTTTGCAGAGGGTCATGGAGCAACCAATTAAATCAGTCCTAGCTCTTCCTAAAGGAGCCAAAATGATATCAAGATCAGAAACCATTTGAAAACAATGGGAGGGGCAGTTAGGTGGCACAGTGAATAGAGCACCAGCCCTGGAATCAGGAAGACCTGAGTTCAAATCTGGCCTCAGACACTTGACACAAAAACTAGCCGTGTGACTTTGGGCAAGTCACTTAACCCCAATTGCCCTCCAAAAAAACCCCTGATGGGAAATGTTGCTTTGTACTAAATTAGAGACAATTTGTGGCCCCAAGTTGGCCTTATGTGTGTCAGAATTAGGAGGCAGAATTCACTCTTATAACTGATGTAAATTAGCATTATTGCTAATTTATTGCTAATAACTGCACCATGTAATCTCAAATTAACATGATTTAATAATGTGTCCATGTTTTAGAAGGTTTTAATTATTAGATAATTCATTCAGTCTCTACTTGGATCTCCAAAATATCTGAATCACTTTGTCAAACACATTTATATAAGGAATCTCTCTAGGTCTTCCTTTTGACACCTTTGTGACCTTGGTTAAGTCACTTGACTTCTCTATGCTTTATTTTCCTTATCCACAAAATGAGGAGTTCAGTTCAGATGACCTCTGAGATCTCTTCTAGATCTAAATATATGGCAGGATCTATGACAATGATCTTACCAGGAGAGCAGGTTTATCACCTGAGAGGAATCTGCTTTCTAGAAAGATCATAAAGTATCAAACCTCATACCACTGATGCTGCCCACTATGACACTTCTACAATTTTCTCGATGTAGGGAACAGTGCTAAACCAGGTGTTTGGATTCCCTGCCTTATGAAAAAATCCACATTATGCCTAGTTCACAATTAATCCAGACACACAAAGTTGTACTGCAGTTACAACTGTTTCGCTTCTAGATCTCTAAGTATCAAGTGCACTAAAATGTTTAAGAGTCAGTCAGCCAATAAACATTTATTAAACAATAGCTACATGGCAGGAATTGTGCTAAGTGCTTGAGGATACAAATATGAAAAAGGCAGTCCATGACTAAAAGGAATTTGCAATATACTTTTCCAATAATTGTGAAAGATATCAAACATGCAAAAATAAAAAACATTTTAGCAAATAAAAGTCATCAAGGGAACAGTTACAATACAAGTGTCATCACTGATATATATTTTATGCTTCGTTATTCTTCAATTTACCACTGAAATTTCCTCCGTGTAGGCATAAGCTAATCTCAATCACATTAATTATTTCAAAAAGAAATCTTATACTATTAAAAATCAAGAGCAATTATTATTTGTAATGGGAATAAATTAGAACCCTTTCTAATGAGATCAAGGGTGAAGCACCGTCATTATCACCATCATTCTTCAATATCATCCTAAAGATGTTAGCTATTGCAATAAGAAAGAAAAGAAGTTGAAGGAATAACAATAGGTAAGGAGAAAATCACTTTTTGTAGACGATATGATGGCATGCCTAGAAAACCCTAGAGAATCAACTCTAGAGAAACTATTTCAAACAATTTACAATTTTAGGAGAGTTCGAACATATAAAATAAACCTGCATAAATGATCAAAATTTCTCTATATTACCAACAAAACTCAACAGGAGGAGATAGAGAAATTCCATTTAAAACAACTTCAGACAATATAATATTTTAGAGTCTGTCTGCCAAGACATACCTAGGAATTATATGAACACAGTTACAAAACACCCTTCACACAAATAAAGACAGATTTAAAAAACTGGAGAAATAACAATTGCTCATGGGTAGGCCAAGTAAATATAATAAAAATAACAATATTGCCTAAATGAATTATTTGGTTCCATAACAATAAAACTAACAAAGAATTACTATCTAGAACTAGAAAAATAATGACACAATTTTCAGGAGGAACAAAGGAACAAAGGGTCAGGCATATCAAGGAAATCAAGGGGGAAAATGTGAATTGGAAGGTAGACCAGTAATATCAGATCTCAAAGTATCCTGCAAAGCAGTAATCATCAAAACAATCTGGTACAGGATAAGAAAAGGAGTCGTTGATCAATGGAATAGATTAGGTACACAATATACAGAAATAAATAACCACAGTAATTAGTGTTTGATGAACTCAAAGATTCCCAGTGCTGACGTAATATCTCACTATTTAACAAAAACTGATGGGAAAACTGGAAAGTAGTCTGGTATAAAGTAGGCAGAGATCAACATTTTACAGTTTTGTTTTTTTTTTTACCAAATTAAGCTTAAAATCGGCACATGATTTAGACATAAAGGGTGGTATAATCAAATTAAAGGAACATGGGGAAAATGGCACTCAAAACTATGGAAAAAGGAAGAATTCATGACCAAACAAAGATTATCAGGAGACATATTACATTAAATTAAAAAGTTTTTGCACTAACTAATGCAACCAAAAATAAGAAGTAAAGCAAGAAACTGGGAAAAATATATAGCAAGTTTCTCTGATAAAGGTTGTTTCTCAAATAAACAGGGAACTGAGTCAAACTTAAAAAAAATAAGAGTCATCCTCATTTGATAAATTGTTGAAGGATATAAACAGGCAGTATTCAGAAGGAAAAATCAAAGCTATCAATAGTCATATGAAAAAATGCTTGAAATCACTAATAATTAGAGAAATACAAATTAAAACAACTCTGATGTTACCTCACACTCATCAGACTGACTTACAGGACAGAAAAGGAAAATGACAAATGCTGGATGGGATGTGAAAAAATAGGTAAAATAATGCACTGCTAGCAGAGCTGTAAACTGGTTCAACCATTGATGGCAGGGACTGTCTCTTTTGCCTCTTTCTGTATCCCCAATTAGCACAGTGGCACATAGTAAGCACTTAGTAAATGTTTATTGATTGACTAATTCTAGAGAATAATTTGGAACTATGCCCAAAGGGTTATAAAACTGTGTGTACCCTTTGACTCATTAATACCACTGCCAGGTCTGTACCCCAAATACATAAAAGGACTTATATGTACAAAAATATTTATGGCAGTTCTTTTTTGGGTGGCAAAGAATTAGAAATTGAGGGGATGCCCATCCATTAGGGAATGACTGAACAAGTTGCATATATGATTGTAATGGGAGACTGTTGTGCTGTAAGAAGAAGATAATTTTAGAAAAAGGACTGATTTTAGAAAGGCCTGAAAAGACTTATGTGAACTGATACAACAGGAAGTAAGCAAAACTAGAAGAATAATGTGCATATGATTACTATAATCATAATCAACCTACTCTTTTCACTATAGTGGTCCAAGACAATTCCAAAGGACTCACGGTGAAAAATCCTATTGCCTTCCAGTAAGAGAATTGATGTGCCCTGGGTATAGTTTAATGTATATTATTTTACTTCATTTATTTCTCTTGCTTTTTTCTCCCATGACATAGCTATTGCAGGAATGCTTTGTATGACTTCATACCTATAACAGGTATCATATTTCTTCTTTGTAAATGGGTGAGGAAAAGGTTGGGAGAGGGAGAGAATTTTGAACAGGAAATACTTTATAAAGATTTCAAGAAAATAAGTGTCTTATACAACTAATATCTATAAATATACATTTTGACCCTATGTTACAATGATTCATCTGTGGGTGAGCTGGATGGATGTGACTGCCTAAATTTCCAAGGATTAGCCATATGAACAATATTTCCAGATCCTAACATATAGCAAACACTGAAAATAGTCACAGTGATCTCTGATGAAATGCTCAGTTTTCACATAGATAGAGAACTGAGTCAAATTTGTAAAAATAAAAGTCATACCCCAATTGATAAATTATCAAAGGATAGGAACAGGTAGTTTTCAGACAAAGAAATCAAAGTTATCTGTAGTCATATGAAAAAATCCTCTAAATCACTACTGATCAGAGAAATGCAAATTAAAACAACTCTGAGGTACCACTTCACATCTATCAGAGTGGCTAATATGACAGAAAAAGAAAATTATATATGTTGGAGAACATAAGGGAAAACTAGGATATTAATGCACTGCTGGTGGAATTGTGAAATAATCCAACTATTTTGGAGAGCAATTTGGAACTATACCCAAAGGGTTATAAAACTGTGCATGCCCTTTGATCCAGAAATACCACTGTTAGGTCTATATCCTAAAGATATCCAAAAAAGGGGAAAGAACTATTTGTTTTTTAAATTTAGATTCAAATGCCAAAACACAAAAACAGAAATTGAGAAAAGAAACAAAAACATATCATAAAATTAAATATTGGAACTTAAATACAAAGTTTAGAAAGAGAGGGAAAAAAGCATGTCATGTGCACAGCAGAACATAAGAGAGAATTCAAGATATGTGACAACAAATTTTCATATCAAGAAAGCCTGTATGACAAGTAATACTCATAATGAAAATTGTCCATCTTTTCTTTGCTTCCTTGTGAGCTTTCTTTTGTTCTCTGTTATGCACATTTTACTTTGTTCTTTTTCCTCTCCTTTTACCCCTTCCCCAAGAATGCGGCAAAAAAGTTGAGATATGTTTCTCTATAGGTATAAATATATGCATACTCTCCTGCCTAGAAGGCTAAAATAAAGTTTAGATATGTTTCTCCATAGCTATAGATATACACATATATACATATACATATAGATATAGATATATACTTTGCCAAAACTATTCTACTACTGATCTTTGTTTCTATGTATGTGCATATTTCTTGTTTCCTACTCCTCCTGCCCCCTCTACTTTACTTTTAGCCACTATCTTTATCTCCTATGACTTGCCTACTCCCCTCCAAGGAACCCTCCCCTATCCTCCCATTCCCATAAATCTAAACTTCTAAACACCATATTTATCTATTCTCTCACCCTCCTCTCTAAAGATCCCTCCCTTGTCCTATTCCCCACCTGCCCTATACCCCTACTGTTTTATTTCTTCCAAATTTAGAAGGCTTTTATACTATTTTAAATATGTATGTATTATTCCCTCTTAAACTTATTCAGAAATACCAGTCCTCCTCCTCCCATCTAATTCCTGTGTATCAATTCTTCCTCTTGCACCACATTTGTATAAAATAATTACTCTTTTGAGCTGTTCCTAAATGGTTTTACTTTTAAATTTCCTTTTATTCTCAGGTTTACCCCAATCTTTCTTATAAACTACCTAATTATTAAAGAGAATCTTAGACATGCATTTTACATCCATAAAAGGTAAACAGTCTGTCCTTATAGATCCCTTATAACCAGTCTTCGTTATGTTCCTTATATTTCTATTGATTCTTGTATGTCGAATTGTCTGTTAAGTTTAGGGTTTTGTTTTTTTTTTAAACAAAATCTTTAAAGTCTGAGAGTTTGTCAGATGTCCATTTTTTTCATTCAAGATAATATTTAACTTTAAAGAGTATGATATTTTTGGTCAGGACCCCAGTTCTTTTGCTCTTCAATATTCTGTCTTCCAAGAATAGCGGTTCTTTAATGTCTCTGCTGCTAAGTCTTGCGTAATTCTAATTGTGGCATCATCATATTTAAATTGTTTTAATCTTGATTCTTTTAATATTTTTTCCTTGAGCTGGAGGTTTTGGAATTTGACTATGATATCCCCAGGAGTTTTCCTCATTGGATCTCTTTTAAGTGGTGATCTATGGCTTTTTTTCTATTTCTACTTTCCCCCTCTTATTCTAATGCTTCAGGACAGTTTTCTTTATTTCTTTTTTTTAAATTTATTTTCTTGGTTCCATCATTCATTTCCACAAGGTTTTGAGTTACAAATTTTCTCCCCCTTTTTCCCCTACCCCCCAGCCCAGAACACTGATCCCACTGTAAGGCCCCTCCCACAATCTGGTCCCTTTTATGCCCTCCTCCAACACCCCTCTAGCTTTCTAGCAGGGCAGGGAGGGGCTCCCTGCCCCCATCCCTGTATGTATTAGTTCCCAGTTGCATTTGATTGTATAGCTTTAAATGCTAGATTCTT
>CM053596.1:160191181-160280494 GCA_028646575.1 Pseudocheirus occidentalis
CCCCTGCTATCTGCAGGCCGAGGGCTCTGAAGCAGCCTAGTGGAAGCCGCTGCTGCTCTGTTCCTGCTGCTACAGCCGCCTCCCACTGCTTCCTTGCCCTGGGAGCAGTTTGGCCGGACCCGCTCTTCTCCTCCCCAGTTAGCAAAATCCACTGACCTTTCTCTTAGCCTTTTTTTCTTCTGGCCTGATAAATGTGGTAACTGTGCCTCCAGTGCAGCCGATCTGCTCTCCTATAGACGCGGCTCCCCGCCCAATGCCCCAGGGCCTGAGTCGCCCGGTTTTGGCCGCGGCTCCCAGACTGCTGAGAAGAGCCGCACCTGCTGAGCTGCCTGTAGCAACAGATGTGCTTTCTGTCTTTTGGAGAGTTTTGGAGCTTGAAAATCTGTTTAGAGTACCATTTTATGAGTTTTTTAGCATGTTTGCGTGGGAGCTGCGGTGCTTTGCTGCTTCTATGCTGCCATCTTGGCTCCGCCCCCCCAGTTTTCTTTATTTCTTGTATTGTTGTATCAAGATTCTTTCGATCATAACTTTCAGTTAGTCCAATTATTTTTATATTTATTCCTCTTGATCTATTCTCCAAATTTTTTGTTCTTCTTATAAGCTGTTTTACTTTTTCTTCTATTTTTTCATTATTCATATTTTGTTTAATCATTTCTCGATCTCTTACAATTTCACCAGCTTTAGTTTTCCAATTCTAATTTTCAAGGAGTCATTTTCTTCCTTAAAATTCTGGATCTTTTCTAATTGGTTGACTTTCCTTTCAGACCCTTCTTGTTTTTCTTGGATTGTTCTCATTTTCTTTTTTAGTTTTTCCTCCATTCCTCTCATTTGATTTTTAAAGTCTTTTTTTTATTTATTTGTTTTTTGAGGGCATTTGGGGTTAAGTGACTTGCCCAAGGTCACACGGCTAGTTTTTGGGTACAGTGTCTGAGGCTGGATTTGAACTCAGGTCCTTCTGACTCCAAAGCTAGTGCTCTATTGATTGCGCCACCTAGCCACCCTAAAGTGTTTTTTAAGATTTTCTATAAATTCTTTTTTGGGCAGGTGACCATTTGATGTTACTCTTTCAGGGTTTCTTTACTTCAGTATCCTCCTCTGAAGATGAACTTCGGGCATGTCTATTCCCAAAATATGTTCCTATGGTTGGTTTCTTTCTCCTTTACCTGTGCATTTTGTGTGTGTGTGTGTGTGTGTGTGTGTGTGTGTGTGTGTGGTGATAGCTTAATTATTTGTGATCACCTCTAGCCATGAGGTATGGGAAAGGGTGCTTGTTGCCCCAGATCTTCAGTTCTTCCCTCTAACCTGAAATCAAAGCCAAACCTCCAACCTCTTGTAAGTGCCCACAGCTAGGGGCTTTCCACCCCACTGCTTCTGCACTCACGGGGCATGTGATGGTTCCTTCTTGGCCTGCTCCTCTTTGCAGTACAGTTGGGTCTCTTCTACATGGTAGCCCTTAAACTACTTATAGACAGTGATGATGGCTCCTAACCCAAGTTCACATTTCAATTCCTTCAATCCATTCTCATATAGTGCCAAGTTAAAGCTTCTTCTAAACCAGTGGTTCTCAACTTTCCTAATGCCGCGACCCTTTAATACTCATATGTGGGCATATCTGCATGTGGATGGACCAGCCTGGATACGGATGTCTCAGTTCCTAAGACCATCAGAAATATGTGTTTTCCAATGATCTTAGGTGACCCCTGTGAAAGGGTTGTTTGACCCCAAAGGAGTTGAAACCCACAGGTTGAGAACTGCTATTATGAATCATGATTAGTTTGTTCTGGTGATAAGCTGGAGAACAGGCTGATCTACTCTCCAGATTATCAATCTCCTTCCCTACAGGTGTCACCTAGAACTGAACAAAATTTCCCACTTGTTTTGATTAGAACAGATTGCAGAAACTATCATCAA
Organism: Pseudocheirus occidentalis; assembly: GCA_028646575.1. Taxonomy (NCBI): domain Eukaryota; kingdom Metazoa; phylum Chordata; class Mammalia; order Diprotodontia; family Pseudocheiridae; genus Pseudocheirus; species Pseudocheirus occidentalis. The sequence goes on from CM053596.1 coordinate 160,193,093, forward strand.
CCCAGCTCAGCATATTATACTTCTCAATAAAGCCTATACCCACTTAACATAATCTTTGTAAGATTCACTCCAATGTCCCTGAATAAAAATTCTTTACCTAGTATCCATAAACTTTTTTAAAAAAATATTTTGATAACTGTATCACAATATAACTAGTTTCCCTTGAAGTCCCACATATGTAATTTTATGCATTTAAAAACATGATTCTGAGAAAGGGTTTGCTTATAGGCTTCATTGAACTGCCAAAGTGGTCCAATGACCCTAAAGCAGCAGCTCTCAATCTGTGGGTTGTGACCCCTTTGGGGGTTGAACGACTCTTTCACAGGGGTCGCCTAAGACCATCAGAAAACACATATTTCTGATGGTCTTAGGAACTGAGATATGGCTCCTCTATCTATCTCCAGCCGGGTCCACCCACATGCAAATACACCCTCATATGAGTATTAAAGGGTCATGGCATTAGGAAGGTTGAGAACCACTGCAAAGGTTAGGAAGAGCTACTCTCATTTTGTATCTTGGTATCAAGCAAAATCAAGATCACTTGCTGGGCATGCTGAAGAGAGATTCTCATTCATGTATAGTGAGGATTAAATGGCTCTGAGTTCTCTTACAAATCTGAGATTTTTTGACCATTTTTTGACACCATAATCTGAAGTTATTAGCTAGTCTTTTGAACTTTGTGTTATCTGCAAATTTGTAAGTATGAAATCTATGCTTTTAAAGCATTAAAAAAAATTAGAGAACAGGAAAGATGCCATGGTACAATGGATAAAAAGCCTGGGAAGTCAGAAAGACACAGATTCAGGTACTACTTTGGACATGTACTGGCTGTTTGACCCTGAGCAAGTCATTTAATCTGTCAGTGACCCTGAGGCAACTCTTTAAGATTCTAAATTATAGATCAGTTGCTGATCTGCATTAGGAGAAGGAGTTTCATCACAAAGGAGCTCCTTACACCAAAGAAATCACAACTCCATGGGGTAAAAAGATTAAAAAATAATATCATAAAGCAAAGCACAGATGCCTGAGGCAAAAAGCACCGTACTAGAGACCTTCCAAGTTAAGACATCAGTCAACAAATTCTTAAACTATCTAATTGTATTATTGTCTAACCTAAATCTATCCATAATCCTCAAAATAAAACCCATGAAGGGCTTTATCAAATGTTCTGACCATATGGGTATGGTTTATCTACAACACGACCCTGATCTACCAGTCTAGCAACCCTGTCCAATGAGGAAATGTGATGAGCCTGGCACAACCTGTTCTTGATGAAGCCATGTTGGCTCTTTACTTCCTTTCCCAGATGTTTACTAATCATCCCTTTAACGAGAAATTCTAGAATTTCTGGAACTTGGTTTGATTAAGTTTCATTTAGGGCTTGCTTTTCTAAATATTACCTATTTTACACATAAGCACCCTTACAAGATTAAAAGCATCTTGAAGCCAAGACTCCTTTCAGGAGGAGGCAGAGGGCACCTGAGTGACAGGAGACAAAGCAGAGAGAAGAGGGAGCTCGTAGCAAATAGTCTCAATTTTTTTCTGTGAAATATAGGGTAAGGTTCTCAAATGAGAAGATGGAGGAGGGGATGCCATGAAAGGTTTGCAGTAGGATGAAAAGGTCTGGAGAAGCCACTGTGGAGAATGGGATGGTAAGTTGCCTAGCAGCAGTGACAGGCACAATTAAGACTGCAACATAAATTTGTAGTGAACCCAGTCAGGAGAGCTGCATGATTTTTTCTATCTTCATTCAACAACAGCATACATGTAGGAGCAAAGGCAAGGAATGGTGAGAGTGATCCAAGGCAGAAGCTTGGCTGAGTGTAATTGGCAATATAATAAAGTGGCTAGGGATTCAAGAGATGACAGTATAGAGGTGAATTAGTTCACCAAGGTGTAAAGATGTGGAAGAAGGAGAGAGTGGCTACTACACGGGAGATGGTCTGGGAGAGAAGTGAATAGTTAAGGGATTGGAGGTCACAATGTAAATAAAGAGTAGGGTATTGTAAGGAAAGGCAGAGAGGGAAGTGAAAAGTCAATACATAAGGGGATTTCAAAATTCTTGAACAAGGAGGTGATGCATTTGTATGTGACTATCTTTGTGTGTGGCCAAGGTAAAGTGGAAGAATAGCTAACAGGAGGTCAGTAGCTTGCGGAAATGAGTGGGTAAGGTGTTTGAGGGAGAGTCTATACACACATACATACATACATACATACACACATATATATGTATGTATACATGCACGCACATATGTATGTCATGTGTGTATATATGTCTGTGTCTGTGTGTGCATATATATAAATTCATGTATAGGAAACACCTAGCATGAGGGCAGGAGTTGGGAAGGAAAGGAAAGGCCATTAAAGCTGGGGCAAGTGGGGAACTGATCAGCACCTGCCACATAATGAGCTTTGTCTGGGGGACTAATAGCTGGCACAAAAGCATCACAATGAAAAGTTGATTAAAAATGGTTCTCATATCACTTATCTGAATCAGGTATTTTCTGAAGTCTTGGGTTTAGATTACAATGGCAAAGATTGGGGAAAGGAAGAGAAGGGAGTGTTGCGTAGGATTACCAAGGACAATAAGGTATGTGTTACTGAGGAAGCTGCATAGCCATCCAAGAGTATATATAGAAGGACTATCATTCTCTTTTGCAGCTTGGAGGAATTGAGGTACAAAGAAACTGGCAAACATGCAGGTGGGAGGCACTGGTTTGCCAGGGCTGAGAACACTTGGCAGAGGGCCAAGCTAGATCTTCCTAACTTGCTTAGTCCTTTTTGCTGGCAAACTTGTAACCATGTGGCTCTGGCCCCACAGGGCTCTGATTCAATGTCACTGATATCCACAGGGCTCCCCTCTGCTCTACTGCACTCTGGCTTCCTACTTCTATAGTCTTTAATGTCTGCCAACATTTCTTGGCAGGAGAGTTGAAAGAAATTCAGCTGGGTTTTGCTTTTTCTTACAAGTATCTCCATTCTGCAATCAAGTGATTTCCTTAAAAGTTAACAAAAGTACTCAAGGTAGGGAAGTCAAAAGGAGATATCATATGACTGCAAGCCCAGTGGATGCCATACTTAATTTACCACAGAGACAGATACCTGAATGTAACTGAGATGACAAACAGACCAACAAGTAAGTGACCAACCTGTGTCTGTGCCTATCATGGCTACCACCAGGCCAATAGATTTTTCAAAAACCAATTTAGTCCACAGAAAAACATCCCAAATGTGGAACAGCATGAAATGCACCAGTCAGGAATAATTAAGGAAAAAAACTGTACTTACTGGGGGGCACTGTGCAAGTTTATCAGCTGCCACCAACTGGACATTTAAGTGTTTACTCTGGGACTTTCCTCTAGACTTAATCAGCCGTTGCAAAACCTGGTAGAAAAACACATAAATCTTAAGAGTTATTATGGAGGTTTGTCAAAGATAAAAACAGAGTCAGGTCTTGTTAATTCAATTCCAAATATGACAGAAAATGGAATAACATATGAGAAATGAGGAACAATATTTTCTACTTTGAGAGACTTCTAGTTCATATTGCATTTGATTCTTAATCTGTTCTGAAGCCTATATTAACTCTTGACATCCCTTCATTTCTGAGGGTCTTTGCAAGTGTGAAAGAGCAGTTGGGAAGGGAACACACTCTCTTCACAAAATGCCCTTTAGGTTGTTTCAGCTGTGCGACATTTTTGATGGCTATCTTTATACCAGGCAACCATCTCAAGGGGCTTAGTGTTTGTTTGTGTTATCAATGATAATTAGTGAAATTCCAGTGGATCTCTATGTTGTGACTGTAAATTTAGGCAAGACAAATAGATTCTGACCAGGTAATATGAATCATGCAAGGTGATGATATCTCTTAAGAGGGAATGAGTGGTGTTAGAACTAGAGAGAGGTCCCAGTCAGAGCCTCAATGAAATGGTGTTAGAAATTCAGCATCCTATGTACTTGGCTCAACTCATTCCAATAATGCTGCTTATTTGTTTGTAGTCAGTCAGAGAAATTTTTTTTGAGAAATCTTGGGTGGCATCCCACTTTTGCGAGCTAGGAAGGGAAATTGAACTGGATAAAGGACAAGAAGATAGGTGTCTCTAGTATGTGAACCCTGGGTTAAGTGTAGTCTACCTGAATTTTTAGAAAGAAAATAGTTTATCTGATTAGGAATCACAGAGAAATAAATAAGTCTGTCTAGCCTACCCACCTGCTGGACATTACCACTGTTTTGTCAGTTGGTTGCTGTTAGGTACCATGCTAATAGGCTTGAAGCAATTGGTAATGGTGGGGGGAGACCCAAATCATATAGCCCCCACACATGTGGATTTTACCATATGGTACACTACTGAAAAATCTTGGATCTTTTTGGCTGAGGAATCCTTTTTCTTTCATTTTTTTTTTTAAATAGTAAATGCTATCCCTGATTCCTATGTGTCTCATTAGAATTTTACAATTCTTCGGCAGCTAAGCAGAGTAATATGTTTTTTCCTTGAGTTAAAATATTTGCATTCTTTTATAGTACACATGTGGAAAAGTATACTTCTATGACTGCAGTATGAACTATATGTAAGAACATGGAAAATGTTTTTAAAAGTAGATGCATATATTAGAATCAGAAGTTTCTTTTCTATCCATTCAAACTCATTTCTCATTAATAGAATGAAAACTAAGAAGTGTGGGAATATAATTACTAGCTTTCAGCCTGGTGCTCATTGCCACAGGGATGAAACCACTAGGCTTTGGAGGTAGTATTAGAGACAGAGAATGTGTGGAGGTATATGCTTGGTCTTCTGTGCCTTGAGTTGAGGATGTTAAATAAGAGACAGGATGCTATTTGACATAAAAAGTCTGTTGTGTGCAAGGTGTAATAACAAGGTGTAATAAAGGAAGATTAGGAAGAAGCTTTTAGAAATCTGCAAATGTTATCTATGGAGAGTTACCCAATGAGAAATCAAATGAGAGATGGAGCATAAAAAAGGTGCCCATATACCATACAGGACTGATATACAGACATATTTTTCTCGTTTTTCAATCAAGTGAAATTTTTCTTTCACTCTAGGAGAGTGTTACAGTAACAAATGATTTAGCATTCCTTTTAATAACTAGAGCAGACTTCTTCTTCCTTAGTGTATTATATTTGTTTTTAAAAGACATCCATTCTTATGTTTGTTTCCTTTTATAGTGAAGATAGTGCCTCACCTTACGTATGCCAATGTGACCCCCAAACTAAGTAATAGTTCACATGCTATTAATGGTAATGGGAATTTGAAGATCTTCCCTGCCCCTTAATAAGCCCAAGGGAATTTGAAGACCTTCCCTGCTTTGAAAATATACTCTGCCCCCTAATAGGCTGAATGCAGTCATATGGAGACTGTGGTGGGAGAAGTTTGCTGAAGGGTAGAGCAGAGCCCATAGGAAGCTGGGAATCAGAGCAAGCTAGACAGTTGGGAGGAGAGGGCACTTCTGAGGGAGACAGGCTTGTGAGTAAATATTGGTCTTGTGTTGGTTTGTGGGAAGGCTAAAGGACGGTGTGGCTCTCTGCTATATTGTGGTGCATTAATTTCTATGTTGCTATGATGGATTCAGTTTCCTGGTGTTGGGATTTGGTTTTCCAGTGTCTGAATAAAGGTTCTGCTTCTGTCTTGTATATGGAGAATGTGTTATATTTTCTGACTTGAGCACTATGCAGGTATATTTATAGTGACCATGGGCACTATAAATATTGCACTGGCACTACACATACTGAGATGGACATTTAAACGTGTACATATCATTGTGCAGAGCCTCTAGGTTTACCTGAGCATAATAAAATCCCAAATGTAATTAGAGGGTTTAACAACAATCACTGTTGGTCATTTCCTTACTTGGGTGAGTACAATTTAAACAGCCACAGGAACACACCAGCCAATCAATAAATACCTAATGGAATAGTTATCTCTCAAATAGCCCTTTCCAGGAGTCTAATGATCTATACCTCTAAGTTTCACACAAGATCATAAAGCAATGTCTCAGTTTTCTTACAGTAGCATCTTTTGGTTAAAGGAGAAAAAATATCATTCCAAAAGATATAAATTTTGGACTCTAAGATTCTACTAGCTCCGGCTAACATTCCAGTTGTCATCAAAATACATGGCAAGTATGGCAGTGTACTAAAATCCTGGTCGACTGTGTTCCTCAAAGACTATTAAAATGTAAATTTGAAGTTCTGGGTCCTTTCTAGAAGAGATGTTCAAATATTGTATATTTTTATTTTATAGAATTTTGAGGCACAGATTCACTTAAACTATGTATGCTACCATTTACGAGTAAATGTAGGTCATAGGAAGATTTTTGAAGAGCTGAACAATGAGCCAGCAAAATTTTAGAGCCACCCACTCTTTTCAAGTTCTTTTTGGTAACTGCTATGTACATATGTGCATGTGTGTATCCTGATCTATAATTTTATCTATGCACCATCCATCCATCCATCCATCCATCTGTCTATCACATTTTGGTATAGATTATTTATCTAGGATAGATACCATTGTTTTACTGATATCCCTAAGTTTACACATTCAGTGGGTTTTCAATATATAATCTCTAACTATAGTTTAGGAAATAACAGATACTTTTTATCCACAAGAAATTCTAGGAAGAGGTTATTTCTAAAGAAAGGACCTTTTCTCCTAGATCAGTAGTTTTTAAACTTTTGCATATCACACCTCTCCCCCTGGCAGTCTGGTGGAGCCTCTAGTTCCCTTTTCAGAACAACGTTTTTAAATGTATAAAATAACATACATTGAATTGCAAAGGAAACCAATGATATTGAAATGAAGTAATCAAAAATACTTTTAAAATATTTACATATTCCAGGCTATGAACTTTTGTCCTAGATAAAGAAATTATCTAATTACCTTTGGAGATGAAACTTTAACATGGACAATAATTGGTGCTAAGGAAGTCTTTATAAGTTGTGCTGGGTGGTTGATAGTATCTGCATCAAGGACAACCAGTTGCAAAGATCTTGCCAACTCAAAGATTCTTTCAATTTCACTTTGTACTTCAGCTAAGAAGAGAAATAGAAAAATAGGTTAAAGCCATTATTAGTTCTTACTTTCAGTAGAACCATTTTCAACTAGCCAGTTTGGCAACAATATATGCTAGGATATTTTATACTTTTCCTTTCTGCCCATTATTTTATAACTCATTTGACAGGCTTATTACCACATGAGAGGAAACAGTATGTAAATGGAGGTAAAATGGTACAGCAGAAGGAATAATAGATTGGATGTCAGAAATCATATTTCCTCAAGCCTCAGTTTCTTTTTGTTGAGTTTAATAGTATTTTGACAGTATAAATAGTATACTATTTAATAGTATTTTAGTTGACAGTCATGTCAAGAAAAATTTTATCATTCATTTTAACACAATCCTGAGTTCCAGATTTTTCTCCCTCCCTCCCCTCCCCTCTTCTGAAAATGGTAGGTATTCTGTTATAGATTATACACGTGTTATCATGTAAAAATATTTCCATATTAGTCACTGAAAGATGAAACAGATTAAAAAGGAAAAAATCATGAGAGAGAATTAGGTAAGTGAAAAAAATATGCTTCAATTACATCCAGAGTCTATCAGTTCATCTGGATATGGATACCATTTTCCTTTGTATTTGTCTTGGATCATCATGTTACTGAAAAGAGCTGAGTCAATCACACAATGTTGCTGACACTGCGTACACTGTTTCTCTGGTTCTGCTCATTTCACTTTGTATCAGTTCATACAAATCTTTCCAGGATTTTCTGAACTCTGCCTGTTCTTTCTTATTGTGTAATAGTATTCCAGTACATTTATATACCAAGTATTCCAGTACATTTATATACCACAGCTTGTTTAGCCATTCCCTAACTGATGGGTATTCCCTCAATTTCCAATATTTTGCTACCATGAAAAGGGCTGCTATATAAATTTTGGGGGGGGGGGTGAAGGCAAAGCAATTGGGGTTGACTTGCCCAAGGTCATATAGCTAGTTAAGCATCAAGTGTCTGAGGTCAGATTAAAACTCAGGTCCTCCTGACTTTAGGGCCCGTGCTCTATTCACTGTACCACCTAGCTGCCCCCTGCTATATACATTTTTGCACATGTACATCCTTTTCCCTGTTTTATAATCTCTTTGGGAAATAGAACTAGTAGTGGTATTGCTGGATCAAAGGGTATGCACAGTTTGGTTGCCCTTTGGACATGGATCCAAATTGCTCTTCAGAATGGTTGGATCAGTTTATAGTTCCACCAACAATGCATCAGTGCCCCCATTTTCCCACATTCTCTCCAACTTTTTTCATTTCCCTTTTTTGTCATACAAGTCAAGCTGATAGGTGTAAGCTGGTATCTCAGATTTGTTTTAATTTGCATTTCTCTAATGAAAAGTCATTTAGAGCATGTCTTCATATGCCTATACATATAGATAAAGCTTTGATTTCTTTATTTGAAAACTGCCCGTTCATATCCTTTGACCATTTATCAATTGGGGAATAAGCCTCAATTTCTTAAATCTGTAAAATGAGGGGATTAGATTAAATGGTCTCTAAGGTCACTTCTAGCTCTCTATGATTTCAAATCTAGTCAAGTGAAAAATCTGGTTATTTTCCAAATAACCAGATCTATAACATAGGCATTGCTAAACAATCCAGTCTATTAGGCTAAATTCCTTGAGGGCATTTTACCCCCTTTTTATATCCCTAGCACTTAATACAATGCTTAGTACACAGTAGGTGCTTAATAAATATTTGATTAATTGATTAACATTTCTCAAAAAAAACCCCAGTAAAACTGACTTTATAAATGAACAACATGGCTTTATCTGAAATACAAAAACTTGGCAGAACATTTTCTGTTTCCATTGTGCACTTACCCCATTCTACCTTTTGTGTACATTTCATACCACCCTTTCTAAGGAATAAGCTCTTTGAGAAGTCAGGCCCTATCTTATTAATCTAGATAATATAGTTAAAAGAGTACTGGACCTGGAGTCAGGAAGATCTGAGGTCTAATTCTGCTTCAGGCACTCTAGCTGTGTGACCCTGGGCAAGTCACATGGCCCCTAGTGGCCTCAGTTTCCTCATCTGTTCAATGAAGATAATAACACCTACCTCAGAGTAGTTGCAAGGATCAAGAGATGATACTTGTAAAGTACTTTTTCAAAACTTAAGTACTATATCAACACTAGCTATTATCATTATCTTTTCATTTCCCATAGTACCTAGTGTGTTATACTTCAAAGGCATTAAATGAACAAATAAACAAATGGGCCGTGTCTATGCTACAGGTAACTGAAAATTAAAATTCCAGAATGTTTAGCTCCAAGTGTGACCTAATAACTCTGTTCCTCACCCCCTCCCAAATCCCCAATACAGAAGTACTACGGTGAAAGCATCTTTGTACAAAATACACAGCATATACAAATAAGTTGATCTGAAATCAAAATAGGCAGATGTAAATCCTGATACAGCTTTATGTGAAGCAACCAAAGGCAGTGCCATAAGCTGAAACTGTGGTCACAAACTTTATATTTGCTAAGTAGAGTGGTTTTCACAGAGGTAATCCTGTATAAACAATCCAGTGGTACCTTATTTACTCAATGCATGAAAGGAATCATAGCTAGCCTTCACATAGCACTCCCAGATTTACAAAGTGCTCTATATATATATTGTCTCATTTGCTCCTCAAAACAATCCTATGAGGTAGATGATGGTATTATCCCCATCTAACTGAATATGAGACAGTTGGTAGCATAGTGGATAAAGTACCAAGTCTGGAGTTAGGAAGACCAGAGTTCAAATCTGGCCTCAGACACTTATTTGCTATGTGACCCTGGGCAAGTAACTTAGTCTTGTTTGCCTCAGTTTCCTCTTCTACAAAATGAGCTGGAGAAGGAAATGGAAAATTGCTCCAGTATCTTTGACAAGAAAATCCCAGCTGGGGTCATAGAGTCAGATACAACTGAACAACAAAAACCTCCTGACTCCAAAATCAGCGCCATCCACAGTGCCATCCACCTGCTTTTAGCTGTAAGGATTTAGGGATAAATGATGTATCATGCACCAGAGTAGGTATACTCTGTCATTTATCCATTACAATATTCACAGACTGTCTATCTCATATTACATCTTAGTTCTCAATGAGAGGGGGAAGATACCTCCCAAGACCAAGTAACTAAGTTACTCAATGTTTCACTATGATATAAGCATAGATAGGTTGGGGATATGGTAAGGGAGATAGAAGGTAAGGAGGAGGGTGAAGTAGGTCCAGTTAAGAATCACATTTAGAAATCTACATGTTATAGGTATAATATAAAGGAGAACTACACAGATGCATACATAATTAGATTTCTAAATTTCTTAAAATAAAAGTATCAATATTATAAGGACTGCTGAGAGGTCCTAAGGAAGGTTTAATTATAACATCACCTTCCAGTCAAAGTGACCAGATATATAGACAAGTTATGGTCCCAGATAAGGATATGTATTTGTCAAATATCACTTCAAAAATGAAAGTGATAGCATAATGCATAATCTTTTTCATATGTATGAACAAGACCTTAAATATTTCTACATTGACAACTAGGCTACTCAGAACTGAAGTGTTCAGATGGTTGTAAGAAGGTAACTCTCCAACCCAATAAAGATAAAAACCGTATTTAGGTTGAGAATGGGTTGGTAGAATTGAAATTGATTTTCCCCTTGCTTCTTCAATGATGGAGCCAGAGAAGACCAAATTTTAAGCAATGATTTAAGGAAGTACTCATGAGTGCCTTTGCTGCCTCCCATCGCTGAAGGAAGAGGGTATGCTCTTGTTCCCTCAGGATTGGTTTATGATCTGGGTTTCACCTTGTTCATCAGAGGAAGGAACAGTAGGGCACAGACTTTGGCAGCACTAGTTATACTGGATGAAGATCCTAATCACTAAAATATTATATTTTTAAAAATGAATTTCCAAGGCATCATCACAATGATGACATATGAAAACATGTTTAAATTCCTTGCATACTAGTAATAAGTTTTTCTTATTAACATTCAGTGTGTTATATAATTGGCAGAGAGGTACCATGGTGTGCTGATTGGACAGCTGTCCTTGGAGTCATAAGGTCATAAATAAAGAGCTGAAAGGCACCTAAGAGGATATCTAGTTGAACTCCTTAATTTTTCATATAAAGAAACTGAGATCCAAGGAAATTAAATCACTTGTCCAAAGCCACATTGTTGGAAGCTTCAAGGGTAGGATTCGAACTCATTTTGTAGGATTCGAAGGCCAGTCTTCTATCTACTACATGTGCTTCTTAAAATGAAAATTTTGTGACTCTGGGCAAATCACTTAAGGTCTCTGTCCCTCCATGACTCTCTAAGACTATAAATGACTAATCAGCTGACACTCTGTATCAGTGGAGGGAGTGTCCACTTTGAACAAAAGATAGGTTTAAACCAAAATATACATACATATTTGGTAGTAGTAGCAATATCAAAAATACTTTATTAACTGGTCTTTCTTCCAAGGATTTAATAGAACTTCACACCTCATTTTATTTCCCACCTGTTGGGTAAGTTAGGTATTGAATAAGTATCATAAATTTCATTGAAAGGTTGGGGAAAATGGGACACAGCAAGGCTAAGAGATGAGAGACTTCCTGTGGCTCCTCTTAGACAGCTATAAGATTTGAACTCACTCAAGGGTCCTTCCCACTAGACTACTAATTAACTAACTGACTGGCTCTCTATCCTGCAGGTGTCTCTTTCCTTTCAGGTGCTGGCATTATGTACAGTTCAATGATTCAAATAGCAGGTGAGTTGGAAAAGACATTCATAAAAGCAGCATGTGCCATTATGATCTAAAAACTCAGCTTGGGGAAATACAGAACATTTGAACATCTTACCTAAGCTGGATCGTGTGTTTGACCGCTCGATTATTGCCCTCTTGCTGGGATTATTTAGGACAGACCTCTTAGCAAGAGAAATGTCAGCTGTCACTCTTGTTATGGATATCCTATTAACAGGAACATAGAACAAAATAATTGAGTCAAAAGTCAGCTAGGTTGTAAGTGATTTACAACCATAATACTTAGCAAGCGCTTGATACACTACGTATAGCCCAGGCACAGCATAGTAAACACCAGGCAAAAAGGTTTTATTTAATAGGTGTTGGAATTTAGTTAAAAAGAGAAAGCAGGGCAGAATGGAGGGGAAACTTTAATTAAATAACAAAGATATATACTAAAATAAAAATACAACTCTCCATTATTGTCTGTCTTATGTAATCCTATCTCCCCAGTTGCGAACTCCCTCCACCAAGCAGATCACAACTCTTCTATGATTTGGGGCACACAACTTTAAACAGTTTGCCCAGGTTCACACAGCTAGTAAGTATGAGACTCCCTGACTCCAAGAGTGAATTCTATCCTCTCTTCCACTCATCCTCTCTAGTAACAAATACAGTAGTAGCAGGAAATTCAAGTGCATTGATAGAACACTTTCTTTTTTTCCTACAACTATTCTGTAGCATTCCCCCAAATTTCTAGACAGCATTCCCTCCACCAACAGCTACAGTAATAGCTGTATTTTATATACTAATTTACTCTGAACATTTCTAAGACAGCACCAAAAGACAAGTTTCTGACTTAGGGAGAAAGCCATCCTACTTCATTCAATCAGATTTGTTCAGTTATTTTCTCAAAGATGTGAAGCAGTCCTACTGAGTAAGAGAGTCTCCTGATAACCAATTGTCTCTTTGATCTTGGAGAAGGAATGCATTATAGAAGTTTTTCATCATTACTTTGTTCAATTCAGCTACATTTCTAGTCAATGAAGCATTTAGTCTTTCTTCAGCAACACCTATTTTGTGATACATCACACTGCTGAAATCTTCAGGAGCACTGTCCTTTTGTCTAATTCTTATTAAAGTTTCTGTTTTCTCACTTTGTATTAAATCATAACATATAACTCAGCAGGCTGTCTTAGCCCAGTAGAAAATGATACAACCAATGGAGTATAAAATGGTGAAGAGGACTGAAAGATATAACCAAAAACCAACTCTTCTTATGAAGGTCTTCACACAGTCCCTACTAATGAAGTGATGATCGAGATTCCACCTCTGCATAGGTCTTACAGATCAAAACTATTTTTAAAGTGCGTCCTCTCTTTGGTCACCTCCTTTTGCCATCTCTGTCATACATAATCTATGCCCAGAGTTTTCCTCAAAGGATTTTTCATGATTAATTTCACATTCTATGGTGACTACACTTTCTGATGCTTTCTAATTTCATCTCCTACTTCACTATATATCAGTGATTCTCAACTTGCCTAATGCTGTGACCCTTTAATACTCATATCTGCATGTGGGTGGACCCACCTGGAGACGGATAGAGGAGCAGTGTCTTGGTTCCTAAGACCATTGGAAATGTGTTTTATGATGGTCTTAGGTGACCCCTGTGACCCCTGTGAAAGGGTCGTTCTATACCCAAAGGGGTTGTGACCTGCAGGTTGAGAACCACTGCTATATATGCTGACTTGTCATCAGCCCCTCTGATATGATGACAATAAATTTCAATTCTCCTTTCTTTTATAGTCTCATTTAATAGACCATTTTAATGTTTAAGGCTCCCATCAAAATATTTTTCCTGATTATTAATAGATCTTCTAAAACAAGTAATCTTTCTTTTTTCATATGGTATCTTCAGAGTTGATGGAAAATAGCTTGTTGACTCCTTGTGGCTACAGAATTCCAACTCTTTTGGCCTTTTCTCATAGATTGTAGTTTCTAACCATTTAACACCATTAAAATTTTAACAGGAAAAGAGAAGGCATGTACCTGGGAAAGTACAAGGCCTGTAAAGGATAATAACTAACGTGGCCAGGATGAAGTGTATGCAAGGTATGACCTTTGATGCTAATTCAATGCCAAAAAGAGCTTGAATGTAACATTGTGAGCTTTGAGGAATCACTGGACATTTTTGAGCAGAAGAGTTCTATGACCTAGATAAGAGTATTGAGGATGAATTAGGAGTAGAGAATAGAGGGGGGGAGACTTGTTAGAAGGTATTATAACAGTCCAACAGGGGAGTATTGAGGGTCTGTCTGTACTAGGACTGCAGCGATGATAATAGAGACAGGACATATGTGAAAGGTACTGTGGACAAAGAACTAAAAGGACTTGGCAATGTCAATGCGAGAAGTGAAGAAGAGAGGATTCAAAGATTACACCAAGATTTCAAATGGGGGAATCTGTATGAATGGTTTTTGCCACACCAGAAATAGTAAAAAAAAGTTAGAAGGAGGGGCAACTTTAGGGAAAGTAATAATGAGCCTGGTTTTTAACATTTTGATGCACTGGCGAGATATTTTATGTTCTGTAGGCATGTGGAAATGTGGTCCTGGCATTAAGGAGAAGTTGGGAATAATAATAATAAATAGTTAATGTTTATATAGCATCCCAAGCACTTTACAAACACTATCACATTTGATCCTTGCAACAATCCTGCAAGGTAGGCACAATTGTTATCCCCATTTTACAGATGAAGAAACTGAGGCAAACAGAGATTAAGTGATTTGCTTAGGGTCACATAGCTAACGAGTGTCTGAGGTTAAACTTGAACTCAGGGTATTCTGGCTTCAGGCCCAGTGCTCTATTTACCATGCTACACAGCTGAGATACAGAGATACAACTGGGGATACAAATTTAACCAGGAATCACGTGCATATCTAAAACTAAAGGAAAGAATGAGCTTGCCAAGGAAAACAGGAAACCAAGGAGGAGCAGAAAGAATAATGAACCAAAGAGAGAACCTTGGGGAAATGCCCACCTTAGATAGTCATGAAAAGTATGAAAAACCAATAAAGGAGTACCATATATGGCATTGTCTTCATGGTACCCAATGGAGCACAAGTTCCAATGTTAGTATTAAAGAGTTCTAATTTGTCAAACTAAAAATAATTTTTTTAATCTTGCTTCATTTGAGGCACATCCTTCTTATTCTCCTATCTAGAATCCTAGATGTAGTCCTCCATGCAGTCCTCAAATCTTGTAGGATGTTTAAACCATATATCCATTCCATAAATATTTATTAAGCACCTACTATATGCCAGGCACTGTGCTAAGCACAATCAGAATGTTTTTGTCCTTATAAATATTTACATACTAGCAGTCAAAGAGTTTTATATATAACGTGGGCATATATATATATATTTTCTGAAAGTATCATCTTTGCCAATATTTGTTTTGACCTATTTTTTAAAAAATATTTCATCCATTTAACAACTTAAAAGTATCCATACAGGCTTCTCTCTATACATCACTTAAATTTCTTTCCATTCTTGGTAACTCTCCAAATTCTGCGTGATTCTTTGTACTTGAAGTGTATCCCATTGTTCAAGAAGAGCTTTGTATTTTGAATCAATTGAAAATGAACTAATTCGTCACTTCCTTCTAAAATGAAGCATTCTCTGCTATTTCTTCTCTATATCACAGTTTATTTTTTTATTTCTCATGTTAGTAAGTAACCAAATATTTTAGCACTCAAAATTCACTGATATTGCTAAGATGCCATGGAGATATCAGGTTAGACTGAACAAACAAAATACACTGGAATTTATACACTCAAATGAGTAAGGTCCTGTTAAAGGTAGTTACCTTAGAAAGTAATGTACTTATTTGAACAATGCTGCCATTGTTTAAAACATTTCTGGAATTTCTGTTTGGGAATTACTTTCCACCAACTAGTTTATGAGCCATAGAAGAAAACCACTCCTTACAGTCACACCAATACAAAAAAAATGGTATTACTATCCAGTCTGATCACCTGTTATATTCATCAGATTGTGTTCCAAATTATTTGAGGTATTTTAGAAGGGCAAATTTGCCAAAAGTATTTTGTTCCCCATGACAGTCAAAAGAATTGGGGGCTGTCAAGGAAGAATTTTTAAAAATGTTTGGAGCTGCATTGGAATGTAGCTGATTGGAATGAGATACAGAGATACAACTGGGGACACAAATTTAACCAGGAATCACGTGCATATCTAAAACTAAAGGAAAGAATGAGCTTGCCAAGGAAGACAGGAAACCAAGGAGGAGCAGAAAGAATAATGAACCAAAGAGAGAACCTTGGGGAAATGCTGAAGATTAAATTGGGGGTGGAAATGGACGATTGGATTAATCACATGATTATGTGATTAGAATAAGTGTATAGTTTGCCACAGTAACTATTTTGAAGGTGACAAGACTCATTAGGATATAGGATTTCTGGTCTGTTTATTAAAAAAATGATTTATGTTTATAGTTAAACTTCATAGGTTAAGAGCTCTACAATAATAAAGCATGGGTAATAACCTGAATTTTATTATTTTATTTGAAAGCAACTAGGACACGTACTTAAATACACGTGTATGTCTATATATGTATATATAAATTCACATGTATATACACATGTATATAGACATGCATGCTTTCTATGTATAGAATATCACAGGCAGGAAGAGAAAAAACTCAAAGTTTTTAAAAGGAAACATTTAAACATTTTAAAAAAGTAATTATATTCATGTACATCCATGGGATTATTTTATACTTGGCTATGAAGAACTTATTTCAGACTCTTCAAAACTCTTTGTTTTTTATTCATTTCTGATAAACAAATGAATTTACCACAATAACATTTCTGTACCTAGAAGGAAACTATATAGGAACAAAAACCATACTGTCACACACATTCAGTGAAAAGAAAAAAAATCTTTATGTCTCACCTCCCATCAAACCTGTGCTTCAAGAAGTCAAAGAGGGCTTTCTGCATCATGTCTGTCACCTTTGTGGAGGTGAAAAAGATAGAACAAGTATTGACAAAGAAAGAGAAAGAAATCAAAAGTGAGAGAAAAGGAAGAAGGTAAGGACACTCACTACCAGTAACCCAAGACCCTTTCACAGTCAGTAATCAATTAGAGCTAAGCTCCTGTGGAAGTCATTTTATGTTTAACTACATTCATTTATTCCTTTTTTCCCATTTGGCTCTTTTCACGCACATAGGAGTAAACTATCAATGCTTACTGAGCCCACGGAAAAGAAAATTCTCCCCTTATTCCTTTCCTAGAGTCTCTCCTTTGTCTAGGCTTTCATGGATGAAGGCATGAATCATCCCAGAGTCCCTGCTCCTTGAGGCAGACACCTGCAACAGAACTCCTTGTCGGGGACCAGGGCGTAGTCATTGGATAAGCCATAGAGCCGTCTTTTATATACAGGTACTGGGCCTGGCCCAGAATACCCTAGCCATTCTTCTCTTAAGTAGAGTATAATTAGGGGAAATTCAAAACCCACAAAGAGTTCAGGACTTTTTCAAGGCACTGTATGTATATTCAGTGAAACATTGGCAGTCATAAGGCCACCATGCCCTATCCCATCAGCAAGTCCAGTTCTCCCAATAGCAATAGGAGAAGAGAATGGTGTTTATTTCTGTCCCAAAAAAGCTACTAAGCACCCTGTGCTCAGGATTATACTCTTTGAGACTTCCATTTTGGAGAGCTATTTCCCATGCATCTCTCTTCCCTAAGTGAAGGGATCCAAATGGCTCAATTTTCTAAAATATGATAAAGTAAAGTCCTTACTTATCTCTTAATAGTTAATGATATTTGATCAATCTGCTTTAAAATTATGCTGGTATTTTATAATATTCCTATTTTTAAATAGATAAATATAATACAAGGTAGTATCTAAATGCTGCTTCCAAAGGAGCCAAGCAGGGGTTCTTTGATGGTATTTACTACAAGATGATTCAGGGCTGCTGGCTGACTGTTGGTGTATTTCCTTAAGGAAGTTGATTTTCAGTTCTTTATGGTGATAGGAGAGGAAGTGCTTCCAGGTAAATGACACCAATAGTAAATAAATGCATTCTTTCCATCCCCAATTTAATCTTTTAACACAGCTATCAAAAAGACTAGCAAAACAGCTTCCTTCAAGCACATCTCCTTTTATTTCCCTGGGAGGCCTTTCTGAAGAAAGAAGTAAGACAGGAAAGAGAAGCAGAAGAACCTGAACAAAACACAAATTCCATCACTTGCCCTCACATAATGGACAGTCAATGGTAATCAGTGAAGGCTTGATGAAAGGACCGAGTACCCAGAAGACCTAGACCCAAATGATTGTGCTCTATGTTCTAGAAGAAGAATGGTAAAACAACAGACTGGCACTTATACCTCATAACCTTTCAGTGATGGCCCCACTAAAACAACCGGCCTCATGGAGGGCACAACATCGTAAGGAGGGATGTGCTCCGTCTGAAAAGAGATTAGTCTTAATTGGTGACCAGACAAATACATGACTAACAGCTTTTAACAATAACACAAGTTTCCAGTTTCCAATTTCAACACTAAATTATCATCACAGCTTCCTGTAGAAGAGGGAAACATCCCTCATTTAACAACTGATCAGATCAATAAAATTGGACATAGTAGGCAAGCAGGTCTTAACAACAGATTTAATTAAGAAAAAACACAACTTACCACTTTTTGCTTCTGTTTTGCTAAAAGACAACAATGAGAACTATATCAAAATATGTACTGTCTTTAAATGGTAGCAGATGATAGTAAATGATGGAAAATGTACTAATTTTTGGTCTACTAATCTGTGATGAGGACCACATGGAAAATTAGATCAATTTCTATAGATCCTCTCCATTTCATGAAATGTAAAGGAGAACAGAACATATAATAACATGCTACCTTATACCCTGTCCTATTCATACAAGAAGGCAAGTGAACTGCTGATTCATGTGTCTGAGAGTTTGAAGCCAGCCCTGATAACGCAGAAGCTGAAGGACTTTCAGAAATTTGGAGTAGTCTTCTGGCTAAACCAAGGATTGCTTTTAGACACGGGGTGGGGGTGGGTGGGTGGGAATTTTGGTTCAGGATTCCTGAGGCCATTCTGGGTTTACTTGAGAAAAGAATCAAAGGCATTCTACATACAATTATCCTTCAGAGAGATCATCTGGGGTTTCTATTGGCCAAACTGGACCCTTTGAAGTAATGGGTCTGAATCTGAAATACTATCTTTCTCCTCCCTGCTCTTCCCCCTACATTTGGGCTAAATCAAAATTGAATCAACATATAAGAAGAGGGAGGTGCATGAGGTAGGAGAAAAACTCCTGTGTATCTATCTTAATTTCCCCAAATGTATGAATATGTTCCCCACATGCCACCTTTCATTCTGTCCGCTTCAATTCCAGAAGTCAGTTTGCTTCCTGAAAATAGCTGACCCCCTATTCACTATTTACACACTCGGGCTTAGTACCTTAGGCAACGTTGACCACTTTCAAGTTTTCACTTGGGGATCTAGTAAGAGATAGTATTTCTTCTTAAAAAAAAAAAACCACAACCCACAACTTTCCATTTCTTTCTTGTAATGGCCTTAAAAAGCTCCAAGTCTTTTGAGCCTGGAATCAGTAAAGGACCTATTTCAGCCAATCCTAGGTAACAGAGGTCATTTTGCCTCTGGGCTGTCAATAAGATATTCATAATTATTTTGCAGTTGTGGTGTTCTGTTCTTTTTTAGTGGTATTAATGCCAGCTTAGGTTAAAAAAGAAAAAAGAGTACTGTAATTACTTAATAAAAAGAAAACAGAAAAAAAATCAGGCCTTCTAAAACTTTTCTGAATTAGTAAAAGCACTTTTATTTATTTTGAAATCTCAAGAAAAGAATAATTTCTAATAAGTGTTCAAATAACATCCCTACCAGTTGATGTGGGTGTTGCTCGAAATGTTCCTGACACCATTTCTCCAAGACTTGAAGAAGAATTTCCACCTGATTTCCTAGGATAAAACCAAGAAATATATGTAACACAACCCTCACAGATTGTCTAATGACAGAGTCAGAACATGACATGCTTTGTTTGACTAAAACACTAATGAATTCAACAAATCAAATCCTGTGCAATCAAACCTCACTTATGTCTCCAAATTGATTTTTTTTATTAGGGTAATGGAATTCTGGTGCAAGGAATGTTACTTGAAATGAGTGGATTAGCTAACCTCTGAAAAGATTTAAAAAAAAATACAGTGAGAATATCATTTAACAATGAGTATAAATCTTCTATTACCTATGCGAAAAGTGCTACCCTAGGTGATGGCAGGATACAAGGATAAGCAGGGCATGGTTCCTGCTCTCAAGAGAGATTCAGAGTTACAGAAGTATTTAATCTATCATTCTATTTCCCCTCATTTCATTTTGTTTTTTTGTGAGAGCAATTAGGATTAATACAGCCATCTCATAAGTATGAAAGTGTGAGTATACTTTGTTTAATTAAGGTTTAGCATTTCTACTCAGTGTGCAAAATAAAAATGTCTTAATCTCTCAATGAAAACTACAGGAGCCATACCTTTTGATATGACCCAAACAAACACTGAAACACTTATGAAACAGACAAAGGTGGCCCCAACAGAGGAAGAAGATGGAGGAAATAGGTGGAGAAGGGAGTGATAATTGATTCTATTTTAAGGTATTTAAAAATAGTGACACATACAATCAATGCTTCAGTGAGGGCAGGAACTTAACATACATGGGTCTATTAATATCTGCTTTCTTTCCTGTGAGACTTTTAAACATTTGTCCTACAAGTAAGATTCCTATTTGTCTTCTACTCCTTTTTTATAAGTTCTCATAAAGTTAACTAAATTCTTCATTTCCTTAGCTAGACATTTCAGACACTGCTGAAAAGCTCTGAGTGGACAAATAGTGCCCTCAGATTATTTGGCCATCCATTACTTTCTGTGTCCTGCCTGTCTGTACAATCTGGAAAAGAACTATAACATTTGTTCAGTGTGGTTTGTGATGGCCTATTTAAATGGTAGAACAGGTTACTAAGGTTTCATCACTTAACAAAGTAATCTGATACCATATATGATTGTGATCATGCAGATATAGTCATAGTCGCAAAATTTCAAATATCAGCAACGGAGTTATCAGACTATAATTAGCACATATTTAGGAAAAGTAAGAATGTTGAGATTTCTGGACCCCTTTCAGGTAAGGTTTCACAAAGCAAGTCCTATAGACTAGGTGAATTTTGGTTTAAAAAACACTATGCATTTTAAAATTGATCCTTGAATCCAAAAATATGACCAGATTTTCCATTGGCGTAAGACAGTTTGAATAACAGAGAGAGTGAGGGAATCTTACCCTCCATGAAAGCGTCCTCTTTTCTGCTCTTGCTGGATTCGGATATTCTCCAGTCTAAGTGGACTTGGAATAAAGCCAATTTCACAGCCTTCTTTAACCAGCCGCCCTATCCACCAATCATTGTTATATTTCTGTAATGTAGAAACAAAACTAATATCAATCAAAGTGGTAGCATACGTACCACCTAACTGCCAATGATTTATAATGACGTCTGTCCCTAGCACTTTTAACCTCATGCTCTTCCCTCAGAGATCTCAAACACCAACAGATTATGTACGCTGCCCACCCATCAGGTACAAGGTTGGGGTTAGACATGTGAATCCTGGAGTCCCCCAGTCCATGCCCGTTCCAGTTCTCAAGGAATACATTTTGGATAAAGGATAAATGTACATCACTGCTACCAGACTTGGGCAAGACTGTATTGTCACATCTGAGATGAGGCACCCCAACAACTACTCAGTACTCAAGAATTTATGGAGAAAAGAATGTGCTACTATGTGTAATCTTAGTAGGAGGCATATTATTTGAAATGTGGAATTACAAATTGAGGTTCATTTTTATTATTTAAGGGAAAGTAAATATACACTGGTAGACCCTGTAAGCTTGTTATGTATCTTTATGATGACAACAATCTTAAAGCTGACTTGCTGACTAACTGTATCTTCAGTATTTCCATTCTATATAACATTTCATAACATGTAAGCCCAGAACATGCAAACTTAAAGGCCTTATACCATGCAGAGTAAGGTTATGGGGATGACCTTATCTGATGAATAAAGCAAGAGCTGACTTATAATGACAGACTGACTCCCTGAGCTATTGCCAATTATTCTGTATCTCTTCTTCTTTGGCAAGGGCTTCATTCGAATCATTCCTAGAAAATAGGCATTAATACCATTGTCTCCAGTCTCTTGGGAAGAGGTTAAAACTTCTCTTGGCTACCTGTTTCAGTGTTAGGTTTCCTTAGGCTCTTTTACTCCAAAAGTATGTTTATATTCTGAAAGGTATAATTTATGTAGAGAATCTAGTTTAGCTCAGAGGGATATGATAAAAATACTGAAATGGTAAAAAATAAAATTTAAGATGCTGACGAGAAGAAGGGGGAGATATCTATCATACTTTTCTAAATATGAGCCCTATTTTCTCTTCAAATCAGGCTTGTATAAAACTTTACTGTGGTCTATAATTGGTAATAATTTTTAGTCAAAACTGTTATACCTTATATAAGCTCATTTTGTCTCTCACAGGAAATAACCTTTGGACTGGCAAGGGCATCGAAGCTAACAATGGCTAACATTTATCTAGCATCTTAAAGTCTGTAAAGCATTTTATAGATACTACCTCATTTAAGTTTTAGAACGATCCTATTATTATCTTATTATCTCCATTTTACAAATGAGGAAACTGAGTCCAGGAGAGGATAAATGATCTGCCGCAGGTTTCAGAACTACTCAATATTGGAGTTAGAGGAAATTAGGTCTACATGATTCCAAGTCTGATTCACTATCCACTTTGTGACAATGTCTTTCTGAACAGAAAAAATTAAAAGGGAGTTGATACCTAAGACAAATAGGAAGATTGCAAGAGACCACCAAGTTACCTTCAATAAATTCAAGCTACCAGGCTCAGTTTTACTGCAGAGTTCTAAAAGAACTGGTGGATTTGACTGTTAAGTGATTTTCAGTGAAATCTGAATGGACATGTAGAACAGAGACCAGACTGGAAAATGAGAGATGTCTTCATTTTCAAAAAATGAGAGAAAGGGAAGGTAAAATATAGACCTAGGAACTTGACTTAAGATTCCTGATCAAATATAGAATGTGCCTTATTAAAGGGAAGAGAGGAAATGTGGCACAATGGATAGAAAGGTAGCACTTTAGAAACCAGGTCATTGTGACTTTAAGTCTGACCTCTGTCATATCCTTCCTATGCCCCATATCCTAGACATGGCCTTCACTTAGCCTCAGAGTGTTACAAGCAAAACCTTGAAAAGAAGATGCTGATTTGCATTGGAGTTAGAATGAAAAGACTGTTGGATGTGGAGTTAGGAAGACAGGATTATGAATCCTGCCTCAGACGCTAGCTGTGCAACCCAGATCAAATCACTTAACCTTTCTTGGTCTGAGATTTTTCATCTGTTAAGTAAGGATAACAGCACTTAACTTACAGTGTGCTTGTGGGAATCCAATGAGATAATGTAATGCCCTATAAATGCTAGTGTGACAAACTGGTATGGAAAGCACCTTGCCAGGAGGACTCTGCCACCTATGAATCTACAGGTATGATTTTTTTAGGAGTTTATCTAAAGACTCAGTGACCCCCAAAGAGCTAGCATAATTTCATAATAGGCCATAATAACTAATGTCATTTTTTTTGTTTTTGAAAGTCTTGGTTATTAGACTGTTACAACAGAGGAATGCTATAGACCAGGAGGTTTTTTTTTTAGCCATTTTGGTGCCATGGATCCCACTCTGATGTTGTGGTAAAGCCTAAAGACTGACTCCTCATAATCATGCTTTTAAACGTATAAAAGCAAATATACAGGATTATGAAGGAAACAATTTCTATTAAAATATAATTACCTAAAGCTTTTTTAAGAAAATTCACAGAATCCATATAGAATTCTCCTAGATTTTATCAAAGCATTCGGCCAAATTTATTATGTTGCTCTTGTGGAAAAGATGGAGAGATGGTTCTACCAACAATAAAGCTAGGTGAATTTAGAACTAACTGAACAACTGAACCCAAAGATCCACAGAGAGATCAATGTTAAATTAGAAGCATTTTTTTTAGTTGAATAGCCTAGGGATTTTACTTGAGTACTCCTTAACATTTTAATCAATGACACGGATAAAGGCAAGCTTGTTAAATATGCAAATGACACAAAGATAGAGGGATAGGTAATGTGTTAAATAACAAGAGTCAGGATCCAAATAGATCTTGACAACCTAGAGCACTGGGTTAATCTATCAAGATCCATCAACCAATAAATAAATACTTATTAAAGTTTATCTGCTATATACCAGGTGTTATGACAGGCACTGAAGTGAAATTTAACGTAGGCACGTATAAAGTCTTATAATTGAGTTAATTTTTAAAAATCCTCAGTCTTACAGTGACAGCATCATATAGAAAGGCATACCTAGAGAGTGATTGATCTGAATATGGCATTAATATGAATATGATATAACAGCTTTAAAAGCTCATGGAATAATGAAACATGTAGGACTTTATGCCTTATGAAGATTAAAGAAACTAGAGTTGTTTGCCTCTATGGGACCAATACAATAATTATTTTCATTGGGCCAACACTGTATACTGTTCCAAACATTTTCATATCTTAGGTCATAAATGAGATAGATACATAATACAGAAATTTGACTCAGTATTCATCAAAGAACAATCGCAACGGCATATTGCATAAGTGATGAACATTTATTAAAAGACCACTGGATATAAGGTGCTAACCTGGGCAGGCATGCAATGTTAAATGAACGTTAAACTGGGTTCAGGAAATCTGAGTTCATTTCCTAATTCAGGCTCTGACTTGGTAGATAACTCTAGACACCCTAAATCTAATTTGCTTTCAGCAGTTACCTTTGCATTAAAGGGAATCAGATATGTTTATTTTAAATTAACAACAAAGGGGTCCATTCCAGAAATTTTTGCTTGGACTGCTGGATTTTAAGCTGACTATTGTTGTTAGGACAAAAGTGATGATGACTCATATTCTCCCAGGGCTAAAACTATTTCCTGTGAGTAAGTGTAGCAGCAAGCACCTAACATTGGCGCTACAGTAAGTTAGTTCAGCAAAGCAGTAATTTAGTAAATGGTACCTTGGTGGCCCTAAGGGGGCACTGGTATCCTGAAACACTATGCAATTCCCCCAAATGCTCAATTTAATTCCAGAAAATAGCTCAAATACCAGGAGAAGCAGACTTCAATATATGTCATCCCGGACAGTCCCTATTAGTCGTACTTTGAACGACGCATAATGAATGGCCTTCCAGGAGACGGATGAGAAGAGTAGGAGGCACCCTCCTTAGCAATGTCTAGCCATGTCTGCTGACATTCTGTAGCACAAACCAGCTTTCTCACAAGGTCACCTTAGTTCTGTTCCAATTCTCTAGACTTTGAGTTCCTTAAAGGGCTCAATGCACTCTCTTTGTAAGGGTATTCCCCCCACCCCCATCTAGTGTTTCAAGATGTGAAAACAAGTAGCTATAATCCTGATGAGATTAACCAGCTCAGGGTTAGCTATCTACATTCAAAAAGAAAAACAAGGGTATTGCTCCCAACTACAAACAAAAATAACCTATAACCTATAACACCATTGTCAAACTCAAACAGAAAGGGTATAAAGTGGGGAGGGAGAAGCACTAAACAGTATATAAGGACTCCTGTGGGCCATAGATTGATTTAGAAGGTCACATATTATTACTATTATGTATGATCTGTTGTATTTTTTATTCATTTTGTTAAATATTTCCCAGTTACATTTTAATCTGGTTCCGGCACACTTGGGAGATTAGGCTAACAGGCAGCATTTTTGACATCTCTGCCTTAAAGGATATTGAAGAGATAGAAGAATCCATAAAAAACAACACAGAAAGTGAAAACCTAACTATAATCCTGAAGGTACTAGAGAACATAACTTTAGGTACTGGCTATATTTGAAGAATTCAGGTAAAAAGGCCTGGACACTATTTTGTTGGGAATACCTTATTAGGAGATAGTATAAGGCAAGCACATTTTTACTATTTGGTTAGTGGGGCATGTTATAGACTTAGGGTCTCTGTTAATCAAAAGCAACCCTTTGTTGCTCTACAAAGCATTATTTCACATAAGGTAATGTTTTCTGAAGTGGGGGTATACTGTGTCCCAACTCATTTGGGTATCAAATTCTTAGGGGGCAAGAAAAGATATGAATTTTTAGCATTTTTAAAAATTTAAAGATGGAAAAGTTACATATAATTCTAGTGATACAGACAAATGAAACACTTCTAAAGAGAAAGTAATAGGGTAAAGTGCACATTTGAATGTGGATTCATAGAAATATGAGTGTTTCCTCAAGATACAGTAGTACTTGCTTATAATGATGGTGTTAGGGACAAGTGAGAATACTGGCATTATGGCCTGTGTTATATCAGGTTTGCTATGCTACCACTGTTCTCAGGGAAGGTATTGTATATCCATGGGAGATTTGAATACCTATTGGTTCTATTATTCTATACATCTGAATATTCTATTCCATACCTACTGAAGTGCATTTCACTACATCAATTGGCTATTAATCTCCTTTCAGAATCTAGATTATTAATTTTTGGCCCCCTCAACCTTCCATGGTCCCTGTCCTCAACCACAAAATTAACATTCCTAGGATTTAAATACTTAAATAATTGTTTTAAATCTTTTAAGAAAACTGGATTTTTCTAAAAGACATAAAACATATTTTTGCAAAAAAAGGAAAGACAATGGCTGAGAATTTTTCCCAGTATTTTCACTCATGGGACTGGCTCTTTGGACTGTAGTGGATTTGCCAACTTTATTCTAAAACAGTCTGAAATCTCTCATGACAAGTAGAGGTCATTATATTGTTGGGGTCATCCTATTATGTCATGGGCACCATGTGAAGCACTGGAGAAACAAAGAAAGGCAAAAGGCAGTTCGTATTCTCAAGGAGCTCCCAAACTAAAATTAGAGGGCAGACAACATGCAAACAGCTATTTACAAATAAGACACATGCAGGATACATGGAGGGTCATCTCAGAGAGAAAGTAATGAGAGCAAGGAGGATTAGGCTTCTTATAGAAAGTGAGACTTTGTTGTCGTTGTTTGTCCTCCATTCTAGAAGAAGACCATGACATCAGGGAGGTGATGTCATGACTTGTAAGTGAATTGGATTTAAGTGAGGCAGGGCTGTGCAGAGTCACGAGCCTCACTTTCTCCTCCAAAGCCATCTGGGTCTAGTGGCCAGATATAGGTCAGGATGACTGGAAATAGCCCTGGATGCAGTGGGAGCCTTTTTAAGCTAAATCTTGCAGAAAGTGGGACTTTAGATGAGACTTGTAAGAAGCCAGGAAAGCCAGGAGGTAGATATGAAGAGGGGGCCCATTCTACTCATGAGAGGACAGCCAGTGTAAATGTTCAGTTGGGAAATGGAATGTCCAGAGTGAAGAATGGCAAGGAGGTCAGTGTCATTGTGAATGTGAAGGGAAGTAAGGTTTAAGAAGACTGAAAAAGTAAGAAAGGGAAAAACAGCCCAGAGTCCTTGTGGTAAGCAGGGGCAGGAAGAAGCAGAAAACCAAAAGGATGCTGACAGAACCATATGAAAACTAAGACCTTGCATAAATCTTGCGGTTTGGGGAATTGTTACTGAACCACTGACATGGCTTTAATTGCAAAGACCTATTGTTAGGGCAGTAAAACAGCAATAAGACATTGTTTGTAAAGGTGCATGTGGTCCACAATTATAACCCACTTCACAATCCATATCTGTATTTACAGTAACAATCAGCCTACAACTGTGGTTAAGTATCATTAACCAAAGAGAAGTGCAACTCCCATATGGCTCTGTTCTATAAAATTAACCGAGAAAGCTACTGTGAAAGTCACTGGGGATTTTCTTTTCATGCCTGATGATCACGTAGGCTGCATAATGATAACAATAATAACAACAGTAACTTGTGTACACATAGCACTTAATGGTTTATAGAGTATGCAACTCAAAATAACTTTGGGGGGTAGGTAGTACAAGTATTAGTTATCCCCATTTTACAGATAAGGACATGGAGGATTAGAAAGGTCAGGTGACTTGCTCAGAATGACACAGCTTTAAGTCCTAAATCCAGGTCTTTTGACCCCAGTGTTCTTTCCCCCATACCAGACCTCTTATGCCTAAATATATGTATAGCCATTATCTATAATATATGTATAGCCATTTATCTATAGAACATCAGACATTTTCCCTATTTGTAATTCTAGATGTTTTGGTGTCATATGTGTACATACAGCCTTGGAATCACTTGGGCTTTTTCAGATCAGACCTATATCTTCACTGAAAGAGAGAATCACCAAAAAGGAAACTCACTCTGTCAGTAAAGGTTTGTACCTGCTCTGTTCCAGTGAGTTGGCCTGGGTCAGATATCCAGAGTGTGTCAGATATGGAACTTGGAGGGTAGGCTTGTATGATACCACACTGCTCTCACATACATTCAAACAGTATCAATATTCTGACCAGGAGTACAATGGTAAATATTTAACAACCATCTCCCCAGAAAAGAAAAATGTATACATGTTATATTTTAAGTTTAAACTGCATATTTTTTTCTCTCACTTTTAAATTCTAGATAATCAACAAAAGCCCTGATTTATGGGATTAGCCAATTTACTGAAAATTTAACAATCAGCCATTGTGAGCCAGTATGAGCTGGCTCTAGGACAACCCATAATTTTAGAACATGAATCCTCATAGTATATTCATGAAATTGTTAGGAAATTCCAGTAGTTCATGTAAGGTCATAACTGGTAAGTGGATGAGGAAGGATTAAAATCTATAAAGTTCCCAGTTAAGATCATGACATGAAAACTTTCATACTTAAAAATAACTAAATGAAGGAAAAACATCTTTTGAATTTGATAAATGAAAGCAGGTCAATACATTTAACTTCTGGTTGGTTTTGTTTTACTGTGGCACACCTGACAATATTGTGTTGTCTTGTGTTTATGTTTCTCCTTCTTCCCAAATACTATTCTATGTTCATTTTCGTCTCCCTGACATTCTTTTCCAAAACTTTCATACCAAGCCCCCAAATTCTGAAAGTTTGTTTTTACTGCCCAGTCTATTTCATACTGTTGCCCCACTATAGTTATCCCTTTCACAGAAGGGTACAGCACCCTGACAGTCTGGAAAAACCTCAAAAATGTTTGGCCCTCCTTTTATACCAGAAAGGTCTGATTTTTTTTAATGGGATGTTTACAGTGCCTTATTATAAAATTTGGATTAAGCATTTGGTCATAGGCTCCATGTTATCTGCTGGCCTTTATGTGTCTTCTAGAGCTTCCACAAAACTCCCCCAAAATTTCCATTTTATTTCTTGTGTCAGCGCATGATATATTAAAACTGTGATGGGTGGTTACAACCCTTCTATCCAGCCAGACTAATGAACAATGTGAAAGTATTTGCAGATCCTATACTTGATTGCATACTGTCATGGAAGTGAGAGGGAGAAAAACTGAAACTCAAGGGATTGTGGAACTGAATCTTGTAAATTAAAAGCAAATAAACAAATCAATTAAAAAAAACTATGATGGGGAAAGTTATGATGTGGAAGGGCTAACTGTATTTTCTTCCCTTTCTCAACTTTAGCACCTTCATTTGATCACACTCATTGGCTGAGTTCCAAGTTTCCAGTGAGTCCACAATACAGACTTCAGCAGGTATGCTTTCTTTGGGAGAGTGTATACAATAAGATTAATCTGCTAGTGTACTGATGTTTGGTTGAGTTGGATTCCCAGAGCCCAATAAGGTGCCATTCATCCATAGTGACTGTTAAATTACCAGAGGATAGCCTGTTTCCTTCTCCAAAAATACATGCTTTTAAGGGATCACAGCAAATTAGTAAACTTTTTAAAACAATCCATATGATTTCATGATCTTAAATTTTATAAAGGCTCAATAAGCTCGAGTTGCCCCATAAAACAATAATATGCCATGTTGGGAGTAATCAGGTTTTCTCTCATATTAGTCTGGTTCAGATCTCACTCTCAGGTTTGGGCTTTTAGTAGGAAAGAGAATAAGGTGTTTTATATTTACCTCTTTAATGTGCAGAAAGTCCTTGGCATCAAAGGAGATGGCAGTGCTTGGAACAGGTACGTCTTCATCTAGAGCTCCACAATAACTCACATTCGTTTTCACAGCAAATGCTACAGGTTTTGACTGGGAACAGAAACACATGAAAAAAGGGACAGAGTGAGGTACTGTAAGTTGCAACTTTTCAAATTGAAATGTTTTCTTCTGGATATGAGTGTAAATCAATACCCAAGGAGAAATCCTGAAATGATTTTGTATTCTCAGGCATTCTGGAAAGTCAGGAAGTTTAGGGAGTTTACAATGAAAATGAATAGGAAATATGTAATAAATCTAAAAAACGCTAAAGAATCAGGGCAAGGGATGGTGAAAGTCTTCTAAAGCATTTCCCAGGGAAGATATTGACAGGTCCTGCCCTGGAAAATAAGTGCTAGCTTTGAAAGACTAAAGAACTCTGATCAATGCAAAGACCAACCTTGATTTCAGAGGACCAATGACAAAGCATACTACATACCTCTTGGTTATTCCAAGATTATCATTCCGTAATCCTCCATATATAAGCCACTTTCTATAACAACCTATATTTGGGCATCCATAATTAAAACAAATAAGATCTTGAAAGAAACTCTGAAAAGCCAGAGCATGAACAAAATGGTCCTCATAGGATGTATGGTATTATAATAGCACCCATGATTGCCACTGGACAATGCAACTGGATAGTAGCCCATCATACAAGAATTGCATACATGCTTTCACTGTCTCCTCTCTTATGAAGGTATTGAGTACCTACAACTTCATCTTTCTTCAGTTGATGAAGAAGATGCGCTTACCATATTTACCTGACTAATTTTCCTGCATCACCCTTTCACCAGCTGTTTTACTGCTAAAGTGGGGAGATGAGGAGAAATCCTGTAGGTAAATAGCTCCTGACTGCTACTATAAATAGAGGTGAACCTCAGGGACTCTATCTTTCTGAGGCATGGGAAGATCTGACATTCAACAATATTCTATAACTCTTGTCTTTCCTGTACCTCCACCCTGATCATGGCTATACTTATATCCATGTTTCTCACAGATAGTTCTTCACAGATATGGGATGAGATGGAGAAGGAAATAACATGAAAGACCCAGAGAGACAAATAGAGAAACCAAGAGAGTCTCAGATCTAACCTGCCACACCAGTTGGTCCAATGGAGAGTGAAGGGGCAAAGAAAAGAGTTGGCTTCTAATTGCTCCTAGAATAGCTTTGTGCTTCTCATTGTGTTCAAAGACCAGGGAAGAACAAGCTTGATCGTGGCTGAAACCAGCTGGGTGGCCAGTCTGCAAGTGACTGGCACTTCATAAAGGGAGCACATAGAAGTTGTGTATAAAGGGAAGAAAGGTTGGTACTTCAGGAAGTAATTGCTTACCAAGGGCATTATTCACCTCTTTCAATGGGGAAGGAATCTTAATACAGGGCTATAATCAAGTGTTTTAACAGGATGCCAACAATATGTGCACCATTAGAAACCTGGAAGGTTGAGACAAGGCATTCGTAGCCAGGTCCCACTAAGCATCAAGTCATGTCTGAACAAAAGAGGAAAAAATTCACCTTTGCCCTTTCAAGTTGAATAGCTGCCTGTTGTTCCCTTTCCTGACGAATTGCTTCTCTGTCCTCTTCCAATGATACATCTGAATCAGACGGTCTACTTGTATAGGAATCCGCTGAACCCTGAAAAGGAAAACATTCAGTAGAACAGGACAATGAGAAGAATATTAAATTCTCAGATTGGTAAGAGAATCCAGGGGTGTGTTCTTTTCATTTGCATGAAAACCAGCGCAGAGAATATGTGCTTTATTGTTGATATAAATTTAGAATGCAGACTTTAGCAAGGCATCTGGGTAACTTTAAAAGGTAGCAATACTGCAAGGGAAAATATTTTGACTAGACTAAATGCTAGGAAATATACTGCAGGGAAAATTATGCAATTTCAAATCTTAACATTTCTTGTTTTCTGATGTCTTTACATCGAGCAAGCATTTATCTGTGGAATTTGTACCTCACTCCCATTCTTTCATATGTATGTATGTATGTATACGTGAAATAATTATACTGGGAAAAGTGATTCAACCTCTTAGGCAAATCCTAAGGGAAGGACTCAGGTTAATGATCACCTATTATTCAAAGTTTACAACAGAACAAAGCAGGCTCCTATACAGTCAGCCTGTGGCTTTTCCAGTTTACATTTCAACACCACAGTCTATATAAAAGTCTTTCAACTTGTCACTCAGTCTGCACCCAGTTCTGACAAGGCAATTGCAAAGCAGACAAACGTGTTTGGAGCTAGGAGAAGGGATATGCAGAGTCACACTCCGAAGGGGGTCAGATCCACTGAGCAAGAGTGAAATCACATCCCAGGCCAGCTGAAGTAGAGAATCAACGGCTGCCACTTTGGTGGTAGCAAAGCAAGAAGGGATGAGACACTAGACTGTCAAATTGAGGGGCTGGGAGAGAATCTGAAAGACTTGCTTTTTCACTCCTAAAATGGTTTCACTTTATTTTAAAGGGTGGCAAGGCTTAAATTTATAGATAATTATGAGGGGGGTGTGTGTTGATGAGGAGTGTCTAGTTCACTAATTCTAGTCCCTAGAAACTGCTATATGTTGGCAGGAGATGCATCCACTCAGAAAATCAGGGATCCTGCAGAGCTTTGAAATATAAGCAGAGAGAACACATCCCATGTCAAGGCAGACTCAGATGAGAATAGGAATGCATGTGCATCATGAAGCAAACTCTCTCCCCCAGTTAGAGTCTAAGTTCTTAAAGGGCTGAAACAGTTTCACTTGTCTTCATGTCTCCTGTAGCTTCTGGTACATTTTAATGTCAGCTACCTTTAATCAAGGGCCTACTGCATGCCCAGCCCTGTGCTAAGTTCTAGAGAGACAATGTGGAAACAACTGTTTTCACAAGATACCAACAGGATACATAGAGGGTGGTCTCAGAGAGAAGGCACTAAGGTAAGTAGGACAGGGACAGGCTTCTTCCAATAGGTGACATTTTAGGTGAGATATGAAGGAAGCCAGTGAAGTGAGGAGGTAGAGATGAGGAGAGAGAGCATTGTAGGCATGGGGGACAGGCCAAGTTGAGAGATGAGTTTTGTGTGGGAGGATCAGCAAGGAGGCCAGTATTACTGGATCACAGAATATATGGAAAGGAGCGAGGTGTAAAGAGACTGGAAAAGTGGGAAGGGGCCAGATTAGGAAGAGCTTTAAAAGCAAAGGACTTTGTATCTTATCTTGGAGGCAAGAGGGAGCCCCTGGACTAGATTGAATGGGGGAGGGTTGATATGGTCAGACTTTTCCTTTGGGGAGATCAATCTGACAATACAGTAGAATATATATTGGAGGGGAAGAGACTTGTGACTGGGAGGCCAATCAGTATGTTACTGAAATAGTCTAGGTGCGGGTGATGAAGGCCTGCATCAGGGTGGTTGCAGTATCAGAGGAGAGAAGGGGCCATATACAAGAAACGTTATGAAGGTAGAAACAAAAACAAATGTTTTGCAAACTGACTGGACATGGCAAGAGTCACATGCAGAGTCACACTCCAAAGGGGGTCAGCTCCACTGAGCAGGAGTGAAATCACACTCCAGGCCAGCTAAAGTAGCAAGCCCAGAATCAGTAGCTGCCACTTTGGTTGTAGCAAAGCAAGAAGGGATGAGATACTAGACTGTCAAATTGAGGGGCTGGGAGAGAGTAAGGAGTCAAGGATGACACCAAGCTCATAGATCTGGGTAACATGTACGATGGTGGTACCCTCAACATTAACAGTAAGTTAGGAAGAGGACATAGTTTGGAGAGAAAACTCATGAGTTCACTTTGGCACATGCTGAGTTTAAGATGAATTTAAGAGACATCAGATTAGAAATGTACAATAAGTAGTTAGACATGAAACCTCAGGAGAGTGGTTGGCGCTGGACACTTTTAGATGTGAGTCATTTGTTTAGAGATGTTAACGGAAACCATAGGAGGCAATGAGATCAATAAGTATATAGACAGAAAAGGGCCCAGGACAAAGTCTTGGGCATTTAATAATACTTGTTGATTTACTGATTGAGATTTTTAAAAGTGGTCTTTGAGAATGTGTTTAGATTACGTTCAACAAATTAAACTTGCACCAAATACTTTTAAGCAAATATATATACGTGTGTGCGTGTGTGTGCGCGCATGTGTGCATGTACACACACATATACACATATGTTTAAAGAATCTGGGTCCACAAAACAGCTGTGTTTAAAGGGGATTATTTGCAGGTTTTAAAATGCTTTGTTTTAACAAACTTTTTCAGGAATGGACCTATTGCATAAAGTTAGGGACCCTTGTATAAACTCAATTTGATATTGAAAGGGAAGAAAGACAATAGGCTTTTAAAATATATATGAATACATATCCTATGATTTCATAGTCTTTCTTCAAACCTAAGGTGTGCTTTAATTAGAGCATGAAGCATACAGCAAACTTGTTTCAAACAGTCAGGAGTAGCAGATGTGGCTGTATTATGGACATTAAGATGATTATACACCAGTAAATTGAAAGGGATGCTGCTGCCTCATTTGGAGATTATGCATCAATAAAGTCTAATGTCTGCAGTTTACAAGAAAGTGGGCTACCCCCAAACGAATGAGTCAAAAGCCTAAAACACCAAATCCTGCTATGGAGACTGGGATTTGGCTAATTTCCCAAGCTATCTTCCAACTTCTCAAATTATGGCATGCAGCCTTCTGTAGAAAAAAATAACTCAAAGCTTCCTGAATACTAACTTGTTGGGATTTTTTTTTGAAATGTGAACAGGGATGTAAGATCTTTAAAATTATTTTATAGATTCTTCTGCCAGCTCTGAAGTACCAGGGATTTCTGTTCATATACTTGTTTCTAAGAACTATCACTAAAAGAGAAGAACAAAACAATCAAAACCACAACTAGATGACTATGTGATAATCAAGGTGTATGACTGATACATCTTGGCTTCTCTTTGAGGGAATGGAAGAAGTTAGTGGAAGAACTTGAAGGTCAGTCAATTCAACAATTTTTCTGAAAGACCTGCTATGTGTCCAGCACTGTGTGCTAGGTTATAGGGAAGACATTATTAAGGTAAACCATATTTCCTGCCTTTGTAGAGTCTGTATTTAGGTTTTTTTTTTATCCAAGGTGCCAACAATACCTTGTTGTTTTTGTTGTGTTGTGTTTGTCTTTCATTTTCAAAGAGGACCATGACTTCAGGGAAATGATGCTATGACTTGTGGTTGACTTTGATCTGAGTGAAGGAGGGCTGTGTGAGGTCACCAGCCTCACTTTTCTCCTCCAGAGTCATCTGGGTCCAGTAACTAGATATTCTATATCTACACACAATACTTAACAGAGTAGGCACCTACTGCTTGTTTGCCAAATTAGTTCATATTGGTGGTCCAGGTGGTGAAAATAAAGGGTGAACCAATCTGGAAAGGCTTTTTATTTGAATTCTAATTCACAGGATGTGTAAGAACTCATCAGCCAAATAAGAGAAAGTGAGGACATTTTAGGCGTAGAGAATGGTGTGTGCAAAAGCACCAGGGCAAGAAAATGAAGGGTTGGAGGAGGGAGATTGGGTATGGGAGAAAAACAGAAAGATTAAAGATAATATCAGTGTTTCAGGCATGGGAAACAAGGCAAATAGCTGGGGCCCCCACTGGCAGTGGGAATCAAGAGGAGGGAAACATTTAAGAGACATTGCAGAAACAGAATTAATGGGATTTGGTAAGTGACTGGATATGGAAGAGGAAGAAAAGAAGATAGATTAAGATTAAAGATAACACCAAAGTTTCAAATATAGGATACAGGGAAAAGGTAGGAACCCAGAGAGAATTAGTGAATTCTGCAGGAAGGGCCATTTTAGGGGGAAGAGAATGAACTTAGTTTTGGATGTTGAGATTTGGAAGGTAGAGATATAGGCAGACTTGGAAGGAAATTGCTACCATTTAAGAAAAGGAAGCAACATGATGAAAAATGAGGTCTGAAGGCAAAGTGATAAGATGAAAAGTGGGCAGATTCACCTTTTAATGTAGTGTGGCATTATTCGGTGCAGCATAGAGATTTTATATTATTCATCGCTATATGGTAGTGTGGACAAGAAGCTAAATTTAAGACTAAATTGTTGGCTTTTCAAGCGATCAAACTCAGTTGGCCACAAAACAATGGCTTCTGCTCTACATGTAGGATGAAAACAGCTGATCACTCAAAAAGCTCACAAGAAAACAGTGAGTCCCCAGAAATAAAAGAGCTAAAATGCAAGATAAATCTTTAAAATTCCTTCTAGTCCTGATACTTTATGCGGCTATTAAAGGAAGATAAATGGAATAAATTATTACAAGTGACTGACAATACCCCATATCCTGCTCTATGCCTGGCAGCACTGGCTGCCCCCCATACAACTGTAGTTCTGCCCTGTAGATTACAACTTTTCCTTTCAGATGCAGCTCAGGTGCATTATTCTGCATAAGTCTTTCCTGATCTCCCCCAACTACTAGGACCTTATACCTTATAACTGAATATAACGTAATATTTAACTAATTTGTAAATATAGGATACCCCAAAAGCTTTAGTAACTTATAACTGCTCTAAAACTTTTGGGACACCCTGCAGTGGTATTTATTAACTTTATATCTGGGGCGGTTACATTGTGCAGTGGATAGAGTACCAGGCCTGAAATCAACAACACTCATCTTCCTGAGTTCAAATCTGGCTTCAGACACTGTGACCCTGGGCAAGTCACTTCACCCTGTCTGCCTCAGTTTCCTCATCTGTAAAATAAGCTAGAGAAGGAAATAGCAAACTACTCCAGTATCTTTGCCAAGAAAATCCCCAATGGGGTCACAATGTCAGAAATGACTGAACAGCAAAAACTTTTTGTTTATGCTATGCATTTTAATATATGCTTGGCTCCCCCACTAGTATGTAAGCTCATTATGAACAGGGATTATTTCATTCTTTGTATTTGTATTCTCAGCACTGAACTTAGATCCTGGCTCTTGGTGCTTAATAAATATTAGATTGATTTATAATGATAATATATCAACACTTCAGTGCATCTTTTGATCTCAGTGATATGTGAACTCTTCCTAACCATAAACATCATCACCTCATCCCTTCCTATAATGAGAGGTTCTCAGCAACGTCCTCTTCTACCGATTTTCCTCCATACAATTTATCCAACACACTAGAGACCTTGCTCTGGGTCTTTCAGTATCCCACCAGCACTTGTGCCGTCCTTCACTTAGCCCTCATCCTCTCTCCATATGACCAGCCTGCTCCTTCTCCCCAGACACCCTTTTATATCACTTCAGATACACAAGTTATCATTGGTAATATGCCTGTGAGAGGTAACATGGTTTAGAGAGTATACAGTGCTGGACTTGGGTTCAAATCTCTCTATTGATATCTACCTATCTGCATCTATCTACCTATCTACCTATCTACCTAAGCTGTATAGATTCTAGGCCTCAGTGTTCTCATCTGTAAAATGAAAAGGCTGGAGGAAATGACATCCAATTTCCCTTCTAACTCTATATGTATGAGCCTACTCATATCATCATGTACTTCTCCACTGCCTTTTGTATCACCTGTAATTTTTATTTCATTATAATCAACGGAACAAAGAAATAACAATAAACGCGCATTTATAAAATGCTTTAAGGTTTATAGAACATGTTTCACAACAGTCCTGTAAGTTAGATAGTAAAAATATGATCTCCATTTTACAAATGGGGAAACTGAGGCTCAGACAGAACAATGATTAAGTTCCAAGGTCCAAAATGACCAAGATGGTAACTGGAAGAGCTGGGATTTAAACCCAGCTGCACTCTCAGTTCAGTGTTTTGTCAGCTATGTCACAATACATTTTCTTTTCCAGAAGGGGGAAGGCAAGGCAAGTGGGGCCAAGTGACTTGCCCAAGGTTACTCAGCTGATAAGTGTATCGAGTGTCTGAGGCCAGATTTGAACTCAGGTCCCTCCTGACTCCAGGGCTGGTGCTCTATTCACTGCACCACTTCGTTGCCCCCACAATACCTTTTACAAAGTCATTATCAGATGATATAAAATACTAAGCTAAAAAGAATATGTCAGGCTTTAGAGATCTGTGATTTTGCAG
This sequence comes from Pseudocheirus occidentalis, assembly GCA_028646575.1. NCBI lineage: Eukaryota > Metazoa > Chordata > Mammalia > Diprotodontia > Pseudocheiridae > Pseudocheirus > Pseudocheirus occidentalis. The sequence goes on from CM053596.1 coordinate 160,231,241, forward strand.
ATGTGGGTCCTTCCTCCACTAATGTCTATTATATCCCCTTAATCACTTAGTAAGTGGTCTTCAAGAGTAGCTGTGGTTGAAAAAATTATTGCCCAGTGGTCAATCTGGTGATGGAATCTATCCAAGTCTAGATAAGCTGGTCTTCAAATGGAAGGCAAACAGGTATTCTATCACTGGGCCAAACTCAAGTCCTTTCCAGCTCAGATGTCCCAAAGCTTATGTATTATTAGTTTTCTATTGCTGTTGGTATTGCCTTGGAAAACCAAGGATCATCTCCATGCCATATAATAGCAGAATAGTACTTTAGTGGAGCCTTACAAATACCCAAAGAAACAAATGACGTTTCTGTAAGAATGTAGCCTCAAGTACTGGGGCAGGGGGGAATTTAATATCAGAAACACACTTACGCCTCACGCTTTTCATGAATCTCCTTAAGCTCAAGCCTAAGAAGCTTATAAAAAAATTTCATTCCGTTTACTATCTTTTCTTGCTTGCTGGGAGGAGAGAGAGGAGCTGGTTTTAAATTCCCACAAAGCTAAGTGGATGGTACAGAACTTGGTTTTAGTCTGTGATTGTAAAACTCAGTAATGATGACATACTTTACCTCTCAGTAGCAATATCAGCTAGGTGGCACGGAGGATAGGCCCCTGGGCCCTGAATCAGGAAGACCTGAGTTCAAACCCATCCTGAGGCACTTAATAACTGTGTGATCCCAGGCAAGTCACTTAACCCTATTTGCCTCAGTTTCCTCATGTGTAAAATGAGCTGGAGAAGGAAATGGCAAAACCACTCCAGTGTCTTTGCCAAAAAACCTCAAACGGCATCACAAAGAGTTGAATATGACTCAACAACAACAAAAATAATTTCCATTTGAGCTCCACTGAGATTAGATACCTGCCAAAAACACTGCTCTATGATATAAACTTCCCGCACGTATCTCTTATTTTCACCCAATTCCTCCATATCTGGTTAAATGCAATGAGATTCCTGGATACTTTTTTCATTTCGTTTTTTTTCAGTCTTCTAGAAGAATTGCACTTAATATACAAGTACCACTTCTGTTATCATTTCCTGCTTATAATTTGGTATTATTCCACTGTTATGTCTTAGAAAAGAGAGACACTATAGCTCTTAGGTAATAGTCCTGTAGTTCTACCTGCTTTGTTTTGTTTTTTTTTAATTTTTTTTCTTTTGGGGGGGCAGGGCAATTAAATGACTTGCCTAAGGTCACACGGCTACTAAATGTTAAGTATCTGCGGCCACATTCGAACTCAGGTCCTCCTGACTCCATAGCTGGTGCTCTATTCACTGTGCCACCGCACCCCTATCTGCTTTATTTTTGTTTGATTGATTGGTTTTGGTTTGGACCTATAACATCCAAATCTGGTATGGAAACTCCTTCCATTGCTGCAAATAAGCAACTCCTCTTCACATAACATGGAATCCTTCGGGACAGGCACTAGTTGGTGCAGCGGCCCGAAGGCTGTGCTTAGCTTCGAGAAGACCTGAGTTAAAATCTTCATCTCAGATTTTCACTAGCTGTTTGACCCTGATCAGATTACTGCCTCAATTGTCTCAACTGTAGAGCAGAGATAACAGCAGCACCCACCTTGCAGGGTCTGTAGAGGGTCAAAGAGGTCATGTTTTTAAAGCACTTCGCAGAGCTCCTGGCTCATTCCCTTCCCTTCTTCCTTCTCGGAGAACACTGGAGCACTGAGAGGTGTTGACCTGCCCGTACTCACAAGATGAGATGGTGTCAGAGGCAGGGATCTGAACCCCAGGTCTGACTCTAGGGGCAACCTTCTCTCCACAGCCTCTTTTTATCCTCTGCATCACACTTCTTCCTTTATACTCAATTGCCTTTCATCTGCTGTTACAAGTTCCAAATAGAGTCATTTGCTTCAGGCAGCTAAGGAGCAGACTGAAAGCTAGAAAGCTTCTATTTCCTTACCTGAGGGAAATAGGCGGGAGAATTAATGTTTTTTGCTAGTGTTGTTTTCTGGTGCTTCATTTGAGACAGAGATGTAAGTGTTCCTTCCATTCATCAACAGTCATAGAACACCAAAAAGTGTTTATTCCTCAGCTCACAAGTTACATATCTTGGCAATTTTTCATGACTGTTTTCAAGTTTTTTAGAATTTAAATTTTAGGCTTTTGAAGGCTAAATTAGATTCCACTTGGCATGCATGAACACACAAACCCTATTCCCCTCTCATCAAAAAGGAATCTCAGTATTAGGACTGATTAAATAATAACAAAGGAACAATGAAAGGAACATAGGACTAGAATTCTGAAGACTAAATTGCAGAATTTGAGAACTAAAAGGCAACCCAGGGCTCCAGAGGTCAATACACAAAAGTAATCCCCACTAAGCATATCCAGCAAGGGATTATCCAGCCCCTGCTCACTTCTCAAAATGCCCCATTCACTTTGTAGAGCTCAAATTATTTGGAAACTTTTTTTCCCTCTTACCTCAAGCCTAAATTTATTTTCTTGCCATTTCCAGAACTCCAGACTCTACCCTCTGGGCCCAAAGAGACAAGTCAAATCCCTTCTCCATAAGAAAGCACTGCAGAGATTTGAAGACAGCTGTCAAGTTGCCCCAGCCGTTGCCTCCTCTCCTGGCTAAATGTACTCAATCTGTTTCTTTTGCCTATCCTTATATGGTAAGACCTGGTTCCTGGAGTCCTTGGGACTCTCTCCAGTAACCAGTATCCCAGTCCTGGTTCTGCCTTTTATCAGTCACATGATTTTAATTAAGTCACTTCCGAGCTTCCATCGCCTTGTTTCAAATAAATATAATCACAGCTGCCTTTTGTGCCTCATACACTAATCACTAGATTCAAATGATTTAATGCATATAAAGGGTTTTTAAAAATATAAAACATTATGTAAATGCAACTTATTATTAATATATCACATTTTAAAGATATACTCAAGACAAAGATCAGACAGGTGAGAAACCTATGTCTTAGAGGTAAATTTAGCAGTTTAAGAGGTGTATTAAGTGCAGCAGGTGACAAGAGAATTTTCTCCAAAACTCTACATAGATCCTGATGAGATTGATATTGTTCTTTGGTGCCAAAGTGAGTTATGGTGGCACTTGCCTATAATCCCTGCTATTGGGAGAAAGGGAGGCTGGAGGATCTCTTGAGTTTGGCAGTTCTGAGCTACAGTAGAACTAAAGTCAAATGGATCTCCACAAAAAGTCCAAAATGATGAGCCATTGTGACCTACCAAGCTGTCTGGGTCAACCAACCCAGGCCAGAAAATGAAGTAGATTAAAGCTTCTGTGATCAATATTGGGATCAGACCCATGAGCAATGGTTGTACTTCAAAGCTGCGCAAGATAGGGAGACCCAGTGTCCCTTTCCCCTCCCCAAAAAGGCACACTGGGAGGTAGAGTGCCCCCTTCGCCACAAAAAACCAAAAACAAAAAATCCCACATCAGGAGGTATCATAACGAACCCTTCCAGATGTTCCAAGGCAGTTGGTTTTATAGCTAAGGTACAGTGCTGACTCTAAGGCAAAACTTTTCATACCCCTTACAGATAACTTACTAGTGTTCCTCTCTTCATTTCAGGTACTTTTCCGAAATACCCTTCTTCCCAAAAGTTTCCCACTAGCTGTCTAATACCAACCACTACCACCTTGGGACTCTCTCCAGTAAGCAGCTGAGATCTTTCCTGATTCTAACTTCCTTATCAAAACGTTCCTTACTTCATTTCATCAAAACCCGGCCTTTTTGTTGTTGTCCAGTCATTTTCATGTCTGACTCTGTGATCCTTTTGAGATTTATGTGGTTGGAGGGGGGGGGGGGTTTCTTCGTTTTTGGCAAAGATACCAGAGTGGGTTGTCATTTTCTCCTCCGGCTCATTTTACAGATGAGGAAACTGAGGCAAACAGGGTTAAGTGACTTGCCCAGGGTCACATCCTGTAAGTGTCTAAGACCAGATGAAATCAGGAAGACGAGACTTTCTGATTCTGGGCAAGGCACTCTCTCCACTGTGCCACCTGAGCTGCCCCAATAACTGGCTAGCAAATTCAATTATTGTGAGCTAAGGTATTAATGACTAATAATGGCATACTGTGTTTCCTTCTTCAAGTAAAAGCTGCCTTTTAAAGTGACTTTCAATGATTTAATCAAAAAGGAATAAATTATATAGAAATTTCCAGCATCTTGGCAAGACTGGGTTGAGGAGAGCTTTCTGAACAAGGGGACCTTTTAAGGCTTCTTAAATTGTTCTACCTACAGACAAGGTCTTCCCTGATTAACACCTCTGCAGCTCCTTCCCACTTCATAGGAGTTGATAAAAGTCTTCCTCTGTACTAGGAAGTAGGGCAGAGAAAGTTCAACTTCATTCCTAAACCTGAGCAAGCTCTATAAATCTAGTAGATACTAGCTGTAGAATAGAACGGTCTCACTGTCCACACAATCCCACAATATTCCTATTAGCTTAATTTACTCACAAACTTAATGAGTCCAAATTAAAATTTTATCATTTCTTCCCCCTCCCCCCTCATCTAACTTCTCCTGACTTTGTGCTGTAAGGGATGGATGATACTCCTAACCCTTAACACCGTTCTTTATACCTAAGGTCCCTTCCAGATCTGAATCTGATCCTATGATGTTTCTTTTCTCTTGCCTCCCACATCCAATCAGCTACCAAATCCTCTTGTTTCTATTTCTATCTCTTGTCTCTATAGTCTGATGAACACCATCTTACTTCTTTCTTACCTGGACTTTTGCAATAGGCTCCCAATAAATTTCTCTGCCTCTTTTTGTTAGGGGCAGCTAGGTGGTGCATCATATAGCCTGGAGTCAGAAGACCTGAGTTCAAATTCAGCCTCTCAGACACTTCCTAGCTCAATTCTTAACCATTTAACTTGTTTGCCTCAGTTTCCTCATCTGTAAAATGGGAATAATAATAGCACTTATTTCTCAGGGTTGTTGTGAGGATCTAATAAGGTAATAATTGTAAAGTGTTTAGCATAGTGCCTGGCACATATTAAGTACTATTATTAATATTTATTTCATATTGCTCCTCTCTACCTACTCAAAATATGCTCCAACCAAGCAGAATGACTTACCTATCCTCACTTCAGCTCTTGATATTTCTTGTGCCTGAAATGCCCTTACTCCCCTCCTCAATTTCCACCTTTTGAAATCCTAGCCATTTTCTAAAGACCTGGACCAAATTCTAGGTCATTAGACTTTTCCCTGATTTGTTAAGACAGAAATTACTTTCCTCACCCAACCCCCAACTCCACATAACACTTTATTTGTATTTTTCTTGTGTTAACTATGCTTTTTATTATGTATTTCAATTCAACAAACATTTGTTGAGATGGTATGAAAAACATATTAAGCACCTACTATGTGTCAGAAATTGTGCTAAGTGCTGGGGATACAGATAGACAATCCCTGCCCTTGGGGACCTTATAATCTAATGAGGGAAGACAATATACAAAAGGAAACTCTAAAGGTGGGAGATGTGCCAGAGGGAACTCAGGGAAGCATTTCAAGGAAGTTGGTGGGAATCTAAAGTGGCAGGAGAAGGTACATTAGGGACTTGGGGCTCTCGATAAAGGAAGGCTTTAGGAGGAGTTTTTTGCTCTGCTTTCCATCTTTCCAATTGAGAGGCATAAGCAACTAAGTGTCCTGATGACATATAAGTAGCAAAACTGAAGCAATCTCCATGATAATGAATTTCCTGGTGATGGATTTATCTGGTGATGAACATATCCTGGGACCCTACTATGTGCAAGGTAATGTGCTAGAAATTGTTTTTTAAAAAATGAAATAAGACACACTTCCTGCCCTTAAGTATCTTACAACATAAAAGGGTAATTCAACAGGTATGCAAATAGAAGAGAGGATATGAAAACCACAGAACAGAAGCCCAGAGTACCAAGAGAAGTCTGAGTGGGGAAGGATTGTGTTCTGTGTAGGAGGGGAGAAGGGGGAAGCAGAAGACCAAGGAAGTCTTCATAGACTAAGTGGTCCTCCAGGTAGTCTTGCAGAAAGAATTTTAACTGGTGAAGACTGAGCATTAAGAAAAATGTATTTCAAACATTCAGGAAAATGGGAGCAAAATATGAAAATGTGAGAAAGCAGAAAAAGACGAGGGGAGAGAAAGCAGTTCTTGGTGTTTGGAAAAAAAGGTAGTTTTGAGTCAGATCAGGTAGGCCACCAAATGTAGGAGTAGAGTTTAGACTTTATCAGGAGACAATAGAGAGACACTAAAGGTTTTTTTTTAGATAGAGCGATTATGACTGAAATAAACTCAGGATCATTATTCAGAGAGTGGTGTAAGACTGGACTAGAAAGGATGACAATTTGGGAGACTGTTAAAACTATATGTGAATTTGTCATATCATATCTACTAGACTATAGATTCCATGATGGTAGAAACCATATATAGTAGGTACTTACTAAATGTTTATTTAACTGGACTGAAGTTGAATTAGGGTGGTAATAAAGAAGAAATATAATCAGGTTTGCTAATCCTACAGCTAAGAACTATCAACAAGACAAAATAACATGTTCACTCTTACAATTACAATGTAGAGAACACTTTACTGTAAGTAAAAAGATCATCTTTAATTAACTAAAGAACATTTCAAAAAACTCATAGAAAAGTTGAAGGTTAAGAATATCCTTTATCAAAACAATATATTTTTTTACATTTCCCTAATGTTTAATTCATAATAAAGCCCCATTTATTTGGGCTATGTATGTTGATGGGGCAGAGAGTAAGGATATCCAATTGTAATAATAGTGAATTATGGAATAAAAAGGAAATACAATTTTATTATAGTCAAGTACATGTATTAACTTGAATTAGAGCAGAATTCATCAAGTGAATAATGTTCTGGGTTCCTGTTTTAAGGGACAAGAATAATTTATAATTAGCAAAGTAACCGTTTATATGTAATTGATTGTTTCAGAAGTGCTTAAAGCAACCTTTTCTCTGAAATTGGTTCAGAAATATCCTGTATAGTCTCATTCACACTTTTCAGTCATTTAGCGCTTGTGTGTGTGTGCAGATAAAACCAATGTAAACTTTAGTGAGTCTCCTTTCAAATCACAATCAATTCTAAATTAGTTAAGGTTTTATAATAACAGTTTTATTTACTTTATTAAAAAAGAAAATACACTTAGAAGCAATCCTTCCAAACATCTCCAGTTCAGCACTGAAGATAATTAATCTCCTGATTGCAGACATATATTTCTGTACAAACATACTTTGAGTTTAGTCAGGGGAAGGAGCCCAGCAATGGGGCAGCCAGTGATATGAAGAAGAAAGAAGTTAACAAAGCAATCCAGAGAGAGGAAGCTAAATTTTTATTAAACATTTAGATCTCCCTGGAGGAATGGAGGGATAGAGGGATGGAGGATAAGAACAGAATTGCAAGGGAAGCATGTAAATTTAAAAAGCTTAGCAAATGGCTGGGGCAAAAATAAAGGGGATCCTAAGAGATCACTAGGAGGAATTATTACACTAAGCAGTATATTAAATTAAGCTTCTTGGTTCTGTGGACCAGCATCAATCCAATTGCTTACATTTAACTTCCATGTACAGGTTTAGTTCTCATTCACTCAGTCTCTGGGACCAATCTAGCAATCTACCAAATCAAGTCAAAAAAAAGTAAGGTCCCATTACTTCATCCTGGACTGGTCCTGGCAAGTCCAATATTGAACTGTTCCTACGAATTGTTGTTAGGTCCTTCCTGACCTTTGTATTTGTTTATCCCCTTGAACTCTGAATTAATCTGGCACAGTATTCTGTTTACTCTTCCTAAACAGGACTTAAACTATGCCTTCTTTTCTCAGAAAATTATTTCCCTGGGGCCCCATCCTCCACAGGGAACTGAAATTCAGTACCAGTAAAATGCTTCTTTGTCTTATGCCTTCTGATTAATTTCCCCCAACCAACACCTCATACTGTGGTTCCAAGTCTACTTTTCTCAAACTTCTGTTCTTTCCTAGTTCCTCTGAGCCTGGGGTCCTGCCTTATGTTCATCAGTATTCCTAGGACCTGGAACGCTTCCTTGAAGGCTCAGGTCCTGTGATTAGTGCCCTAGTTTCCAGTTCTGGCTATCTCTTGCATGGTCCTGGCTTGTTGCCAGTTGAGTGGCATATTGTTGAGCAGAATCCTGGCCAAAAATGAGAAGTCAGGAAAATATCAGTGAAATTCCAGGTTTCAAGGTATTATAAAGTAAGAAATTTAAAGCCAGCAACTCAAGCATATTAATATTATTAATTATATAATAATAATTATATTCCACTAAGGTTCTACTCTGATGCCTCCTTTCAGCACAACACAGTCACAATACAAATGTGACCCTGGGTTCCAAGAAACTATACCAGCACCACAAAGATCTGTTGGGTTCAACCCAAATGTAAAGGCTTAGAATTTCCAATAACCAAACTAGATAAATGTGGAGTATCTCATCAGCAGAAGGTTGATGAGTGAAAGATGATTTTATGTTTCTTTTGGTCCTAGCAATTTGCAAAGCTTCTAATAAGGCTTTAGACCTGTGGATCACGGTCAAACAGGGTTGCCTAAGACCATCGAAAAACACATATTTCCGATGGTCTTAGTAACCAAGATACTGCTGCTCTATCCATCTCCAGGCAGGTCCACCCACATGCAGATACGCCCACATACTAGTATTAAAGGGTTGCAGCATTAGGAAGGTTGAGAACCACTGTTCTGAGGTGTAGAGAAGCTGTAACTTGGATTAGTACTGATGAAATTATAGATCCTTGAAGTAAACTTTTAATTTTTCAACTTCTTATCTTGCGTCATTCACACTTTTTCCACATCTTTATCTTCCTTCACTCCTGTCTCACTTGAAAAGTGGCTATTCTCCTTGCTAAGGCATGATTCATGTACCCTTCTCTTGACTTCTCCAAAAAGTTGATCCCACTACTATCCCTACTCTCTCTCTTATCTTCAGTATCTCCCAATCTCCTAGTCACTTTGCTTACAAATATATCTGTCTCCCCATCATTAAAAAAAAACCCCTGAACCAACCACTCCTCTGGCTATACTGTCCTATACCTATACCTGACTACGGCCAAATTCTTGGAGAAAGCTAGGTACAATAAGCGTCTCTACTTCCTCTCCTCTCTCTTTCTTTTCTAACCTTTGTAATTTAGCTTCCCACATCACCACTCAATTGAAACTTCCTTCTCCAAACTTACCAATGACCTCCTAATTGCCAAACATAATGGCCTCTTCTCAATTCATAACTTCTTTGACCTTTCTAGTGACTTCTTTAGGGAACCTTTGATCACCTTCTCCTGTATCCACTCTTGTCTCTACGTTTTTTTTCTCTTTTCTCTCATAGTTCTCCTCTTTGTCTGATGGTTCCTTTTCAGCATTCTTTTCATCCCTGTCACACCTGCTAACCATGGGCATCCCCCAACACTCTGTCCTGAACCCACTCCTCTTTTTGTCCTATACTATCTCATTTGGTGATCCCATCAGCTTCCATGGGTTCAGTTATCACTTTTATTCAGATGATTCCTATCTATATATCCAGCTGAGGGTATCCGCTGGGCTACAGTAACATAGTTCTAACTACCTTTTGAACAGTTCCAGATGGATGTTACATAGGCATTTCAAACTCAACATATCCAAAATAAAACTCAATATATTTCTTCCCAAACCCTCCCTTCTTCCAAACTTTCCACCACCATACCCACTCTGCCCTGAAATTTCACTCTTCTTTTTGACGCCACACTCTCCTGCACTCCATATTTACCATATTGCCAAATCTAGTTGTTTTTACCTTCACAGCATCTTTCATCTATGTCTCCTTCTCTCTACTCACACAGCCACAAACAGTTCATACCCTCATCACCAGCTTATACCAGTTTTCAAGAACTGTTTGCTAAATATTTCAAATCAACAATTATACCAAGGAATTTTGTAAATGGTACAAATAAGGGACTGATTTATTTTGGTTTTTTTATTTCTTAGACTTACTAATAGGATTTATAAAATGCTAATAATGGAGATTAAACTTGAAAGTGTGTCTAGTGTGTCCCTCCCCCCCTACACAGAAAGCTGTTTGTTAAACATGTACCAGCACACCCCTGGACCAGGCATTCTTTGCCTCCAACACATTTTTTTCACCTTCCTGGCAACAGAAGTAGGGACTCCTTCAGCTCCAAACCACTGGTATGCTTGTGACAGGGGGTACTGCAGAGGAGAAGCAAGGAGATTCAAGAAAGTATAAGAACTTAGTCTCTAGGGCAGTGGTTCTCAACCTTCCTAATGCTGCGACCCTTTAATACTCGTATGTGGGTGCATCTGCATATGGGCAGACCCACCTGGAGACAAATAGAGGAGTGGTGTCTCGGTTCCTAAGACCATCGGAAATATGTGTTTTCTGATGGTCTTAGGCTACCCCTGTGAAAGGGTCATTTGACCCCCAAAGAGGTCACAACTCACAGGTTGAGAACCGCTGCTCTAGGGTATCAAAGAGTACCAGTTTTTAGAGGGCTGAAATCTCCTGTCCAAACAACACCTTGTTATAGGCAACCTTCCCTGGGACCCTCTTTTCTTCTTTGGACCTAGGGATTGGCCCACCTTCTTCTTGAACCACTGATACCATTTGTTTCATCTCACTAGAGTTTCTTTCTCCTAGGAAACTAAACAGAACTTGCCTAAAGGCTACTGGTTTTGAACTGGAGAGGGCTCTCATATTTCTTTCATATAATCATGGAATTTGAGATTTCGCCTATGGCCACCTACTCCAAATTATACCTGAAAAGAATCCAGGCAGCTAGGTGGCACAGTGGAAGGATCTCCAGGTCTGGAGTGAGAAAACCAGAGTTCAAATCCAGCCTCATACACTTGTTAACTGTATGACTCTAGGCAAGGCACCTGATACTGCCTCAGTTTCCTCATGTAAAAGGAGAAGGAAATGGCAAACTATTCCAGTACCTTTGCAAGAAAACCCCAAATGTGGTCAATCCAACCCATACCTACAAAGAACCTCTACTACCACACAATTAACAAAGGGGTCATCTCCAGTTTCTGCTTGGAGATTTCTAGTGAAGGAGAACCCACCATATCCCTCAATATAGTTATTACATTCTCTTCTCCAAGCTCATCCCCATTTTCTTCAGCTAATCCTCATTATTTTATGGACTGAGGGTTACTCTCTCCCAACTGCTTCCACAGTGCCCTTCATCATTTGCAGCATGCTTTGATCCAACCCCCACCCAAAAAAATTTGCTCTGCCCCTCAGTCAGGGGTTCTCACAAGTAGAAGTTAAATTAATAAGGTTGTTTTCTCTGACTCTCCTAGCCCAGGGAAAGTAGATGAAAAGGGTTAACAAAACAAGACCATCGCTAAATATCTATATTCATGAAAGTCAGGAAATTAAGCTGAGTTTCTATTCTTTGCGGGAACTAATGACGGCAGGAAGGAAAAGCAATTAAAGGCGTTCAGGATAACAAATGTGACTGTATGATAAGATAATCAACATTAGGTCAGGGGGTTAGAATAAAATACTATAAGTCATGTTAGCAACTAAGCTGATTCAATATTTTTATTTTTCAAAATAGTTTATATTTATGCAATGTACTTTCCCCATGGTGCCCCAAAGGAGAATACTTTGGAGGGGGAAAAAGAATACTTTGGCAAATGTTATTATCAACATTTTACAAGTTGTCTGCAATTTTATAGACAGGCTTTTAAAATGTCTGGAGTTGAGTGAAAGGGTGGCAAAGAGGTATTTATTTGTATAACCTTTTCAAAGTCCAAATTTATGATTTAATTAGTGTAAGGACCTACAGGGAGGAAACTCTCTCTACCAATGGAAATGGGCAACTGTCCCACAATTTATACTCTTAGAGAACTGCTTGGGGGCACTGAGAGGTTAAGTGATTCACCTTGGGTCAGTCAGAGGAAAGACTTGAACCCAAGTGTTCCTGACTCTAATATGGATTTTTCTATTCATTACAAAGTGCTACATCTCCATTATTCCATAATGAAATATATTAAAGGAAGCTATGGGTATGTTGGAGATATAGTATTTTCAAGGTTGATATCATGGAAGACAAACATAGCTTATTAGAAAATATTCCTTGGTATAACTGTCAGAGAAAGAATGCTGAGCTAGATTGAGCCCAGAATGGCACCTGAGCCATCTTTATCCATGACTTTTTATGAGTCTATGTCTTGATCTAGAAAGGAAGTTCTCATATTCTTATGAAGAGGGAGTATTACAATCCACCCATAGGACTGATGGCATATACATGAAATGCATCATGGGCCCTTAGTCTGCTGCTATATACAAGGATCAGATATTAGAGCCAGAAAAAAAAGGAAGTATAACTGGGAATTGGCAAAACATGGAGGCATAGTTGGTGATGGATGATGGCCAGATTTCTAAATTAGAGTTGTCCTCTCTACCCTCCATTCATGCCAATCCCCTTCCATATCTACATGCCCAAAAGAAAGTCTTCTTGTCTTCTCAAAGGCCCAGATCAGAGCTTACCTTTTCTTGGAAACCTTGCTTGTTCACTGTAGCCTGCCCTGATTGACTCCCATCCTCATATTACTTAATGACTTATTCATTTGTTAGTTATCCCATACTGCTATATATTGTTAACTGTCTTTTTATGTGTCTATGGCTTGTTTCCCCAACTGAAATATACGCTATCTGAGCACAAATACAACCACAGCCTTGTATTCCCTTTAATGCTTTACCCAGAGCTTTGCACAGAGCAAACACTTTAGTTCTTTTTGGGACATGAGAACTCTTCAAAGTATCTACTTTCAACAATGCAGACTATAACCCATCTATATATTTTCATTCTATGCCATTCTTGACAGGAGTCCACCTAATATGACGTGGGTCTTCCTTTAAGTCTCATGAAATTGGCATCATTAGCCACAGCATTAGCATTTCTATAGAGCTTTAAGGTTTATAAAGTGCTACATAATATTATTATACAATACTATTTATATAAATTGTATTATATTATATCATATAATATAAATATATATCAACATAAATACATAAACAAAAATAACATCATGTAATTTATGCAATGCTATATTATATGATTATATAATATAATCTTAATATTACAATATGACATTATCTTGTTCTGTCCTTACAACAAATCTGTTGTTGTTGTTGTTGTTGTTGTCCCCATTTTGCAGATGGAGAAAGTGGGAAAGACAGAGGTTAAGTGACTTGCCCAGGGTCACATACTATAAGTACCTGAGGTTAGATTTGAATTCTGATCTTCCTGACTTCAGGTCCCGGTGCTATAGCCACTGTACTACCCAACTGTCAACAGTAAGGTATCATCATAGTACAAGGACTATGTATATTATCCCTTGCTCTGGCTCCATGACCAGCCTACTTCCTCTAATTGTGCATCTCTTTGACTGTCTCTTTAATCCCACTTAGTATAAAATCAACGATGCTACCTATTTATACCAAACATAGGTCCCTGCCTTGCCCTTTGGGTGACTGGTAATTAGGTTTTCCCCCACAGAGATTGTGGTATGGTTTAATAATTAGTAAATAGATGCTCAATGATTGTTTATTTAAGAGAAATAAGCATAAGGACAAAAATTAGAATTGGAAATGACTTTAATAGTCATTTAGTTCACCCCTCTCATTTTGTAGGCAGTGTGGAGTTTCAAATTAAACAATGGAAGAAGGGAAAAAATTGGGGAGGGGGAGGCATGAAGGACAGAAGCAAATAATCAGCATTAAAAACACCATCAACTTCAAGCAAGCATCTACGGTACTGTCACGTATGATTTACTTTCTTTTACAGAGCATCCAAAAAAAATCACAAGGTATTGGCACAGATGAGGAGGGCAGTTAAAACACAATGAAAGAAACCCAGTGCCCAACGGAACATATGAACACCCGGTTCTGTTTAGAATAAACATAAGAAAAAAAATTTAGTAGGGAACTACCTAGTCAGTGCAAATATATCTATATCTATATATCCATATACACACAAATGTGTATATTTATGTATATGTTTATATATTTGCATATATAGCTTAAACACACACATACAGATGTATATATGTGTACATATGTTTATATGTATGTACTAGGTTTCTCTGTCTTATCCAGGCTAGATATGCAAGGAGACTAGTCACACTAATGCTTAGCATGAGAGCTTTGAGCAAGTTCCTCCCTCCTTAGGCAATCTGATTCTCACCACCACCACAAATTTAATCCCATCACTAGTTCTTCCCTCCTCACCCTCCTACCCACCTCACTCCCCCAAATAAGGAGAAAATGAAAAGAGAGCCAGAATCCATCACAAATAAGATAGATAGAATGAAAGTTATATGTTGAATTTATTATAGACCAAAAAAAGTAAGCTCTACATAATAGAAATTTGTAGTTTCATATACAATTCTCTCCTTCTGCTCTGCAAATATACATAGAAACCTTCATTTTATTTGGTATTTGTTAAATTCAAAAAGATTTTAAAAGAAAAGAAAAAAATAAAAGACAGACCCCTAGCCAAGACAGCTTTGCCAATGGAAAGTATAAACTTGATGTGGGAACCATTCACTATGAAACATTAGAAAAAGACACTAGCTAGAACACACTAAATGACCAGAAAATGAATTGCTAGAAAAGTTATTACCCACAAAGAAGAGTTCTGAGGAAAATAATGTAAATGCTGATAACTTCATCAGCATTCTTCATCATGTCCAGAACCATCACTTACCTTTTAATGGACTGCTGATTCAAGCTGGCATAGAAAGCAAAAATGCCTTGTTAAAAACTAAACTGAAAGCAATTTGTGCTATGTTTCTGGCACCTCTTTCAGCAAGGATTGTGCTTCAAACACTAGAAGTCTGTTCTCCCCTCCAACAACTGAAACAAGGACCAAATGAATGTCAACTTAAAATTTACCAACAACCATCATCAACATCAGGCACTTGTCAAGCCTTTTACACTTTACAAAGCACTTTCTTTACAAAAACACTTAGATATAAGTAGGCAAGGTGTTAGTATTTCCATTGTATAGACAGAGAAATTGAGAGGAGTAGGACTAAGTCTTCTGACTCTAAGTCCAGTGTATCTTCCTTAGACTTAATGATTATCTCTACATAGGACAGGTTTGGGATGAAGACTAAATTTGTGATTTCATTGGTACTGGGAAATCCCAGGTGAATAAATTCCCTTCCCCAATGTAGGCTGACAACCTTTGCTGAAACTTAGTCTTCAAGAATTACCTGGAACAGGATGATTTCAGAAAAACCTGGAAAGACTTACATGAACTGATACAAAGCAAAGTAAACAGAACCATGAGAATGTTGTACACAGTAATGGCAATATTGTACAATGAAGAATGGTGAATGACTTAGATATATTCTCAGCAATGCAATGATCCAAGACAGTTCCAAAGGATTCATTACAAAGCATGTTCTCCAGAGAAAGAACTGATGCTGTCTGAATACAGACTGACACATGCTATTTTCTTTTTCTTTCTTTAATTCGAGTTTTCTTATACAAAATGAATAATCTGGAAATGTTTTACATGATTGCACATATATAAATTATACTGGTTTCCTTACCATCCCAAAGAGGGAAGAAAGGAGAAAGGGATAGAATTTGGAACTCAAAACTTTTTTTTCTTTTTTTTAAGTTTAAAAAATTGTTTTACCATGTAACTGGGGAAAAATAAAATATTACATATAAAAAAAGAGTTGCTTGGAGCACTGAGAGGTCAAGTGATTTTCCTAGAATCACACAGCCAAGCATAAGGCCATTTACAGAGCCCCCACCCCTACTTCAGATCTTTATCACTTCTCAACTTGACTATGGTGGTAACTTCCTATTTAACTGAGGTTAGATTTGTTAATGGCAGAAACTATGGATCCAGTCTCACCCTTCTCCAAGCCATCCTTTGTACCAGTGATGTTCAACTCAAATAGAAATGGGGACCACTAAGCCCGTGTATATAAGGATCCCTGTGGGCCAAATATTGACTTCTGAATTACAGGGCAAGATGGAGAAACCTAGTACATACATACACACATATATACATCTGTATATCAGGAGTGCTGAGGGTCACAGCAGCCTACACTACACAGCTACCAAGCTGATATTCCAAAAGTACATTGTGATGATGTCACTCACTCAAGAAACTCCAATAGCTACCTATTGACTCTGGGATAGAAGGTAAACTTTATCTAACACTTAAAGCTCTTCATGCTTTGGCTCCAGCCTAACCTTCCAGACTCATTCCATACTACCCATCCTCATGCACATTCTCTTCAGCCAAACCAGCAGCCAAGCAGCAGTTCCTCCTTCTGCATGCCTTTGTATACCCTGAATCCCTTGCCTGAAATGCTTTCTTCTCATCTCTGTTTTGTAAAATCCCTTTGGTGCTGTTGTTGTCCTTCAGTCTGTTTCAGTCATGACTGACTCTTCATGACCCCATTTGGGATTTTCTTGGCAAAGATT
Organism: Pseudocheirus occidentalis; assembly: GCA_028646575.1. Taxonomy (NCBI): domain Eukaryota; kingdom Metazoa; phylum Chordata; class Mammalia; order Diprotodontia; family Pseudocheiridae; genus Pseudocheirus; species Pseudocheirus occidentalis. Next base: position 160,247,732 of record CM053596.1, read on the forward strand.
CTGGAGTGGTTTACAATTTCCTTCTCCAGCTCATTTTACGGATGAGCAAACAGGGTTAAGTGACTTGCCCAGAATCACACGGTGAGTAAGTGTCTGAGGCAAGATCTGAACTGCAGGCCCTGTGCTTTATCACTGCCTCACCCCTTGTTTCCTTTAAAGCACAGCTCACACACGACTTCATAATGGAGGCCCTTTCTGATCTCCCTAATTTTTAGTGCTCCTCTAACCCATCTCCCCTGATTACTCTGTATTTACTAGGTTTATAATTATCTCAATTTCTGAGGGCAAGGTCAGCACCTGGCACACAACAATAAATGTATCTTAAATTGAATCAAATCACCAAAGAATGGTGGATTAAATGCTATCAATTTGGAGGGAAGTTTCTGGTGGAGTACTGCACAACACTTTTTTCCATGAGAGTGGAACGAATGCTGAATTTGGAGTCCAGGGACTGGGACTCTAGTTCCTGTTCTTTTACCTAATTACAACCTAGGGGGCCTAAAGCACTTAACAACTCTGGACTTCAATTTCCCCATTCTCAAAACAACAAGAAGACTAGATGACCCCTTGATTCCCATTTACCTCTAGATCTTTTCCTGTGACCTTGACCATTGGCATTTGAAGTTAACTCACAATTACAGACATTAGCTAAAAATTGTTTACTTAGGAAGTTTGTGGGAAGCATGTATCATCAGGTCAACTCAAAATCTTTGTTCCATTACTCTCTTGTCTCATGAGAGGCAAACAAAAGCTAAAAGGCAATGCTGACTTCCCTTAAAGATTCCAAACAGGAGCCTTTGAGGGAACTCTGAGATAAAACATTAAAGTGTAAATGGAAAGGGATAGCTATGATCACCCTTCTATATCTTCTTTTGCAACATATTTCAATTCAGGCTCTTTACTAGTGACTTCAAATTCCATTTAGGGCAAACCAAAAGAAATGCCTGGTTCCAAGTTTTCAATGCTTTCACTATAAAAACAGACTGATTTTTTTTTGTTTCATTGAATTCATCCATTCATGATTAATTGGTTAAACACTCCCAGTTTCATGAGCAGCTGGGAATTCCTCCAGCTGTCAGTAACTTTACCAGAGATTCAAATCTTCTATTATTATATATGGAAATAGAATTGCTGTTACCCTTTAACTAATCAGAACTGAATGATGACCTATCCTGCTATTGGCTGACAACTGCAGGGTTTATAGAAACTCTCCTGCTTGTTAACTTCTGCTATTGGGTTACTGTGAGGTCTGCCAAACCAGAGCATATTCCAGGTACCTCTTGTTCTCTGCTGTTAACAGGGAGTGGGTGGGAGGTGGGGGGAGGAATCCATTTAGAGCTCATAAATTGGTGAAGCTCAAGGCAGATATTTCCATATAATGATAATAACAAATCTTCTTGTCTGGTTTCTGCCAATTAAAAAAATAAGCGAAATGGAGAATAAACTCCATTGGCTTCAAAATTTATCTAATTAAACATATAGTTACACTGATATAGCAAAGGGGTTGGATGGCTACTGTAAGGGTGTAAGGGGAGCTGTGTAAAAATTGCCAATCAAGTAGATAGCTATTTTAAAGTGTTATATAGCCTAATTTGGAAGAAAAAAAGGAGAATGCTTTCACTTTTCCTCTGGTTCCATAATCAAATCATGAAGCAGTAATATTTCCCAGTACATTTTGGATCTGTGCCATGTAGTATGTATTAGAATGCACTCTAGGCCACTGTAATTAAATATGGTTCATATTTGAAAAGGAACTTGAAAGAGTCAGATCACAGCAAAAGTCCAGGTCCTATGTCTATGGTAATAGTCTCCTTCTCAAAAAATTGTACATTATCACTAACTTGTTGCTTTTCATCCTGCTGTCAAAGTTGATAATACATCCTATTTGTCTATCAACAGTTTCTTTGTCACACACTGACATGGCATAAATTGTGTCTGCTGTCTTCCAAAATAAAGATATATTCAGCAAAGCAAACCTATCTCACTCAGGCTAAAATACTAATTTGATATCTGTAACAGAAAAGAATAATGAATAAATTTATTAGTCAGAACCTATTGTCAAACATTTTTATTCATTTTAGGTAGGTGATTTTTTATTAGCGTTAAAAGTACCCATGAATAGCCAATAAGGCAATCAACATTCCATCAATGTGTTCATATTCCACAGATCTAACGCTGCAGGTAGAATGCAAGATCTTAGTTCTAAAGCCATGATTACTCTTCCCAATGCATGCATGTCACACCACAAATGGTCAAAAGGCAATAATAATCAGGAAGAGCTGGAGATTCCAAAAACTTCTTGGTAAACTGGAGCAAAGGAATTATGTAAGTAGGTGTATATATGCACATATTTATATATACATTGTATTAGAGATACATGTGTATGCCCATATATTACAGTGTGTATGTGTACTGTGTGTGTTGTATGTGTGTACATATGAATTACATACATATATGTATGTGTCTGTGCATATACATACATACTCCTTAGCTCCAGCTCACCTACAACTGATTTATTCAATTTCTACCTCTTCCTGATACCTTTCCTCATACATATGTACATATTATATCATATTAAACATATATATTATAGCACAGTATAATATGATTTGGGTATATTATACATATTATAGCATATTATACATATACATAGTCTATGTATTATTATAGCATATACTACATATATCATGTGTATATATTGTAGCATGTTACATATTTGAATAATATGTGTGTAATGTTATGTAGGAGCCAAATCGAACAATTCAATTCAGAAAAAGATTTATAAAGTACTTATCATGTTCTAAGTGCAGGGAATACAAAGATAATAAGTAATTCTTTCCCTAAAGGACATTAAATTCAATTAGGGGATAGTATATGTATGTGTATATGTATGTGTATGTGTATGTGTATGTGTATGTATATAATGTGATCCATGGCCCAAGATCCATGCCCCATGGCTCCTAGGAATCTAGACATATATGGAAAAGGTTTGATCCTGGGATTTTGATCCATAATAGAGTAAGTTTCTTTTTTTTTTTTAACCCATCATGGAATTAATCCAGGATCATGAACAAATTAGAGATTAATAATGGCTTGTGTCTAAGTTTTCAGGATAAAAAGGGATCAGAAGCTACTCATTCGGGGTCAGAACATTTGATCACTGGATAGCAGGGATAGGAAAGGGTAAAGGTTGCAAGTTGAAGAAAGCTAGAGCAAATTCCAATAACTAGTCAGAAACTGGTAGAGCAGACATCTAGACAGAATTACAACAGTAATCAGTGAGACATCAGGTAATTATGGTCAGGAACAGGGTATGGAATTAATCCATTGTCACAGGAGGTAAGACAGGGCTCCAGCAATCTAGAGTATAACATAATTCAGGAGCAAAAGTTGTTTTCTCTGGAAACTGTTTTTGTATTTTCTGCCTGGTTAAGAAACTGTTGCCAAGGTAAGAGTGAAGCAGGCCCATAAGGTGAAGTGGGAAATTGGAGTCCTGGTGGTGGGTTCTGAGAAAATGACCACAGGTTAGTCCAGATGTTGGCTAAAGAAGAGGGGAAGTTATAAATAGGTTCCCCAAAACTCTGAATATAAGTTGAATTTGTTCATAGCTTTTATACAATTCATAAGATAACTGTTGTTCAGACTTTAGCCATAATACATCCACCCTCCCATAGAAATAATTAGTTTACAACTATGGAGAACTTTAAAATTTTCATGTATTATGTCATCTCATCCTCACAAAACGTCATAGGTAAATAGTGTAGCAATACACCAATGCTTTCAACTATTCCATATGAATAGCTAAGTTATCAGCATCCTAAAGAAATATATCTAATATCTAATTACCTTAGTAAAGCCAAACTTTCAAAACAGTGTGGATGGGAAACCCTTGCTGTAATTGTCTCTTCTGTTTTGTATTTGTCATGGTCAAGTTCATGATCCTCTAGCATTCACTAATGATCATCAGTTGATTTGAGTCTTTGTTTAGTATGTTTATTTATTTTCTTTGGAGAATCTATTTTTATTTTGTTTATACATAGCTAGCCAACTCCTGGAGAGTCATTCCTTATTACAAAAAATTTGGTATTTTTATTTTCACCACATAGTTTATGTTCTTTCTAGGAGAGTAACTTCCCCATTCTCCAATAGCCCCATTTCTGTCCAGCCAAAATTCACTTTCTTCATGAAGGTCCTTCCCTCCCTCCCTTTACTTCAGTGATCTGTGGTGAAATGAAAGTTAATACCTTCTCATTAAAGTTTAAGGAACTCTGAATTAGCAAATATTTACTCAAACATTTGGAAAGAAGGCACCATATTCAAGTAAATTAATATCATAAGAACATACAGAAAGTGGCATTGGGTCTAGAATCACAGAATCATAGCTTTAGGTCTGGAAGCAGCCCTAGAGGCCCTCTATTAGAGTCAATTCCCTCAGTTTACAGATAAAGAGATAGGATCTAGGGAGGTGAAGTCAATTAACCATCAGGGTACACAGGTAATAATGATTTGAGGCAGGATTTGAATCTAGGACATTTTGATTTCATATCCAATGCCTCATTCACTGTGCCTTGCTCCCTGTATAAAAATGTCTCATGAAGTTTTTAAAACAGAAAAGAATAAAAGCCATAAGCCCTATTATCGTATTTGTAGGATACATTTTTAACCTTTGCTGCTACAAAAAGATGTTTTGTTTCAGTGGTGGGTTATTAAGCCTTTCTATATAGAACCTTAAAGGCATTAACAGTGCTTCCCTTTATAGTCCCAACTCTCTAGTCTCTGGTGAAATAGCAGAATTTGGAGAAAGCAGATTGGAAAGCTAAAGGTCAATCTTGGCTTTGACCTAACCATAATTTCCTTTCTCAAATGTCTTCCCCCTTTTCCAGTTGAAAAGTACTTAAGCAGATAGAAAAATAAGCACCTAGACCAAAGGGAAAGTAAAAATGGTGTGTCAATGTACACACTTACTTTCTTTGAAATGAAAATGCTCTGGACATCTTAGTTATCACTGAATGACTGGCCACTGATGTTTTTCCACTTCTAAAATTTGTTGGTTCTATGTAAAGAAAGGTGGAATATCTAGAGTAAATCTTGCTATTATCATCATTACCAATAAACTTTTTAAAGTGTGTATAATGCATGAAGCAGTATGCTAAATAATGTGTCCCCAAACACATACCAGACAAGTTCTATGTCCTTCATGGATATATGATCTAGGTAGGGACACAGGACAAGTATATAAAAAAGAAATAAAAATACAAGATGAGAGAGCATTGGCCAACTGGCAAATAAATGGTTTAGACAATAATGCAACAGAGTTTAGAAGACTGATGCATCATTAAGAGATATAGCCATGAAAGAAGAATTCTAAGAGGAAGAAAGACTTGAGTGGCATCAGTCTTAAAGTACAGGGACATGTGCAAAGGAACAGGGCATTCAAGGCAAGAAAAAAAATGAGCAAAGGCTTGGAGTTAGGATAAATGATCTTTGAATCATTGGAATAAGCTCTAGAAGGGACCTTACTGGTCACACAGTCTATCTTCCCAAGTGGCAGAGTCAGAATTCAAACCCAGGGACTCTGACTTCAAATCTAATAAAAATTCACACCATTAGCTACTCTAAATCCCTCATTTAGCAGATAAGGAAATTTAAGCTCAGAGAAGGACTTTTTTGCCCACACTGCCTAACATCATTTGTCAGTCAGGATTTGAATTCTGTCATCCTGGCTCCAAGTCTATTTCTTTCTACTACATCATCTTGCCAAATGAGGAAACAGAGTAAAACAAGATGCTCTATTTTTTTCCTGCATGTGGCTCTTCTTTTCCTGTGAAATAAGCATGCCTCCATAATTTATTATGAAGGTTCCACCTTCAGCCAGTAACCTTTATTTTCCATTCAGTATTCAGTTCTTTCTATCCAGGCTCTTGATTTGCAAACTACTAAGAAAGCAGAGACAGGCAACACAAATCCTTTAAGAGGAAATATTTGCTTTTCTTCTTTCAAATAATGACAGAGCGGAATAAGAAAAAATGGCTTCAGATACAGATTAAATATCTCAGATGCTCTTCCAAAATTAATCTACCCCAAGAATGGTGACCTTGCTTCCTTGTCTTTACAATGAAGAGGGAATTATCTATCAGTAAATTTGCTAGGTATTCATGTGGGCCCAGAACACTTCAATTAGGTCAGTCTACATTTTCTAAATAAGAAAAACAAAGGAAAAGTAGAGATAATTGGCAGAGAAGAAAGCATATGATAAAGAAAAATGCCCTGAATTGATTTCTCAAAATAGTATACACATAGATCAAAACAAGTGCTTGATCTTCTTAATGATCTTGCCATGGCTTTGTTGTGAAATATACCCTGACACTGAGGGTTAGAGACAGAGTCACAGGAGGAGACTCAGGATGAAAAAGGGCATCCAATACTGAGAGAGAAAGAGAGAGGGGGAAAATGGGAAGAGAGAAGGGGTGAGAAGGAAAGAGGGGGAGGGGGAGGGAGGGAGAGAGAGAAGGGGGTGGGAAAGCAGAGGGGGAAAGGAAGAAGGAAAAGGAGAGGGAGAGGGGGAGGAAGACAACACTGAACAGGAAAAATACAGAAGGGAAAAGCACAGAAGAGACTAGAATGGAATCTAACTTTGAAGTGACTATTAGAAAGAAGATATGAAAAATAAAAGCCTCTCCAGGCACCAAAGGCACTAAAAAAAGAAAATAATTATTTCATTTGTTATGTGTTTCAGAGACTTCTAAGATTATTGGAAGAACACTGGGAAGAAAAGAAAGGTGATGATCTTTGATTGCTTTGAAAAGTATGGAGGTAGAAGGCACAGGGTTACAACTAATAGAATATTTTTGTGGAAAAGAAAAGTTCAACTTTGGGATTAGGGTGAATGATAATGAGAAAGAAAACTTTATTTTTCATAAAGAAACAGTTAAAAAGCCACTGAGGCACCTGAATATAACAGATGCCCAAAATGTAAAAACTGTAAGATTCTTCCCAATTTCCTTTGCCCAACACAGCTCTAACTAGAGAATAGCTCTAGGTTTAATAAAGGAAGTAAAACAGAAAATTGAAAACAGAGACAGAAGAGTTACAAACAATGACAAAAATATTAAGAAATCAGATTTTGAAATGGTAGCTTAATAGTGTAATTATTTATTCGTTCATTCAACAAATATTTAGCAGTTACCATAACTAGGCCGTTATAGCAGGTACTGTTAAAGATACAAAAATGAAAATGAGAACTCCTTCCCTGAAGGTTTTCATAGGCTGTTAAGATGAATCACACAAAGATAAATGACGAGTTAACCAAGCAGAAGAAACATGTTTTTATGAGAGGAGAATGTAAGATCTTTGAGGAAAGGGACTGTTTTCCTTTGGCTTCATGTAACCAGCACCTAGCACAGTGCCTGGCACATTGTGAGGGGGGGTTTAACAATATCTTTCAAGTGTCTGATGTAGTGGATGGTAATCAGTGAGAATGAAGAAGAGGTTGTTCATTTCAGCATGGAAGGTCTCTCCCATTAGACTGTGAACTCTCTGAGGGCAGAGACAATGTTTTAACTTTTTTTGAATCCTCAGGACTTCACAGTGCCTGGCACACAGTAGGAGTTTAATAAATGCTTAGAAATTGATTGAAATAAGGTACAATTTCCTGACACGTAGACACTCAAATAGGTTTCTCTGAGGGAGGCTATGGAACTATATCCTCTAAGGGTCTTTGCAAAGACTAATCTTTGTGTAGTGACTTACAATATTTTTGTCCACACAAGGGGACTGAAACCCTTGGAGTTTTGTCTAGCTGTAAGTGTATATAAAAATGGATATAGGAAATATAGTGAGCAGAATGCTATTTCAATGTTTTTTTCATTCTATTTATATTCAAAAAGGAGCAAAAGTACCTTTTTAGAAGGAACTGGAAAAAATACACAGAAAAGCAGACAGGAACTAGGGTTTAAAATAGACAATTAGAGAGAAACATGGGGAGAGGAAGAACTCTGGATAAGTTTTCAGACTAGCTTATTCGTCTGTGGTTTCTTTTCCTTTTTTAAAATTGTCTATCTACAATTCAATGCTAAAGTAAGTCAATCCAATTCAAACAACAGTTATAAAGTGCTTATACTGAATTTATAAAGCACTGGAATAAGGGAAGGAGACCAAAGATGTAGAAATTGTCTCAAGTTTGATTAATACCAAAAAAGGTGACTGAAAGACCATAACAACCACCAACCTATATGCCTACTCTCCTACCTACACAAAATCTTAATGAGAGTTATCTAGACAGAAATGGATATCTTTGATGAAGCTATTAGTAGAGAATAGACTTTCCTAAGTTACATTCAACAATGGACCATATCATTATCATCTCACAACTAACTGAAATATGCAGAGGTATAAGAACCTCTTGTACCATTTGCTGATTAACAAAGAAAGCATTTAATACAGTAGACAAAGGGCAGCTAGATGGCACGGTGGATAGAGTGCTAGGCCCAGAGTCAAGAGATCCTGAGTTCAAATCCAGCCACAGACACTTCTGTGTGATCTTGGACAAGTCACTTAACCCTATTTGCTTCTGTTTCCTCATCTGTAAAACAATCTGGAGAAGGAAATGGTGGGCCACTTCAGTATCTTTGCCAAGAAAACCTCAAAAAGAGACCAGAAACAATCAGACGAGACTGAAAAATTACTAAATAGCTAAAAATTAAAAACAGCAGAACAAGATGTCTCTTTTACAAGATATCACCCATCTATTCATCAAAATCATTTAGGATTCCTTGAAAAATATAACAAAAATAACCCTATTCACTGCTACCTAACAACAAAAATATGTATTAAACAGTAAGAGGTTTGTTCACCAAAGGTATCTTCCATGGTGAGAGGACGAAGTGCAGAGCCCACACCAACGATGGATTTCCTGAGGACATTGACTTCAGTCCTCCGGAAGCTTTTATTTGCAGTGATGTATTGCTTATTGCACCAAGGCTCAGAATACTGCAGAGCCTCTTGGAAGAGATCTGTCATTACTCAAAGGAGCTTGGTCTATCCATCCAAACAGGAAAGATTAAGTGGACGAAGAATATCTATTGAACAGATTTCAACGTGGAGTGATCTTGCCATTTCCTTCTCCAGCTAATTTTACAGATGAAGAAACTGAAGCAAAAAGGATTAAGTGACTTGCCCAGAGAGACACAGTGTTTGAGGTCACATTTGAACTCAAGAAGATGAGTCTTCCTGACTCCAGATTTGGCACTCTATCCATTGTGACAACTAGCTGCCCCTGTGTGGCAGGAGCAAAATACAAAAGGTGGACAACTAGAGCATTACATTGGCACTCTCATAATATTGAGAGAAATGGAGGAAGGCCTCCAGCACATTGGATAGACCACTTTTGGGAGAATGTGAACAAGAATTGCACAGGATGGATAACCATGGATGGATGGGTCATTATCCATCCACAGGAGGGAACTCTTGAGTGGATGAGATCATAGATTCATTTCAGCATTTAAGTAGAATGCAGAAGGTAATTTGCTAGGCTCTGATTGTTTTATTCTTTCTTCAGAATAGTTGGGATGTCTGTTTTCCTTTCCCTCTGTGTTCTCTTGGCACTATATGGAGAATTAGTGATGACTCCAAAAATAAACAAATAATTTATAACAAATAATTATAATACCTCAGAAAGCAAGGAAGCTAATTAAATTAAACCAATTTATTTTGCCTCATCTAAAGATAAAGAAAAAAATGGAAATGTTCTTACGGCTAGGGTAAAAACTAAAATCTTTCTGTGTAAAACATTTTCCTGTGAGAAAAAGACAAGTATTCATTATTAGTCAACATTCAATGTCACAGTTGGGGCTAATATAGTTAGTTGACAAGGCTATATAGGATCCAAGTAGGAACTAGCACAGGGAAATGAGGGTTGTATTGAAGGAGCTAAACTTTGGGAAGGTATATATCCCCTTCCCTCCAAAGAGTATGTTACTCATGGACTAGCCCACTTTTTCCACCCACTACTCTGCCAGGCTTCTAACTCCTTAGAGTATATGTCTCCTAAGTCCAGCCTTCCCCCTTACTCCTATTTGGATTTCCCCCAACAAGCCACCTGGCCTGGGGTCATAAGCCACTTTGTCAAGATGCCATCATCAGCTCAAAATCAGTAGAGGGTACAAAGAATAAAGGCATCATGTGCAGGCTTCCTCTCTACTGCATTCCATCAGTAGAATATATAACTCTTTTCCTTTCCAGTCCCTATCTTCTGCTCTCCATTTCCACCATTTCCTCTGTAACCCTCCTTTATTATTAAATGAACTTCCCTTGATCCCATATCCTTTCCACCCTAGCTTCCTCCTGAAGACATTACAAGTGTTGCTCTGGTACATGCTACCAGGCTGGTTGCGTCTTTTTCCATACCCCATTACACTCAGGGACTAGAAAAGAAATTGCATGAATTGCATCTCAATGTCACTTTCAGACCTTCCACCAATTATAGTCCCTCAGCAACCACTTCTCCTCCTTCAAAGCTCCCTCCATCCTATTCAAATCCAGGTTGCTATAATTGATGAAACTCCAAGCCATTCTCCTTCCTTCTACGTAAATTCAGTATCTAGTTTATGGTACTCTTAGCTCAAAACCTAGTCCCTTCAAATGTCTTCAGCCTCACACTCCAATCATTTCTCTTTCCAGTCTATTTCAATTTCAACCAGCAGTGACCATCGAACCTTAACCTTTTCCTCAATTCATTGCCTCAGGTGGTAGAATTCCAGAAGGAGATGGCAAACCATGCCAGTATCTTTGTCAAGAAAGTCCCAAATGAGGTCAGGAATAGTCAGACATGATTGAAAACCAACTGAACAACAACAAAAAATTACAAAGTACCCTTAGCAAAATGCTAAAGTAATGACCGTTCATTCATAAATTTAAAAGATTATCTAGAACCAACACAGAAAACCAAAATACTAAATAATTTTTTGTTTAACCTAAGGATTTGAAGTGGAGTTAACAGATTTCTGTACTGCTGCAACATGAGGCAATTTAACCATGGTCTTGGACTCATCAGCTCTCCTTAATGAGCAGCTAATTTCTATAAAAGATAAATACATAATTAAATGGATATTTTTAGAAACATGTTTTCGTTTGTCTGATTACTGAGAAAATACTTACCAGCCGGTAGGCTACATCTTCCCTTTCTAAAAGCATATGCTTTAGTAAGGAGTTAGTTAGGACACAGGAATAATAATTATGTGATGCCAACAAATATTCACAGATATTTATCATGCCAGGATTATGATCACACACCCCTCTTGAACCTTCAGGGATAGATGTAGTTCTCTGCTATGGAAAAATGAAAAACTAAAAACTAAAAAAAATATGTCTGCCTCCAGCCTGAATTTTTGCAAAAGAGATAAATTGTGTTTCATTGAGCTTCAGCAGACAAAATTTGGCAAGTATTGGAGGTAGAGGTGGGGAGAGGTGACTGCTTATGAGTGTCTTTGAGCAAACTATAGCAACCTAAAATGCCTTTTTAGCTTGAGTGACAACCAGAACATGCCCCTGAATGACTATGCAAGACAGAGCTCAATTCCCAACCAACTCATTCTCCCTCCTGCTGATGACAACAAAAAAAGCCAGTTCAAAGCCATTTTGCAATGAATTGTGATTTCAGAATTAAATGCCTTGTAATTAGTTCCTTCTATATGTTTGGTAATCTTATTAAGACAACTCATTAGGTGTCACAGCAATTCCGAAATTACTAGGTATCAGAACATGTTTTTCTTTGATGAATACTAATTATTAGGAAATAGACCAATTCTTCTAAGACTTCATTTTATGTTCCTTTTTTATTTTGGAAAGTTTGTTATTGTCTTGAATAGATATCCATCAATTCAATATTTTGAAGCTTAATACATCATTCACTAAAAAAATAGCGAACGTGAAGTTTTTTTATAACTTGAGTGTTAATTATTTTAAATTGCTAAGTAGTTATCAAGGTGCCCACTAATCTCTTAGAATCTGGAGCCACCTTAGGATTCTATCATTTCCCAACTTTCCATCATCAACTTCATACTAGATTAGTTTTAAAAGTTAAAATGCCTTTATAAGGCTGATCAATCAAACAGCAAAAGGAAAGCATGAGGCATATTCAAGAAAGAGCAAATATGCTGTTGGGCTGGAACATAGGGAGTGTGACAGAGAATAGTTGGAGGTAAGAAAAGTTGGGAGGAATCAAACTGTGAAAAGCATTTAATGCCAAACTAAAGAATACAGGTAATGGTGAGACACTTCAGATTATTGAGAAGCTGCTGGTAACATGATTCCATTTTTTTTTCTTCCAGAAAGAGTAATATAGAAATGGTGTGTCAAATTAATCAAAGAAAGACTGAAGGCAGGAAGACCCAGTTAGATTACTATGGTAATAACTGTAGGTAGTAATAGTGGGAACAGGGAGAAGGGAATAGATTTAAAGATCATTTTAGAGGTAGAATCAGCAAATTTTAACAACTTAAGGAATGTAAGAGAAGAGGGCGAGGGAAGAATTAAAGACAGTGTAGTTTTCAGCTTTGATGAACTAACAGTAAGGAAAAATCACAGGTTTTTTTTATACAGAATATGTCCAACTGAGGCTGATGAATTGGTGGGACATAAAGGGGAAGATGTCCAGCAGGCAGCAACAAATGGAAACTGAGAATTTGGGAGAGAAGTCAAGACTGAAAATACAACTACCCCCTCCAAGCCAAAAGATTGGGGAATCATTTGAATAGAAATGATAACTGAGACAAGGAGATGGAAGAAAGCTCTGTAGGAGAGAATATGGAGAAAAAAACAGAAGTCCAAGGACAGAATCATGGAAAACGCTTACCCACATTTATGGTTTGGAAGAAGCAAGAACAGTGAAAAGATACAGAGGAATATGCAGAATGGTAGGAGGAGATTATTAGAACACAAAATCAGAGAAATCAGGAGAGGAAGAAATCTCAGAAGAGAAAGGGATAGCCAACAATATCAAAAAGAACTGCGGGTGAGAGAACAAGAGACTTCATGTTGTTAAGATTTTCCCCTTTGTGGCCATCGTCATGCATCTGTTCTGCTACCTTTGTTCCCTTGATTCCCCATGGATCCCAGAGTTAAATATTTTGGGACCTGAATATATTTATCTACCTTCCAGGAGAGAGTTGCTTATCTGGTCCTCACAATCTATTTTATCCTCCTTGCTAAAATGCTGCTATGACTTAAAATAAAGGGCTACCGAGGGTTTGGGATTGGCTTGGATATGCTTCTAACCTTCCAATATAGAAAGAAGATGAGATATATACCAAAAGAAGGACTTTCTCACCACACATAGTTCTTTAGGTAAAATAATATCAACATATGGCTGGAATAATTGCTTCTTGGTCAAATCGGTAAAATCACAAAATATGAGACAAAATTTCCCTTTCATCCCCAAAGTACCAAATTTTTTTACCTGAGTTACCTAGTTAAATGTCTTGGTGTAGGATCAGATTTTGCTTATGCAGACCCATCTATTATGTAAAGGCTTTAATTTTTACTACCTCCTAATTTAACTGTTTTTCAAAATTCCTTTTCACTCAGACCAGGGTTAGGTAATGATGGAGCAAAGAAGTAGCTTAGTTCAAAGAGGAAGTTGAATCTGTCCACTTTTAAAATTTTGAAAATTTAAGGATGTAAGAGATGTTACAGAGGCAGAAGCAATAGGGCTTGGTGATGTGGTTGGTGAGGAAGAGGAAGGAGTCAAAGGTGGCTCAGACATTATAAGCAGGTGAAAACTCAATGGGGGGATGGTAACGGCATTTAGTTAAATAAGAAATTTCCCTGGGGAAAGGATTGGCTTTCAAACACTCACAACAGTATTATAAGACTGAGGGAGAAGGTTTTTTGGGGGAAAAGAAGGATTTTGGTTGATGATGGTGAAAAGACTTGACGTAATAAAACATCAATTTCACATAATAAAACAGATTTTGTGAGTACAAACCCATCACTTAAATGGAAGTTCTTAACCTGGGGTCTGTTTTTTATTTCCAGCTGTATTTCAATATAATTTAATTTCTTTGTGATCCTATGTATTTTACCTTATGCATATATTATTATGAGGAGCCCATAGGCTTCACAGACTGCTAGACAGTTCCATGACACAAAAAAGGGAAGAATTCCTGATTTAGAAAAATGTACATTGGCAGATATATGTGTATGTGTATGTGTATATATATAGACATTTATATGCATGTATATAATATACTGCCAACACCCTTTATACACACACACACAAATATATAGTTTATAAATATACTGCCAATGTGCTTCTATACTCACTCACACACACACACACACACACACACACACACATATCCTAGGAGAATGTTGAGCATTCTTATTCAAGAGTATACATTGCTGTTTCAAAGGAAGCACACTGAATGTGATCCTAGTGAGACTTGGAAGGTTTCCAACATCAAGGGCATAAGGAAGAGACTGAAGAGACCTAATCAATGGCTGGCTTGGAACAGAAGCACAGAGTAAATTTTTCATTTCTTTTCTTCTGTTGCCCATTCTTCAGATCTTGAGAACATTAGAGAGCCTGAAGGTTCAGTATAACAACACTGTCAGGGTCTATACTTCGAGACTTTGTTATAGGAAACTGTTTCTTAACAATACTGATTTCTTAACTCCTATTTGTGTATCGTTGACCTGTGTTATCAAATTCCCTACTCTAGTGGGCAGTATTATAGGCAGGCTATGGGGTACTATGTAAGGGTTGTATTTTTTAGCAAGATAATTCCCTGTGTCTGGGTCATCCCTGTGTGGGTAGGCAGGGAAATGAGGAAATTACAATATTTGCACTTTACAAACTGCATGGTGCCATCATCCTGAGCAGTAAAGTGAAGAGTGTATCTAAAGTTCTGGGATGGGTTTTGGAGAAAGTCTATATATCTGCATTGCCTATCCACCTTTCCCATTCCAACCCCCAGCCTATGAGCTGATAATAGCCTCTGGAAAAGTAAAGATATATAGTTGTACGTGTTCTCACTCATGCAGTTCAGGAGATGAAAGTGAGTAGTTCAGAGCCATTTGACCTTAGAAGATAGAACAACATGACTCAACTTTCTGAATAGAGGAGGGATTTCCTGGAATATTTTGGGACCCAGACTTCTAAAGAAAGAAAGGGACATTTCCAGACAGTTTTAGTCTCTTGGAAAGATAATCTAGCATGTGGCCTTAGAATTCAAGAAATAACAAGGGAATAGGCCCTGACATGGAAGAGATAAAACCTAGACTTTGTCTTTTATTAGTACCATGAATTACTGAGATAGTAAATGGGAAAAAAGAGCTGTCCCAAAGTCATTTTCCTTCTGGGGGAAGCCAAACCCTCAGACTAGTGTTATAAGGGAGATGTTCTATATTACTCCTTCTGGTGGAAGGTGAAAGTTATAAAGAAGGGGAAAGAATTATATTGACTATTTTTGGAAAACTGAGTAATCTATGCTACTTCACATTTTTGATGTGGTGAAATAAAGGCTGTCCAATAACTTATGTATATTATTACCTCAAATGCTTGCATAGGAGTCAGGACTGTTTTGCCCACCTCTGTGGAGACAGACACTAGCTTTTTCCAGAAGTTCTCAAAGGAAATTCTGGGGTGGAGGCAAATTGGTGCCAAAGGAAAATGATGCAGGTACAGTTCCCTGACCAAGCCAAGATTGTAGGCTGGAGATAGGGGTATTGTTTATTCATTTTCAAAGTTCCAGATACTGCCATACTGCCCACTTACAATGTCCAGGGCAAGGAATGAAGGTAGATCATCCAAGTCTCACGTGGAGAGATTTCTATTACTCAGAAAAACATAAGGTCCTTGAGGGCAGAGAATACTTCTTTTTTCCCTTTGTTCCCAACAGCCAGCAAAGTATCTTATATATAGTAGGTGCTTAATAAGAGTTTACTGAAGAACCTCTACATCTTTGTTTTTATTGTTCAGGGGGTATTGGAACATAATTTATGTGCTGATTATACATGGAAATATAGTCTGTTCGCTTCATTCTTCTTCAGGTCTCAGAGAAGATCATAGCCTCAATATTGCAAGGGATTTAAGAGACCATTTAATCCAACCCCATCATTTTGCAGACAAGGAAACTGAGGCTGAGAGGATATTGATTTGCCTAAGATCATATGTGCAGTAAATACTGGAAGTGGAATTCAAACGCAGGTTCTCTGACTCCAGAGTCAGGGTTCTTTCCATTGGATAAAATCAGATTGCACATCTAGATGCATTGCACTTGAATGATACAAATATAAGCCTTTAAAAATGTGCATCGGGTTCACCATTGCAAACAGGAATGAAGAAAAATGTCACTTTATATTACAGTAAAATTTCACTAAGGTTTAGCATAACAAGACTGCAATCTGTTAAGACATACCAGCATAGCACATGCATACATGTGTATCTGTGCATATGTGCACACACATACAATTTTACATCAGTTTACAAAGGGGCGTTTAAGGACAGAGCATGATCAGCAATACCTGCATTTTTGGAATTAAGTAAGATCTTTGGGGACATAATATGAACTCACTGCATCTGATAATGGCCAAAGAGTTCACATTAGGGATAATGAGAACATAAGAGTATATTGAACCTCTATAAGAATTTTAAGCATTGTTGTTTGATGTTCTGTTCTACGCTATCCTCCCCACAATAATTATATGCTCCAATATTTCTCATCTTGAAAGAAATTAGAAAAGACATACCAATATTGGCATTTGTTATTGTTAGGAGAAGATGAGCAGTTAGTTGTCTGATGTAACGGAAAGCATATTGTACTGGATTTGGGTTCAAGTATCGGTCATGCTGTATGTCCCTGGGTACATTATTTAGATCTTATAAGGCACAGTCTCCTCATCTGCAAAGATGGGGAGAGAGGGGCAATCAATACTATAGGGTTGTTGTAAAGGTCAAATGAAATAATACATGTTAAAGTGTTTTGCCAATTATAAAATGCAATAGAAACATGAGCTATTATTATATCATTTGTAAAGATTAATTAAGGTTTTTATGTGAAGCAATCTGAGAACTTCTGAAAAGACATTTTGACAAGGTTGTTGTGAGGATCAAATGAGATTCTATAGATATATAGACAGACAGACGGATGGATGGATGGATGGATGGATAGATAACACTGCAATTTTAAAGTAGCAGATAAATGTAAATTATTATTTTTATTCTTACTGATACTGCCATTTTCTGTTTTCTCCCCAGGCCATGCCCCACCCTTGATGCTAAGTAGCACTGACCTGGAATCAGAAACATCTAAGTTCAAATTTAGCTTCAGCCACACACTAGCCTTGTGACCCTAAGCAAATCACCTAATGGCTGTTTGCCTCAGTTTGCTCAACTGGAAAATGATAATAACAGCACTTATCTCCCAGGGGTGTTGCAGATATTTGTAAAGCATTTAGCACGGCACCTGTCACATAGTAGGTACTAAATGCATTCTTTGTCTCCCCCTTCCTTTCCTCCTTCCTTCACCATGCTATGCCTAAACTAACCAAGATAAATGTGGCTATTTAGTACCTGTTTGAAATTGGACAAATCACTTGATCTTTCTGAGTGCTAATTCTCTCTACTCTAAGATATGAACAACAGTGCTTGTACTTTCTACTTTACAGTCTTCTTGTAAGGCAAACACATTAGAAGCTATGAATCACTGTATGAGTTATAAGAATATGACCTTTTATTACAACAGTACTGAGAAACATCCATGATTTCCTTAGGGCAGCTACACCCTCTGATGATACAGATGTAACCCCTCCACACCACAGTTGTTGGTTTCATGAGATCCTGTGTCAAAATAATTCATCACCTTATGACGAACCTTTTGGAAGGAGAGCTAAAACATTAGATAACAGGATAAAAAAAATATCGCTTCCATGCCTTCTGTCTCCCAAATTTCTCAATTACTGTCAAGTGTACCACCATCTTCCTAGTCACCCAGGCTTTCAATCTAAGTGTTTTGTTTTGGGTGGGAAAATAAATAAGTTAAAAGCCAAAAAAAAAAAAAAGAACTCACGCTGCAAGACAAGATTATGGAATGAGATTTTAGTGGATGACTGCTGTTTTCTCTTATTTTTAAAGCTCTACAGGGAGTAGATTTTCATAATATCCTTTTTCAATTTGGACCTCAGAGCTGCTTAGGAGACCTCAAAATACCTTGGATGTTTAGGTTGAAGCCAGGCTGCACCCTTGAGTTATAATGGAGGAGTATTAGAAATAGGTCAGTTAAAGAGACACACCTTCTTAGTTCTAATTGGGTACCTTTGGAAGAGGGACAGTAGTCAAAAGCACGAATGAAAAACATTTATCAAGCATTTACTATGTGCCAAGCAATAGGCCAAGCACTGGGGACTCAAATATAAAGATAGTCTCTGTGCTCAAGAAG
The DNA here is from genome assembly GCA_028646575.1 of Pseudocheirus occidentalis. Lineage (NCBI taxonomy): Eukaryota > Metazoa > Chordata > Mammalia > Diprotodontia > Pseudocheiridae > Pseudocheirus > Pseudocheirus occidentalis. The sequence continues at coordinate 160,266,166 of CM053596.1, forward strand.
CTTGTACTAACATGGGGGAGATACCACACATAGTAGAGTGACGGCTCCAGTCCAGAAAGTCACAAGGACGGTGAGTGGAACTTTCAAAAGCTGTTCACTCCATCCAAGAACACTGGCAACTTTGATCAGATCGTGGTTCATTCTGGAAATGGAATGGACTTAAAAGGAGAGAAAAGTGAAAGAGAAATGAAATGAAACTGGTTTGAGGCTTTCCTGAAGTCACCAATTAGTATTCTAATTCCCCTGAGGAATTTTAATTCATAGAATGTCCTTATAACTCAACAGTAGTTATCATTCAATATTGCTTTTCCTCTAATTGGCTAAACTTGAAAAAGTAGTCTCTATTTTCTGGTTCTCCTTGTTCTCACTCAATTCTAAAGCCTCTGTATTCTGGATTTTGTTCTCATTATTCAACTGAAGCTCCTATTTCCAGAGTTTTTGTTGCTTTTCAATTGTGTCCAACTCTTCCTAACCCCATTTAAGGTTTTCTTGACAAAGATACTGGAATGATTTGCCATTTCCTTCTCCAGCTCATTTTACAGATGAGAAAACTGAGGCAAACAGGGTTAAAGAACTTGCTTTGATTTGAACACATAGAATTTGAATTCAGATCTTTCTAACTCTAGGTCTGGCACACTAACCACTATGACACCTAGATGATACACACAAACACACACACACAGTGCCTCCTAGATGATATACATACATATGTGTGTATATATATATGTATATATAATTTGTATATTATATATACATTTATGTGTATGTATGTATATATACACATATGTATATATACACATGTGTTTGTATACAGAGAGAGAGAGAGAATGAGAACATTTTTAAAACTTTAAGGTACTATATCAAAGTCAGTTGCTTTTAGCATAATTCTCTTCCTCAATTCCTAGGCTAGATATAGGAGAGAATGAAGATGGGACGGAAATAAGTAAAAATGGGCAACTACATCAAAGAACATTCTCATGCATACAAAGAAGATTAAATAACTGCTTGTTCATACAGGGTGTTCCAAAAAGAGTTAGTGCAGTTTTAAAGTATTAAAGCTTAAAATAATAGTAGCTAACAATTACATAGCACTTACTACACGTCAGGTACCGTACTAAGTACTTTACGATTATTATTATTTGATCCTCACAACAATCCTTCGAGGTGGGTGCTATTATCATTACCATTTTACAGGTGAGGAAAATTGAGGCCAACAGAGGTTAAGTGATTTGCCCAAGGTCATACAGGCAGTAAATATCTGAGGCTAGATTTGAACTCGGGTGTTTTGGATTCCAGATCCGGTGCCCTGGCCATTGAGCCACCTAGCTGCACTGATTTTTGGGATCTCCTGTATAAAAATGTCATATTTATGTATGCTTTAAAGTTTTATTATAAATCTCATTTTATTTCAATACTGCTTCAATACATCCTCATAAAGTAAGTAAATGCGTATATTAACACCATATCATAATTGGAGAGAAAGAATAAGTAACTTGGTTGTACTCTCATATATTGTCATCCATGACAAACAGGACAGAATTCAGAACAGCTCCTTTTCAGGACGGATACGTCTGTAGAAAAACGCCAGGCATTTCCTCTAAAAGACAACATTCCCATGAGTGGGAGAACTTGTATTTTCCTATGAGAATTAGCACAGAGTAGACATCCCTGAAGCCTGGGTGGAGTAGACCTGATCTTGGGATATGAAGTTGCATCATTTGGGTTGTCAAGGCACTGTTAGGAGACACCCTGTTGCCCAGAGCTAAGGCTCAACCAGTAAGCTGTGCCTTACTGCATAGGTCACTGCATAGTGCATAGGGCACTATGCTTGGCATAACAACAATCCTTTGCGTTTTACCCTCTGGATGAACACCGCTGCAACTAAACCACAGATGGTCCCTGAGCTCAAGCAAGTACCAACAGGCTCAGACATGAAGCCCTGCTATGAATGTACTTCTGTCACTAGACATCCTTGCCTCACTGTTGCTGTTGTGTCTTACTGCTGTCACTACACTACACTGTTTGACGCTGTCTAGCCACAAGTATATAAATCAAGGTTCAGCCCCACTGCCTTGGGTCTCCCCACTAGGGGTGGGGCCCTGGCACAAGTATCTAATCTGCTTCCTTGTTTGAGAGCTGTTTCCCTCACTTTGAAATTAAACTTCTATTTGATTCCTGCCTCTAGCCTGCTCTGTTAGGCTCCCATCTTCCACAGGTCAGAGGCCGGCTTGGTCTAGCTGACATGGGTATCTGTTTACTCACAAAATACTCACCTAGAAAGTTGAGAGATAACTGAGGAGGAAATGGCACTGAGTCACCATGATGGTCACCACACAGCAGGATTTTTCCCTCCCACACCCTAATTGTGTCAGTATATCCATGATCTCATCAATGTCCCTTCCAAAGGTACAGATACCAACCCATACAGGCTTTCTTACCTTACACAACTTCAGTCCCTCCCTCCCATAAAGCCCACACAGAGATCAACTCCCAACATTGCATACTTTTCTCTAGGTCCTTTAACATTCTAGCAGTACCAGAGCCTTTATCTCGTTCGCTCTTGTGCCTCGCTTTATTACTGACTCATTTCCTTTTCTGCTCATACATTTCACAGATGACATATCTCAGTTCACTTTGTGCATGCGAGTCATTGTTGGTTAATATGCTGCAATTTAATTATGTCTTTCATATAGCTTTCCCCTACCAGGGGTGGGGAACCTGTGACCTGGAAATCACATGTCCTCAAATGCCACCCCCTTTGACTAACTCTAAACTTCACAGAAAAAATTTGTTTCGTTCCCAGCTTCTGGTTTGACCAAAATTTCACTACATATAAATGAAATATTTCTACTTTCCATATGATGTCATGGAAATTGGGGAAAATGGTGCCTGTGGGAGAGCCAGCATTTGATGCTTCAGCTGCCTTCTCCCAGTCTCAATGTGAGGTTACCCAGCACCCCCTCCTTTCCCTAAGGGATGTGTGTTCTTGTTGTTGTTGTTTCTAAAAGGGGTGTAAGGCATAAAAGTTCCAACCATAGGGCAGACTTGGTGAATTCCCTTCCTTGCTTTCTTCTTCCCTTTCTTCTTTCCATTCTGTAGGTAGCAAATAATGGAGCACATGTTAAATCTCAGGTCCAGTAGTCTTTCCAAGGTACTCATGCTGGAGGAGGAGCAGCAGCAGTGACTTTTCACCCTATGAACTCTACCAAATGGCTTAAGTTCTTAAGAATCTACTTGGTTTGTTTCGTGGAAATTGTCCCACTTTGCCTTCAAATATTGAGAAAGGGCACTTGCAATATATAAAAAGACACTTATTCCTAACAGCCAAGACCCTCAGTATTCATCATCAGTTCATCCAATACGCTAGCTTGCCTTCACCCAGAGCACTAACAAAGATCGATTTATACAGTTGCCCTGAAGATCTGACCTGTTTGCCAACTACTCTGGCTAGCAGCTGGGCCCTAAAAACTCATGTATAACAACCTTAAGGTCAATATACATTTCCAAATAGTCCCACTGTTTGGAAGTTTGTCCTAGTTCTTATTGTTGATTACTTAGTTTGCATTTTAATTACGGGTAATATCCATTGCACATAACATATGTCACCCTAATTCCAGACCTACTGTATATATTGCAAAATGGAATTAATGAAGCTATGGCAATATTAGCATTAGAAGTTCAAGGATCTTCCCCAGATTATCTGTCTCACTTAAAATAGTAAGTAGTATTATCTTTATTTTCTTGATAAAGAAACCTAACAAAGAAGTGGCAAAGGACTTTTGGGTAGCAGATCCAAGACTAAAAGTAACAACTTCAAAGCTCCCTAGGATTCCTCACCTTTCATTAGGAATTGAAGCATTTACTGAGGACCTTTTCAAAGAGCAAACCCCCAGTCCACAGCCCTTGAAAAACCTAAAATGAATGAAATGTATATGTGCCTTTCAAGAGAAGATCTGCATTGAAGTTGTAATGGCAAGTTTTATTTAAACGGAATGCTTACAGCTATAGAACTTAACCTTCAACATTCTAAAGAAGGAGAAATCTACTTCAGAAAAGCCTCAGTTTAAAAAATTTCAAGTAGATTGGACAAATCAAAAGAAAACGGCGTCTTTGAGAAGAGACCTGGAAAGCAAAGGTAAAAAGGTAATCCTTTTCTAGAATGTGGGTTACTACACTATTTTAACACTTCCCTGTCCCCCCACATTCAAAGTATGGATTACAACTTGGGCTTTGGCTTGTGTCTCCAGGTTTCCTCCTACCTTCATCCATCCACTACTTGGTTAGGTAATACTAGTTGCAACGTGTCCGCTGTATTATTCCAGAGCATCTTCTTCTAAGGCAGCCAGGTGACACAGCAGACAGAGCACTGGGAATCAGGAACACCTAAGTTCAAATATGGCCTTAGACACTTATTAATTGTGCAACGCTGGGTGAGTCATCTGACATCTGTCTGCCTCAGTTTCCTCATCTGTAAAATGAGGGTGATAATAGCACACACCTCACAAAGCTGTCAGGATCAAATGAGATGATATTTTTAAAAGGATTTTACAAACCTTAAAGTGATACATAAATTCTAGCTATTATTATTGCTCTTTAAGGGCTTAGAGATTTAAAAAAAACACACTAAAATACCTGTAACTTCACAAATGTTGAATTATCATAAATGCGAATGGATGCTAATGTGGAGTTTCACTTGTATGTAAACCCACCCATACACACATACGATACTTGAAGAGTAAATTCCTCCGTCGGCCACTAAAGGCCCTCTGGTCTCCTTTATAACTGATTGCTCGATTCCTCGTCTCCCTTCTCACCTTGATTCAGGGCTAGCCACATGACAAGACTGTATTTAAGGTATCAGGATTCATGATCAACTAGGAAAAAAGAAAAGGCAATAACATCCTAAGGCTTTTCTTCCCTTTACTTTAACCTACTGCTGTTCCTGCTGCCCTTCATCTGTTCTCATCTAGCATGGTTTTACACTCCCAGCTTATCTCGTCCCCACTCCCAGGACCCCATTCTATTCTTCATTCTGGTCCCCAGCATAAATTCCCAGAAGAGCTCGGTTCATACTTCAGACTTTTGTGTACTGAAACACCCTGTTAGCACCTATGTATAATTTTCTCTACAAGGTCTAATTTTAAAAGGAAATGAGAGAGGGAGGCTTCTAGCCCTTTATGTTCAAAGTAGAAGGGAAACAGTAGGGATAGGAAAGAAAAAGAAAAGAAGCTATTGAGAAGATTGCCTAGGGTGGAAAAGTAGCCCTAGAAAGAGGCTGTAAAAATCTCCACTTGCTTCCCCACCAATTTCTTCCCAAGGGTCTCAGCTGATGGAGAGCTTTCAGAAATCCTAAGCCAATCCCTACAGGAATCACCGCTAGCAGCCAGGAGTTGATCAGGGATGTCTCCACTCCCACTGTGTAGAAGGTAAAGAAGGCTGAAAGGAGATTCTCTGCTCCTGTTGCTGGAGTAGAGAAATGTTTTCCTGACATCCCAAGTAAAGTCAGAATCTTAGCACATTTTGCAACAGAAACACTAACTAAATGGCTAGGTTGCAATACTAGTACAATATTAAATTTCAAATACATTGGATGAAAAAGGTTTTATGAGCTAGCCTAGAGAGCTAATCACCACTTAAGACTTTTTTTTCAACAAAGGAGGTTTTCAAACTTCTAAATAAGCAAAATAACTTATAAAACAGACCCAATAAAAGTAGAAGTATTACAATGCTCCCAAACACACATATATTTGTTTTCAAAGGTTTACAGTATGCTGACTGTCTTCCCTCTCTTTTGACTTTCCTTGATAGAGAGAGAAAAAAAGAGTAACTCCCTCAGACAGCCTAATTAGCCTAGTCTGCAGCCAATTCTCATTAGTGGCTACCACAGATATCCTATACCTGACCAACTCAGGCCAGTTCTTCCTGACACTGACAAATAGACCTAGACCAATGACCTTCCTTTCACTATCCCATCTTCACTATCCCAGGAGCACAAAGATAAAGCATGCCTTTCTTGGCCCATTTCATGTAGATCTTACCAAGAAGTCTAATAAAGGAAGAAATTCATACGCTGCGGGAGACAGATCTCTCCTTGAGGGCACAAAGTTCTGTATGAGCATCCTCAATATGAAATCACATAAGGCCTGTCAAGTATTTTATAAATTGAAAAAACAGGAAGCAGAATAGGAACTGCATAGGGGACTAGACCACCAGCTTCATAAACTTATCCAAAAAGCTTCTGGGCAGCAGCTATAACAAGCAAGCATCACAGTTCAGTCATATAGGGTACTTATGACTGTTTGCCACCCATTTAACACCTGTCCCCTTGAGCTTCTGAGACATCAAGGTTATGATAGCCAATTAATTGAAAGTTGCTGATTATGAGGTATATTTCAGCCCTCCATACTCTTTATCCCTGCGACTTCTCTCTTGGGGAGCTATGGTTAGCAGCACAAAAATCTGGGGTACTTAACAAAAGCTATGCAACTAGTGGTGACGATAATCTGTGCAAGGTATTTTCCAAATTGTCAGTAGCCGTCAGACAGCTAGGTGCCACAATGGTTAGAATACTAACCCTGGAGTTAGGAAGAGCTGAGTTCAAATACAGCTTCAGACATTTACTAGCTGTGTGACCCTGGGCAAATCCCTTAACCTCTATTTGCCTCAGTTTCTTCAACTATAAAACAGGGAATGATAACAACTGTGCCTGCCTCCCAGGACTGTCATGAAGATTAAATTAGAATATATTCCTAAAATTCTTAGCACAGTGCTTGATACACAGCAAAATAAATGCTGCGGGGGCGGGGGGGGTCCTTCTAGTGCCTATTACAGTTCCTGGTCCAGTACATATTATTGATTCACATACCCCATCAAGCTGTGATCAACAGACCCTTTCCACCTTTCTTTATTTTAATGTTAGCACTGACTGAGTGCAACCCCTCCCCTGTAAATCCCTCAGATGGGAAAATCAAGCAATACTGATTTGGCCAGTTTAGCTCATATTGGTGAATGGCATTAAAAAAAATTTCTTCCCATGGCTAGTAGAGAACGTCATAAATTAATCCAAATTTGTTTTTAAAGCACTTTTATGGCGAACTCTGTTGCTGATGGAGATTCAGTATATTTTGCCTTATTTCTTGTGGTGGTGTGTTTTTTAAAAATTCAAAAGTGCTGGGAAAATTGGAAAATAGTATGGCAGAAACTGGGCACAGACCATCATCTAACGCCACACTCCAAAGTCAAGTCTAAATGGGTGCACGATCTAAAGGCTGATACTGTAAATAATCTGGGAAAGCAAGGAATAGTTTACCTGTCAGATTTATGGAGTAGGGAAGACTTTATAACCAAAGAAGAGTTGGAGAGCATTAGAAAATGCAAAATGGATAATCTTGATTACATTAAATTGAAAAATTTCTGTACAAACAAAGCCAATAACCAAGATTAAGAGGGAAGTGGGAAATTGGGAAAAAATATTTACAATCAGTGTCTCTGATAAAGGTCTCATTTCTAAAATATACAGGGAATTAAGTAAATTTTATAATAATACAAGTCATTCCCTAATTGATAAATGGTCAAAAGATATGAACAGGCAATTTTCAGAGGTAGAAATTAAAGATATCTTTAAGCATATGGAAAGATGCTCTAAATCACTATTGATTCAAGAAATGCAAATCAAAACAACTTTGAGGTACCACATCTCACCAGTCAGATTGGCGAAGATGACAAAACAGGAAAATGACAAGTGCTGGAGAGGATGTGGAAAAAATGGAACTCTAATGGAAGGAGATGTCTACATTCAGAGAGATCTAGAAAGATCAGAGTTTAAATGGAGATTGAAGCAATACATGCTATCATTCTTTTATATGTTTGGTTTTATTTCTTTTTTCCCATTATTCACTCCATTGGTTACAATGCTTCTATACAACCAGACTATTGTACAATGTGAAAGAGTTTGCAGATCCTATACATGATTGTACGCCACGATGGGGGGGAGGTGGGGAAGAAAGGGGAGAAAATCTGAAACTCAAGTGATTCTGGAGCTGAATCTTGTAAACTAAAAGCAAACAAATAAGTCAATAAAAATTAATAATAAAAAAATTCACTTCCAATATGGATGAAGTTGATGTAAACAACTAAGTTTGAAGAATCACAGGTGCATAAAATTAGTTCTAGAGCTAAAAGGAACTTAAAAATAATTTGGTCCAAAGGATTCTGTGAATTTGTAAATATATATATATATTTGGATAACTATGCTTTGACATAATTATAGTTTCTTTTGTAATCCCATGTATCTTATTTTATGCATTTAAAGACATTATCCAGAGAAAGGGTTAATAGGTTCCCTCAGACTGCCAAAGGGTTCAAGGATACAAAAAAGGTTAAAAATTCCTGTTGTATTCCAGTTTTCTCAAATTATACACAAAGAAGCTCAGAACAGTGAAGGGATTTGTCCAAGGCAGTGTTGGTAATAAATGGCAGGTACAAGACTCCATCCTAGGTCTTCAGAACCCCAAAGTCAGGGCTCCTTCTCCTATTTTATGGCTGCATCTCATATCAATAACACATGGAAAAGTAGTTCCCCAAAATATTATTGTCATGTTCTAATCATAACTGTCTAGTTCCAGGCCTACATTTTCAATGTTAACTCTTTTATGTAGCTATTTAGCTTATAAGTGAAAATATTGCTGCTGACCCTAACATTTCTAGTTGTTTCAGCAAATTAGTTTTATTTTGATGTGGATTTCATATGATTTCCTTTATGGGAGGAAGCATTCCTTAATTAAATTAATAGCATCATTACTAAAAGTTTACCTTCATCACCAAACAGGTAGATGCTTAAAAAGAAAAGTCTGGGTCCCATCCTAGAAGGTTGCTATTACTATTGGTCCTTTTATAGACTGGCACAGAGAAAAGGCTATTGAATTTAAAATCAGAATCTGAATTCTACCTCTGCTACTTACTACATGTGTAATCATGGGCAAATCACTCACTCTAAGCCTCAGTTTACCCAACTGTAAAATGAAAGGATTGGAGTATATGCCCTCTGAGAGCCAATCCAGCTCCAAATCTGCCAACCTATTCTATTTAGAAGAATCCACACATTTTTCAAAACTTCCCAAAAATCACATTGCATGATTTTAAATATTTAGTATGCAGTGAACAATTTTTTAAACAAACTATTAAAAAAACGAACCATTTAAACTGTAATTCATTATTCCTCAAAATGGGTCAAATGGGTAATTTGGTACTTCTGACAAGTTTATATTCTTCAGTGAAATACAATTTTTAAATTTTCCATGACATTTTCAAACAGAAACATAAATGTGTTTGGCAAAGCACCAGGTAGATGGCCCACACTAATTTTCTAAGAAGCAAAGGTTCGAATAACATGCAGCTTCTAATCCTTTACTGAAGAAACCTGGTGAGCAGCCAGACTCTGCTTATTACACAGAGGACTATCGCCTTCTGTAATGATGAGTTATATTTAGGTTATAATGACTTCCGAGCTCAGAATCTGTTTTGCTTTTGCCCACTTCAAGCAAGCTCAGCCAAAGACCTCGACCAAGAAAGACTGAAAGGAAAGCAGATTTCTGAGGTAATTTGGTGCAAATAACATTGTTTAAATCATTCTTACTTCACAGAGAATAGTGAGAGGCATTATGTGTTATGAAAGTGATTGTTGGAAACAAATATTGTTTAATTTTCACAGTATGATGTGTTTGGTGTGATGTATGTCCATGTGGTATAGAATTCTTGGATACTGTTGGTACATTTATTATCTCCTGTAGAAGCAGCCTTCCTGGCTAACCCAACTGCCTTTTTGCCTTGGTCAAGATCTTCAAAATTCAAGAGTAGGATTGAGGGTGAAAACTCCATATTGCCTCTACCCCTCTCTTTTTATAGTAATTTCCAACTGGGAAAGCAATGGGACCTAGACAACCTGTCTTTCTGAAAACTAAAACAATTGGAATTAGGAACTGACCCTTTGCTGCTGACAAATATGATTAGATTACTGTTGAGCATTATTCTTTGAGCCAGAAAAACTATAGCTGAAAAATTCAGTAAAGAACCATAATTCCAGGGTCCTAAATGTTCTTCCTGTTCTTGAAGCATAAATCACTGAACAGATGTTGCTGTTGTTGATTTATGGAGGTCATTTCATGAGACTGCATTTTGTGTCTTGATATGTTTCAGTGAATAAAGTTTTCTTTGTAGGGGATGGGAAGAAAAATAGCAGACATTATATCCTTTTCAGCTCCTGTGGATTTTTATAAGGAGTTTTACAGTTTTTAGAGCAGCCATATTCTCTTCCACTACAAAGCAGATCCCAACCAAATCTCAGAAGGGATTTGAGTAATTAAATTAGTGATTTTTGTGCCATGCCATATGTATAATGTTTTGCTATTAGAGATGAATGGAACCATTTAACCCATCAGTATCACTATCAGACAACCTCATGCAAGGAGGTCTAAGTCAGAGGATAAAGTCTCAAATTTATAAAAATATTTATTATGGCATTCTTTGTAGCAACCCCATTCACTGGGAAACAACTGGACAAATTGTGGCTATGAATATGATAGAATATGATGGTACCATAAGAAATAACAAATATGACATACCTAGGAAGATATCTCTGAACTGATATGGAGTGAAGCGAATGGAACCAGAAGAACAGTTTTAACAAAGACTACAGTAATATAAAGAAGACAACAAAGACACCAGAACTATAATCAATGCAGTGGCTTATTGTGATCTCAGTGAATTGTTGGTGAAAAAGCATACCCACTTCCTGTTTACAGAGATGGGGTGGACTATGGGTACAAAATTTGTTTAAAAATCTTGTCAGACAAAGTCAATGCATTAATTTGTTTTACTTAGGTTTTTTTTAATCGTGACAAAGAGTTCTTTGGGGGTAGAGAGTCATTAAGATGTGACAGTAATTTTTTAAGGGGGTATACATTAAACATTTTAAAAAAAAGACTGAATAGATCCATTCAGAAGCTACATTATTCCTATTGTAAGTCTTTTCATAGGTTATCAGGAAGCAAGCACTTTACCTATACTTCAACCACTACAGAAACTGGCAGAAGGTGACTAAGGCTTGGGCTTTAATACATCAGTTATCACTTCTTTTTTTCCACCTTCAATCATTCTTCTCATTCCACTGGCTTCTTGCTCTCTAAGCTAAAAACATTCTCAAACTTCCCACATCCTTAGATTAAAAAAATTTTTCCCACACGTTCTCCTATCCATTACTCCTTCCCTTCACTGTCCTTTGTTTGTAATATCACCCAATACCAACCAACATTGCAAGTAAAGACTCTTGATTTTTGCCCCTTTGAGCTACCTCTGTTTATGCCTTGCTAAAATTCAACCCTATATTCTTCCTATCACATGCCTTCTCTGCTTCTAGTCACAGACTGCTGTGCCACAGACAGTCATAAAATTATGCTGATGGGATATATAACACATTTTTGTTACTTAATCTCAACCAGGTCTTCATTTCAGCAAAGTAATGCTTTTACTCTTGCCTAATTCTCTATCTCACTCCTCCTAGTAGCTATTCCAAATGTTCTCTTCTTTTTTCAAGCCTCCTAAAACACCCCTCTCCCACATTCTCAGCAAAAGACTTCATACTTTGTATTTATCAAGGAAATGAAGCCTATCCAAAATGCATCCCCTCTTCTCCCATATTCTATATCCCAAAATTCTGTGACATCATCCCACATTATTTCCTTTTACCCCAATCTGATGAAGACATGGCTTTTCTTGCCACCATGGCCAACTCCTCTACTTGTAACCTTTGATTCCATCCCCTTCCATTTCCACTGGAAGACTGCTCTCATAATCATGCTCTTGCCCTTCACCTCTTTTTAATCTTCAATCTATATCTATTGGTTTATTCTTGGATACCTAAAACATACCCAGGTTCCCTTTATCTTTGAAAATCCTCTCTAGATTTCTACTATTATCCTGTATCTCTCTTTTCTTTCTACATCAAACTCCTAGAAAAAGCTGTTTAGATACACTCCCTCCTCTCACTCTCTTTTCAACACTTTGAAAAGGTTCTCTTCCAAGTTATCAATGACCTCTTAGGTGCCAAATCAAATGGTCTATTTCAGTCTTCCTCCTTCTTTACCTATCTGTTGTACTTGACACTGCTGCCTACTCTCTACTTTTATGTTCTCTAGTCATAGGAATTTTGTGACACTATAGGCATTCCCAAACACCACATGCCCCAAAATGAACTCATCATATTACTTCAAAAGCGCTCTTCCTTCTGACCCCTACTTCTGTCAATCACTGTACCCTTTCTCCCAGTACCCAAAGCTCAAAGTCTTGTTCAGTTCTTCCATCTCTCTAACAATCAATCTAGTTAATTTGCCAAGTACTATATATCTTACCTCAGCAATGTCTCTGACATTTATCCACTCCTGTCTACTATATCCACCTAGTTCAATTCCATTCTCCCACCCGCCCCCTAAGGCGTGGACAATTGCCAGAATAATCTTACCAAATACAACTCATCTTGGTATATGAACGTAATAGAAAAGCAGTACAGAGTAAGAACAAAAATTAAAACAAATGAGAGGAGCATGGAAAAATTTTTATTACACACAAGTGATATAAGGAGAACCAGAAGAACAACAAAAACAAAAACAATTTAAATGGAAAGAACACCCCTAAGATGAAAATGAATGGTATCAAATTAAAGTCCATTCTGCTATAACTCAAAAATATATGTTCCAACATGATTGATATATTAGGAAATTAGGAGATTTTGAGTATACCACTAATTTCAAATTTGCTTCTTCATGATTCTGCCCCAGAGAAACAACAAGAGAACTCAGAAAATGGCACCTCTTCCCAAAAACTCACATGTTGCAACCATCGGGGTTCTGTCAAGGTAAAGTGCCACATTTGTTGTACATCTTCTAGTGCTGTGGGAGCTGTGAGTGGAGAAGGGCTGACCTGAACCGCCCATAGTCCAATCTGACTATCCTCATCCCCTTCTCCCATAGTCTCTGGTCCAAAGACCTGGAATTACTGTCTGGCCAAATTTCAGCCTGTGATGCAAGGTGAGTAGCAGCTGGATGCCAAGGACATGACTATGGCCACTATTTACTGTAGTATTTATATATTTCTTAACCATTTGACTTTGATAAAACTTTGCTACTATTTTTATTAGGTTTATATTTTTTTAATGTGTCACTGATAAAATTTTTAAGTATTGTATCGCTAACCCCATTTCCCCCATAAACTCTGTGTTTTTTACTTCATGATTTTGTATAGTACACTGCTTTGGGGAAAACATATGCTATACTGTAGCAGAACTGACTGTACAATGACAAAGCCTGGCCCCAATGAGAAGATGGGAAAATAAACCTCCCTCTCCTCTTTTTTTTTGTTTTTGGAGGGGGGAAGGCAGGGTAGTTGGTTAAGTGACTTGCCCAAGCTCACACAGCTAGTAAGTGTTAAGTGTCTGTGGCCTGATTTGAGCTCAGGTCCTCCTGACTCCAGGGCTGGTGCTCTATTCATTGTGCCACCTAGCTATCCCACAACATCTTTTTAGACCCTAACTTTTCTTCTTTGTCCATAGCCTGAAACATCACTTCCAGTTCTAAATCTACATTCCTGTGTTGCCAATATATGCCATTATTCTGCTGCACTCAGTTCCTCAAACATTCCGCTCTTTCCCACCTTGGTATACACTATTCCATCAACCTAGGCTATCCATCTTGGTTATCCCCACTTGTAACTCCTCTATATTTTGTAACATTACAACACCCTCTATTCTGCTTTCAAGTTATCTGGAGTTATTTGCATATCTACGTTCTTTTCCTATTATACTGTAAAGGCCTTGAGGATAGGCACCCTGTCTTCATCTTGGTATTCTTTACCTGGCATAGTGACTCACTCATATGATACCTTTTCTGGTCATCCTCCAGATGTGTTAATGCTACAGGGGCTTGGAGTATTACACACATACACATACAATGCCCTTAATAAGTGCTTTTTCAATTCAATTTAATTAAAATATCGTCTATGAATCCTTCCTCCCCTGTCCTCCTTCAATGGTTAACTAACTGCTTTTAGTTTCCAGAAGGACAGGGTCACACTGCATTTTGAATTAGACTCTCAGTGCAAAGTCAGTTTGTCTCTGATGAATCACTTAAACAGAACAGGCTTGCAAAACTTCCAAGACTTTTCACTTTACCAAAATGCCACTGTGCCTGAGGCCAACACTGGGAATTAACTAGAGATGGAACCTGCTTAACCCATTTATGGTACCAACAACTGGTACTCTGCTATAATTGGCACTTGGTCT
>CM053596.1:160280594-160294837 GCA_028646575.1 Pseudocheirus occidentalis
GAAGGAAGGAAGGAAGGAAGGAAGGAAGGGAGGGAGGGAGGGAGGGAGGGAGGGAGGGAGGAAGGAAGGAAGGAAGGAAGGAAGGAAGGAAGGAAGGAAGGAAGGAAGGAAGGAAGGAAGGAAGGAGGGAGGGAAGAAATGGACAGAGGAAACAGATATTGTAGTTATAGGAAGTGTTTGTAATTAGTAATTGAACATTTTCAGGTAACATAATGTTTCCAAAGTCCTTGAGGACACTATACTCTCTTTAGTGGTTTAAACATTCCCCTTGAAATACTGTTTACATTTTGAATTTGCTTAGTAAACTGTTTCTTCAGACAGTACAAAGGTAAACTTCAGTCTGGCAAATTTTCTGAGGGGAGAGACACTGCAAATGGACAATGCGTTGGGCTAGAAGTGAACAGAAGAAGGAGAGGAGACTAGATTGTCATTGGGGAAATTGCAAAGTTCTTTTAATGATCCTAAACATATCTCTGAAGCAGAGGACACAATAAAAAATACCAATATTTTATCCAAGATGTTGCATGGCTATCAATCATGGAACACTACACACCTCAATGAACCAAAATTAAAGATCTCTTAAAAGGAAAAGAGAGGAGGAGTGTGGGTAGGCCATAATACACATTCCAAAAATGGGATGGATGACTAAGAACTGGTCTAAAGGATTTTATCAAACAAATGTATGCTTGAAAATGAAGATGAGATGGTCATTTAGAGAAGGTGAAGGATAACCAGTAGACAACCTAAGTACTCCCCTAGTCTCCTTGCCATGTCAAGGGGACTCAAGGAAGGCCACTAGCATGTGGGATAGATACCTTGTGCCAAACTTCTGAGAGGACACAGACAAAATTAACACAAAATGGTCAGGAATTTCTTGGAGTACAATTTTCAGCCACCAGTCTGCAATCCTTAGGAAGGTATACTTAGATGAGATCACAGAGCCAGGTTTGGGGGAGTTGGCTAATTCATGGAGATTATAGTCTAATTGAGGAGACAAGTATAACAAAACCTGGAAATGCTGGTGAGAGAATGGATACCCCACCTCCACTCACCCTAGATCAAAGAGGATCAGGAAAATTTTATAGCAAAGTAGAGGAAACTAATCTTAACTTCATACCATCAAGTTTTCAAAGGTAAGTATGTCTGAATATATTCATGATTTTCTATTTAATATTTAAGGAGAGGGAGAAGTAGAGGGACTGATTAGAGGACAGAGTTGTACTCATGCACATGATGTTGATTTATTTGTGAATTGCCTTGCCAAGGATGAAAACAGATGTTAAGCATGCTGGGTTCCATTATCATCAGTGTAATTCTAGAACTTATGCTGAAACAAACACATACAAGTATGAGCAGTCTAAACATAATTTTTTTATATTATCTCATTTAATTCTCCCAACAATCTTCTAAAACAGCACAGTCAGGTGTTTCCTTTTACAGAAGAGGAAACTGAGTCACAAAGCCATTAGATAACTTCCCTGGTTTCACAAAACTGATGTATAGATGGGTCAGAACTTGAAACCAGGTCTTCCACCTCTAAGTCAAGGATCTTTTCTGTTATACATGTGAATATAAAGAAAAAGAAGTCCTCTGTTAAACAATGGCATATGAAAATCTAAGTCCTTTAGAATAAAGCCTCCTTTACTCACCAACTTATTTTTTCCCCTAACCAAAGGATGGTAATATTTAAAACCAATTTCAAAAAGCTTGTGTAATTGGTAATTTGCCGTGGTGTTACTAAGAAGGAAATGGATATTACTGGAAATCTATAGGTTATCAGCAATATCAATCAAGCAACCAATAAGTATTTATTGAGCATCTATTATATTATATCCACCATTGCGCTTAAGGCCATACGGGTGGTATAAAGGAAGCACATGATGTATAGAATATGGCTCCTGCCCTTAGGGAGCTTATTATCTGACTAGGGAGAGAAAAACAATGAATATGAAACATCTAACAGTGCTTCAAAGAACAACCTATTATTATTTTTAGTTATTAAACAGACACAATGCTTGTTGAAATGACTTAAGGAACAGTATAGTATAGTACATAATTGTGTAACCTGGGTGTCTAGTCAAGCCTAGAGCATTTTGCATGAGACTCCCCTAATTGGTAGATTCTCCTGCTCCCCTTAAGGCAGAAATTGCAGTCTCCCTTGGGGAGGGGTAGATAAAGATTCCAGAGATATCTATCAATACCTCCCATGATCCATATTTAGACAATCCACATGGACACATACAACTTATACAGACATAGCATATACTTTATGCTGCAATAACTCATTGCAAGATATGTACTATGAATGCAACTGGAATTCAGACAGGGATCAATTTTGGTTTTACAAAGGAGTCATTTGAACTGAGCTTTAATGGATAATAGTATTTGGACTAGTGGAAGGTAGGAGGTCAGTGTTAAGCAGAGAGAACACCAACAAAGGGCAGAAAAGCCAGAATGAATGTAGAATAAACACAAGACCATCCAGATGCTGGCCTGAACTTGGACATCATGGGGGGAAAGGTTTGAAAAGCAGGATGGCACCAAATGAAGGAGGGCATCCAAAGTCGGGAGAAGGTGTTTGGGCTTGATGCTTTAGATGCTAGAGAGTCACTCTGTTTTGGAGCAAATGTATGACATGAGAATAGTTTATATTGATTGGGTGCTTTAAGTTTTACATAATACTTCATATATATGATCTCATTTGCTCCTCAAACTAACTTTGACAGTTTACAATATAAATATTACTCTCATTTTACAGATGGGGAGACAAAGCTTTAGGGGAGTTATAACTTGTTCCAGATTACCCACCTAATAAATAAAGGGGTTACTATAGGAACTGAGACCTTCTCACTTCAAATTCATGGCTTTTCCCAACATCCCATAATTATCTTCAATGATAAGAGCCCTGTTGGAGGAAGGCGATTCCAGGATCAATATGCAAGACATACTAGAGAAGGGAAGACTTTAAATCAGGGAAATAAACTGGAAGGGATGGCACTGGGAATGAAAAAGAAGAGACACATTTTTTAATAAATATATTTTACAAAAGAAATGTTACAGGGCTTGGTGGCGGTTAGATATAGGACTTGAAGTAAAGGTAAGAATTTGAGAATGTTGAATGTGAGGGGACAGTAAGACACAGGAGGAGAAGTATCCATTAGTCATTTGAAGATGTGATATTGCTTGGTTAAGAGCTATAGATTTAGGGATTATCACTATAAACGTTGATACTTGGAGCCATGAGAACGAATGGAACTCCAAGACAAAAGAGAGAATGCAAAAAGAAAAGGGTTAAGTCTGATTATCAGGGAATACCCAGAAGGGCAGTAATAGAATGGTCAGCAAAGGAAACAAAGGTAGAAACCAAAGAAGGATAGACTAATATAACAGAAGGATAAGAGAGATGAGTTTCAGGAAGGAAGGGGTGATCAATGGCGTTAAATGTAGCCATCTTTAGAGAACACTATCAATGGAACTGTTACATCAAAGAAAGTGTCCTCTGTCATCCTGGCTTTTCTTATGAGACCACAATCTTATGGTGCACCTGGAGCACCAACAGGCAACACTGAAGGTGAATTACATGGTATAGAGTCAGGAAACTCAGGGACAAGCAAGACAGGGTCAAGACAGAGGGAGCTCTATTGTATAGACCTCTGTGACTCATTGCTGCTGTTGTATATAGCGGCTCTTTTAGCTTAGAGAGATTTTTTTTAAGTCCAAAGAAGTTGTATGATTAAAGTCCAATAATATCAGAACCAGGTCTTCAGCAAGAAAATCCAGCAAACTGAAAAATAATAAGCTTTATTTTTTATTAAATAATAATTTTTATGAATCACTTTAAGGTTTGCAAAGCACTATATATAAGTTATCTCATTTGATCCTTCCAAAATCCCTGTGAGGTAGTTACCATTATTATCCCCATTTCATAGATGAGGAAACTGAGAGAGAGAGAGAGAGGTTAAATGATTTGCCCAGCGTCACATAGCTAGTGTCTGAGAATGGATCTCAACTTTGGTCTTCCTGACTTATTATTTAAAACTCTATGGACTATGCCACTTATCTGCTTTTGCACATCCTCCAAGAGACCATATTTTAGAATCTAAAAGTTTAGAAGGGCCCTGCAAAGGTCAGGGTTGGAAAGGGAGAGGGAGATGGAGACAGATACCAAACTCTCCCAACAATCCTCTCCACAACATTCCTACAGGTCATGCAGTCTATGCTTGAACTCTTCCAGTGACCAAGGAAACCACTTGTCTTTTTGACAGTCTGAAAGTTTTTTATGAACAGCTAAAATCTTCTTTCCTATAATTTCTACTCATGGGTATCTGTTCTGTACCTCTGCAGAATAACTCTAATGTCTATTTTATGTGAAGCCCTTCAAATATTTTAATAATTTTCCGATTCAGTGCCCTCCTACAAGTCTTCCCTTTTCCAGGTAAAGCATTCCTCAATCTCTCAATGGAGTACTTTGCACAGTGCCTGGAACACAGTACTAGGTCCTCAATAAATGTTGATTGATCTTGACATTATATAGTTTTGAGACTCATCACTATCCTAGATGACTTCCTCCAGATAAGTACTAGCTTGTCAATACAGACTTAAATTGTGATGTCCCTACAAATCTTTGGCTACACACTTCTTGCTACCTATAGTCCTCTATAGCTTTCTCAAATTTAATCTGCCTTACTTCCTTTTTCATACTTCACAGTCTCCCTCTCCTATCCTTGACAATAATAGCCAAAACACGTTCCTCACATTAACCTTTTGAGGCAAGTGGCACAAGTATTATTATCTCCTTTTTATAAATGAGGAGCCTGAGGTTCCAAGGTATAACCTGCCCACAACCCCAAAGGTAATAAGTATCAGAAATGGAACTGGAACCCAAATCTTCTTAGTTTTTTTAAAAAACTATTCCACACTGACTCGTGTCTATCCATTTGTGTAGCATAGCAAAACAAAAGGGAGAATAGAAAAAATATTTTAAATGGGTTTAGCTGCTCACTGAATTTACCAAAGCAACTTGATCTATATTTCATTAAGTCTATAGTCTTCTTTAGTAACTTGCTGGCTCTGCCATGCTGGGGCTTGGAGTGAGAAGATCTAGATTCAAAGACCACTTCAAATACTTACTGCCTGTGTGACCCAGCAGAAGCCACTTAACCTTTCTGTACCTCAGTTTCTTCATCTGTGAAATGAGGAGGTCAACCTCAAAGTCCTGAAAGGTCTCCTTCAACTCTAAATCTATGACCTTATGACCTATGTGACCATGAGCAGATCACTTAACTTCTTCAGGCCTCAGTTTTCTCATCTGTAAAATGAAGGTAATGAACCAGATGGCCTGTAAGACCTGTTAGACCTCTTAATCCATGATTTTATGATGCTCAGTGATACATTTTTGAGTCAATGCTATTGGCCTCTTTCCTTCATTGTACTTCGCCAATATTAATTCAAATAGTTGATGCAAGAGGAAAAGTAGACACAGAAATCGGGGCTCCCACAGTTTCATGACCAAGTGGCTACTTACCCTTCATTTCTATGCTATTAAACATTTTTCCTAGAAAACAAATCTTGCATTTCCACCCCACTTCTAAATAAATGCTATTTCTACAGAGACAGAATCAGATACCTAATTCCATGTGCCATTGATCTTTATCCACATGATAGTCCAAAGTCCATTTTCAACTTAATGCCTAATATTTCCTACTTTTCTCATCCTCTTTTCCTCTCTTAACAATATACCATTGCTACGGATAACACATTTCCTGATTTAATAAAGAAACAAAAAGAAGAATACACTTCAATTTGCTCCTATTTAAAAGAGAAATTTTCTTTCCCAAAAGAAGAGACAAGTAACACTGGGGACTGTGAAGGAAAAAATTATTCTAAGGGACAAGTGATCCAATCTAAGAAAGATCACAACAAGATCCTTAAATACAGAAGGGATCTTAGACATGAACTACACTAGACCATCCAGGCCAATCCCCTCATTTTATTTATTTATTTATTCCTGCTTTTTGGAGCAGGGAAGGCAGGGCAACTGGGGTTAAGTGACTTGCCCAAGGTCACATAGCCAGTAAGTGCTAAGTGTCTGAGGTCAAATTTGAACTCAGGTCTTCCTGGTTCCAGGGCCAGTGCTCTATTCACCACACCACCTACCTGCCCTAAATCCCCTCATTTTAGAGATGAGAAAATGAGCTTAAAGAGATTAACCGATGTCACAGACACCGCATCAGAGGTTAATATTTGAATATGGGTCTTCTGACTCTAAAATTAGTAGTACTCTTCCCACTCAACCACATTGTCTCCAAGTAAGTAAGGAAAACATCAAAGTGAAATTGGCTAAAATAATCCTTACAGACACAGCTATTACTCTTTCAGTGCATTTAACATCCAGGATGGTAAAGAGTTTCAAGTCCATGTCACAGGCCACTGAGGCATTTAGTTTGGGGTAATGGATAGAGCCCTGGACTCAGAAGTCAGGTAAGACTTGAGTTCAAATCTTACTCAGACAACTATTAACTGAACATCATTTAATATACCCCAGGCTCACTTTCCTCTCTTACGAAACGGGAATAATAATAATAACACCTGCTGCTCTGGGTCGTTGTGAAGACCAAAAGAGCAAATGCTTGCTTTGAAAAATCTTAAAACCTTTATACTGTAGCTATCATACCTTGTCTTATCTTATGTAAAGACTGATTAAACGAAGGAATATTTTGCCTAGAGAAGACTGGGAGTTTGTCTTTAGGCTAGCACATAGGAAAATGATTAGACTTGTTCTGCTTAGGTCCAGATGGAAGAAATAGGAGTAATGACTGGTGGATGCAAAGAAGGAAACTCAGACTTGAGATAAAGAAAAGATGCCTGACAGAGCTGCCTCAGGAGGTAGTGGCTTCCTTTTATTGGAGTTTTTCCGCAAAGGCTGGACAGCTCCTTCTGGGGTGTTTTGTAGCAGAAATTCACTTTTCCCCCAGTATAGGTTGGAATAGATGGCTACAGAAGTCCCTTCTTATTGTGAAATTCTTTGATTCTGTCTGTTTCTTCCCTAATAGAAGAGATTAATTAAGGAGAAAGTTTTACTCAGGGAAACCAATTAATTCCCCTCCAGTTCCTGAGAATTAGGACTTCTTAGAGACCTTGACTGGTAAACAAAGCAGCAAGCCATTACTTAGGTATACAATGAACTGAAGAGGAACCTCCTAGAGTTCAGGAAAGGAGGATAAAAGTAGGATTTCTGGGTTTTAAATCACTAATTCCACTTTTGCTTCTGGAAGTCTCTTTTTTTTTGCAGGTTCCTACATTTAATTTAAAAAATCAGAATGAAATGTGGAATAACTTCAACTCATCCAAGCCACTGCCCAAAGTATGATTTATTTATTTTTAATACTGAATGGATAGATATTTAGTTTTATTTCTAAAGACCTTTCTCTTCTTCCCAAGGGAAGAAGATGATTTATAGTGGCTAACTATAAGAAAACTATAAGATTATAGTGGCTAACTATAAGAAAAAAGTACTAAGAAATTGTAAATACTGTATGCAATAGAACCAACTCTTTAAAATCAGCAATTTGCCTTAGAAATCATTGAAACATTAGAGCCTGCAAGTACCACAAAGATCATATACTTTAACCTCTTCATTTTGTAGATGAGGAAATAAGGCAGGAAATATTTTAAGTGATTTGCACAAGTTGAGAAATCCAGACATGGCACTAACTTGATCATCTCTTCCTTTGGTTCAATGCTGCCCTCTCCCACCCTTAGCAAAAGAAAAGGAATTATGCAAAGTAAAATAATCAGGGTCAAGGAAAAATATGCACAATGACTACAACAATGTAAATGGGAAGAACTGCTACAAAATATTCAAAAGTGAATGCTGCAAAAATATAAAGAAAAGCATGCCCTCAAATAAGAAATATTTAAAGATACCCCTACCCCACTTCTTTGCAGAGGTAGGAGGTCTACAGATGTGGTACGTTACATATATTTTCAGACTTTTTCAATATACTAATTAGGTTTGATGATTTTCGTCTCTTTTTTAAAAAAATATTTTTGTTTTATCAGACAGCTCTCTGGGAAGGAGAAGGGAAGGGGATACTGGCAGAAAATCTGGTGATGTAAGAAAAAAAGATATCAATAAAATGTACCTTAAAAAGAAAAAGAAAACTTGATGAACTGTGGATCAGTGTGTTTCTTTCAAAATAGCCCCTTCCAAATCCCTTCCTATCTGTGAACTCAGTGATGTGATTATTCCCACTCAACAGAGAAGAGAGCAACCCTACCATGCCTTCTTATTGTGACTGACTCTTAGCCATGTTTCCTCATACATCTTTTAAGTGTTGGAGTCAAGACAGCATACTGAGGGGCCTTCCTGGAGGCCCCTTAACATTACTAGGGTACCAGGGAGGCACACAAGCCATTCAGCAATTATATGTCAGTACACAGACAGACACAGACACAGACACAGACACACAGACACACACACCCACAGCTTAAATTTTCAGTCTGACTCCAAAGCCTCATTGTGACATGGAAGTGACTGGTTTCTTTTTTTAAATTTTAATTTATTAGTTTTAGTTTTCAACATTCATTTCCACAAGATTTTGAGTTACAATTTTTTCTCTCCCCATCTTTCCCCAACCCCCACCCCAAAATAAATAGCAAGCCTACTAAATACCCCTTCCCCCAATCTGTTCTCTCTTATATCCTCCCCTTTCACCCCCCTAACTTTCTTTTTTTTTTTTTTGCTTTTTGGAGGGCAGTTGGGGTTAAGTGACTTGCCCAAGGTCACACGGCTAGGTTTTTTGTGTGTGTGTGTTAAGTGTCTGAGGCCAGATTTGAACTCAGGTACTCCTGACTCCAGGGCCAGTGCTCTATTCACTGCGCCACCTAGCCGCCCCCCTAACTTTCTAATAGAGCAAGATGGGTTTCTACACCCCAGTACCTGTATATCTCATTTCCCAGTTGCATGTAAAAAAAACAATTTTTAAACATTTTTTAAAACTTTGAGTTCCAGATTCTTTTCCCCTCCTCACCCACCCCATTGGAAAGATAAGCAATTCAATATAGATTATACATGTATAGTTACTCAAATCATTTCCATAGTAGTTACACTGTGAAAGACTTACTATATTTTCCTCCATCCTATTCTGCCCCCACTTACTTTATTTTCTCCTTTGACCCTTTCCCTTTTCAAAAATGTTTGCTTCTAATCCCTCTCTCTCTCCCAATCTGCCCTCCCTTCTATCTTCCCCCCTCTTATCCCCTACCCTGCTTTTTCCTCTAGGGTAAGATACCCAATTGAATGTGTATGTTATTCCCTCTTTTGGCCAAATTCAATGAGAATCAGGCTGGCTGACTGGTTTCTTGATAGTTATGCTAGTGAAATGCAAACTCTGGCAGGTACTATCATACTTAAAGGCCTTCAAATACGGGTCCTGATAGCTGAGCTATGCTTGTCTTGCTAAGTATAGAGACACTCAATAAGCTATTCAACAGGAGATGAATTCTTTGAGCTTGGCAATCTGAGGAACACAGAACACATGTTTTACCTCACTGGAAAATGTGTAGACAAATGGATGTTAACCATGTACCTTAACACATGATTTCAGAATAATAAAAGAAGAAATGTAACTCTACCTGATGTCTGAATGTATTATAGTTGCTTATTCACCTGCAGACCTTTCATACTCTAATGTATCTTGTATACAACCACCTGGATAAAATTCCTGAATATCATCCTGCCTCTACTTAAGATTCTACAGGTGCTTCCTAATACCCATGTGGCCAATCCTAAATTCCTCAGACTGAAACTCTGGTAGAGGTTCTAAGAGGCAAATAGGTGGAAGACAAAATATGTTACATATAAGAAACAGCAAAATAGACTGGCTCAGTTGAAATGTGAAATAAGCCTTGAAAGGTAGATTGGGACCTGATTGTAGGGAGCTTTATATGCGTGACTGAATTTTTACTTGATCTTAAAGGTAATAAGGAGCCAGTGAAACAAAAATCTTCAGCAGGACAGCGACAGTCATAACTGTATTTTAGGAATATCAATTTTTCAGCTCTTTGGAAGATGGGTTTGAGGGAGAAGGAGTTAGGAGCAAGACGGACCAATTAGAAGGTTGTTAAGAGAATCCAAGTAATAGGTGATGAAGTTTGAATTTGTGACCATGAACGTGAAGATAAGGGGACAGGCAAGAGATGTTGTAGAAGGAGAACTTGATGAGACTAGGTACCTAGTTAAAAGGGAATAAAGGAAGTAAGAGAGAAGAATGAAGGATAACGTCACATGCCCCTGTTTCCTCATCTGTAAAACAGGAATAAAAGCAGCACCTATTTTCCAAAAGTGTTGTGAGAATAAGATGAGGCAATAACTGTGAAGAGTTTTGCAAACATTAAAGCATTTTATAAATACTACCTTATTATTATTGCTATAACTCCAATGTTACAAACCTAAATGATTTAAAGATATTCATATGTTTAACAGAAATAAGTAAGTTAAGAGGAGATGAGAGTTTAGGGGGAAAGATGAGTCCCATTTGGACCTGTTGGGTTCAATATGTCTCTGTGTTTTAAAGATGGAGATTGCAACAGGAAGTTGGTGGTTTAGGACCAGAATTCAGCAGAGAGATGAGGACTGGGTATGTATAGCTGGAAGCCCTTTGACCTTAACAGGTTACTGTGAAGATCAAATGAAATTATATATGTGAAGTGCTATGTAATTTTATGAACTCTGCCAAATCTGGACCTGACCAATAAGAGTCACCAATTGTTGTTCTATATCTTACTTTTTGCTGTCATTCAGTTGTTCAGTCGTGTCTGGCTCTATAAGACCCCATGGACTTCATCCATAAGGTTTTCTTGGCAAAGAACCTGGAATGGTTTTCCATTTCCTTCTCTGATGTGTCCCCATTGTACAGATAAAGAACTGAGGCAAATAGGGGTTAAGTGATCACACAGCCAATAAGTGTCTGAGGTAGGATTTGAATTCAAATCTTCCAGATGCTAGGCCTGATCAGTTCTATCCACTATGGCACTTGGGAGTTCCAATACTATTGTTAGTACCTAAAAATATTACATCGATGTTGAGAAAAGAAAGTTAAATTATGACAGATTTTGGTTATGTAAACTTATTCAAAATTAAGCACGGTAATTGTACTATACTGCAGTATTTCCACATTAATTTTAACACACACTCACATAAAGTGGTGGCATTATTTGCTCATTTATAGGGAAAGAAAGATATGAGGGGCATATTTTGAATAGAAATAATTTAGATTTTTTTTGACTAAGTATTGAGACCAAAATCTCCCTGAAAACTCTGAAACATCCTGTAATTCGAAGTAACTATAGTTTTTCCATCAAGTTTCCTAGGATCTTCTGGATTTCAATCTTTAAATATTAAACTTTTGATAACAACATAAAAACTTCATCTTCCTGTTGCCCCTTCAATGGCATGATCCTCTCAGTCATGTCCTAAACCCTGGTGACATCACAAACATCACCATAATAAGCCTGTGAAGATCTATTTAGAGAATTAGGATGAAAGCTTGGGAATAAAGAAAAGAAGGCAGCAATGATCCTATTTTCATGTTAATGTCTCTGGAAATGTCCTTGCAAATGAGAACAAGTGCAGAGAATATATGATGTACAGACAGGATTATTGCTAAATAGAATGGCTTCCAGAGTTTTCAGTGAAATGCCTGAAGCTCTTTAAATGAGCCCTTCTCATCTTGTGAGCTGCAGCTGGTTTAACTGAGTCCTCTTCATCATAGCCTGCCTTGTTCCGAATAAAGCAGTCACATGTATTATGCACCTGTAGACATGAAATGGCCCCGTAGTTATGACTTATACAGCTTTCCTTCAGTAAGAATTGATGACATAGAGTAGTAGGTCCTGAGGAAGATTCAAAACAAACCCAAAAAAGCATTGCCTGCTTCCTAGGAACTAATAATTTAATTGGAGAGGATATATATACATATATATTAATATATATACATACACATATATATAAAGAGATATGTATGTATCTGTCTATTGAAAGAGAGACAGAGACTGAGAGAGAAAAAAAGAGAGAGAGAGAGAGAAATACATACACATACATACATAAAAGTTAAGTAACACGGTAGGTAAGTATACACTGAAATGTGACCATAAATATACACAGAGTGCCATAGAAATTACATTTTTGTCTTTCCCAGTTCTTTTTCAACATCTCCTGGGTCTGTTCCCTTTTGTCCACTCAGTCTTTTCAAGAGTTCTTAACCTGGGGTTTGTGAAATTGAATGAAAAATTTCACCTTGTTTTCACTAACTTCTAACTAAAATTAAGCTTGTCCTTTCATTGTAAATGTAGACCACAAGCCAAATTAGTATTATACTTCACTAAACTGCCAAAGGGATCTGTGATATAAAAAACGGTTAAGAACTATTGTTTATGTATAATCTATATTAACTTGCTTGCTTTCTCAAGGAGGGAAAGAATTTGAAATTCAAAATATTTTTAAATAAATATCAAAATTTTTGTTTATATGTAATTTGGTGGGAAAACAAATTAAAAAAGAACTTCTGCTCAGATGTTTTCAGAAAAACCTGGGAAGACTTATACAAACCAATACAATGTGAAATGAACAGAACTAGGAGAACACTGTGTACACAGTAACAGCACTATTGTAACAATGATCAGCTGTGAAAAACTGTTTGATCAAGAAAATGATCTAAGATAATTCTAAAGGACACATGATCAAAAATGCTATATACCTCCAGAGGAAAACTGATGAACTCTGAGAGCAGTTTGAAATATATATGTGTATGTGTATATGTATGTGTGTTATGTGTGTGTGTGTGTCTTAATTTCTTTATGTTACTTGTGGAGGATTTTTTTTGTTTTGTTTTTTGAAATTCAGCTAACATGGAAATGTATTTGAGGTGGGAGAAAATTTGGACCTCAAAAAAATTTTAAATGAGTGTTAAATTTTTTTTACTGTAATTGAGAAGTATATAAATAAATAACTTAAAAATATAATTAAAAAAACTCCTGCTCTACCTTAGTTCAGACCTTTATTTTGCTTTATTTGGACTTTGGTTTTAGTCTTTTAGTTTGTCTGGCTGTCTCCAGTCTAATCCCTAGCTGATGTATCCTTCATACAGCTGCTAAATTGATATTGGTAAAATACTGACCTGAAAATATCACTTGCTTATCCCAAAATTTTCAATGTCTCCTATTCCTTCTAGGATAAATGTATCAAAAGGATAAAATAACACAACCGAGTTCAATTTATATCAAGAATGCAGAGTTGACTACTATCAACACAACTGAAATAATTATTAACAAATACAACAGACACCGCACCCTAAACACCCATAAAATATGAGCCCAGACAAAGTCTAGGAAAGTCTAGGACTCTCAGACTCACAAAAATACAGAGAACACACCTCTTGCTGAAGGCAGCTCGGCAGCAGGGACTCAGCACGGCTGGAGCGAAGGCTGGAACACCCGGAAAATGAGACCCCAGCCAGGCCTGGGGCAGTGGGAAGGAGCTGAGCCAAGCCCTGCAGCCAGCCTGCAGAGGTTCTACAGCCTCCAGCACCGCCACATCTGCCAAGGCGTGAGGAAGGGGATGGGAGAGGGGCAGCTTGCACTGCAGCGGTGCAGAGACCACTGAGCCCAAAACCATAGCCAAGGCCAGGCAAGACCCCAGGGCTGCCACGAGGAGCAGCAGAGCCTCCCAAACAACAGCGTGAGTCTACTTCAAAGAAAATCTAAAGCACCTGCCTAAGGGGATCTTTAAATCTTCAGATACGGTTAGTGAAAGTGAAACTTTGAAAATTAATTTGGGGAAGGAAAAGCAGTTCGGCCATTCTGCCCCCGGGGCAAAGAAGCAGTGGGAGAAGGGAACTGCTGGATCCACCGGTGGCCGCCACCAGGCTGCTTCAGAGCCCCTGGCCTGCGGACTCCACAGGGGGGCTGAATCGATTGATCAGGGCCAAGTGCTCTGGATCTGGATTGTGGTCTTGGGTGGTGGTCCTGGGGTGCACTTTCAGCAAGCCAAAGCTGGGGGGACTTGCAACACCCCCCTAATAGCTCCGGCAGTTGGGAAAACCCCAGTGATTTGGAACAGAGCTTCCTCCCTTAGAAGCAGAGTTTCACAGAGCTAAAAAAACCCAATCAATTAATTGACTGGCCAACATGAGAAAAGGGAAGCAAAATAAAAACAATAAAACTCTAGAATCCTTTTTTGGGGA
>CM053596.1:160295337-160322884 GCA_028646575.1 Pseudocheirus occidentalis
AGAGCAGGGGAGGGGCTTTACAGTGGGATTGCTGTTTTAGGGATGGGGCAGGGGCAAGACGGGGAGAAAATGTGTAATTCAAAAATGTAATGAAAATGAATAATGTAAACAAGAAAACAAATAAAAAATAAATAAAAAAACAAATACAACAAAAATTTTAGAATTATATCATCAGATGCAGAAAAGCCTTTTTTAAAAATACAACATTATTTTGTGGGAGAAAAACACACTAGAAAAGATATGAATAAATGGTACTTTCCGCAATGTAGTAATTAGTATGTATCTAAAAGCTAGAGGCAGAATTCTAAGTAAGGAGAATAAACCAGAGGCCTTTCTAATGAGTGTGGGATTATGAAGTGAGGATGTCCATTACTTACTATTTGATATAGTACTAGAAATCCTAGCTATGGTAATTAGAAAAGAAAAAGAAATTTAGAGAATAAGCACAGGCAAAGAAGAAACAAAATTATTGTGCTTTGCAGGTTATATGATGGTTTACTTATAGAACCCTAGAATCAACTAAAAATCTAATTAAAACAATAACATGAGTTGTAGGATACAAAATAAATCCCCCCCCAAATCAGCATTTCTCTATAATATCAACAAAACTTATCTGGAAAAGAAAGAAAATGCTATCTAAAATGACTTCAAAATGACAAAACACTTGGGAGTCTACCAACTTAAGATAAAAACAAGAACTACATGAATAAAACTGTAAAACATTGCTTGTGGAAATAATGACAAACATAAATAATGAAAGAAATATTAACTACCTATAAGTAGACTGAGCCAGTATGATAAAAATGATACTACCTAAACTGTTTTATTTATTCAATACCATACCAAAGTAGCAAAGAATTATTTTATAGAAGCATAAAAAAATGATAATGAAATTCATTCAGAGGAACTAAAAAAACCCAGGAATGTCACAGGAAATAGTGGGGGAAAAAAGTGGGAAGGAAAGGAGCTTAGCAGTACCAGACCTCAAATCATACTACAAGGTAGTAGTCATCAGAATAATTTATTATTGGCCATGAGAAGCCTCTGCTGGTAAATAGAGTCAAGAAGACCTGAACTGAAATCTAGTATCAGATACTTCCTGGCTATCTGACCTTAATCACTTAAGTCACTTAATCTCTGTTTGCCTCAGGTTTCTTGACTGTAGAATGGGGAGAGTCATAACACCTGTCTCCCGTGGTTGTTGTGTGAGTAACAAATGAGAAAAATTTTTATAAAATGTTTAGCTCAGTTCCTGGCACATAGTAGGAGGTATGTAAATGCTAGCTATTAATATTAATATCATTATTATTACTGGTTTTAAAATAAAGGTTAATCAGTGACACAGAATGGGTATATAACATTACTAACTCATCTATTAGACTAGTGTTCAATAAATTTAAAGACTCTTAGCTATTAAGTGAAGGACTCACTACTTAACACAATCTACTCGGAAAACTAGAAGAATGACTGATAGTAAGTCTGGACCAATGCCTCATATTATATACCAAGTATGGTCCAACTGTATATATGGCTTAGATATAAAAGGTGACATCAAAAACAAATTAGAGGCACAAGGAAGAAGTTATCATTTGGATTTATGGATAAGAATCCATGACCAAGCCTGAGATGGAGAGGACCATAAAAGACAAAATTTTACTACTTAAATATAAAAAGGGTTTGCATAAATAAAACCAGAGAGGCTAAAATTAAAATAGTTACCTGGGGAAAAGTTTTACAACTTTCTCTGATAGTGGACAGAGCACTGGTCCTGACTGGCCTCAGCATGCATTGGCCAAAGACAGAGATGTGAAATACCCAGGCCAGCTCCACCCTTGCACTTTGGAATGCTGAATCAGGAGTGATTGACTTTCCTCTTTCAGAGGAACCTCAACTACAGGATGTGTCATAAATCTGGAGGATTATATAGGTCAATAATGGAGGAAAGATTCACTGGAGGGGAAAGGAGAAGTATATTGACTGTTTATAGACTCAGATATAAGCCCTTTGTACTTTATGTTTTCTGCCAAATGAAATAAAGACTAATTTTTTAAAGCTAAATTGAGCATTTCTAGGACCACATCAATTAAATAAACATGCCACTTTTCATTTAGATAGCATTTTCATACTGTAATTCAGCTTTAGTTAATTAATAAAGGAAGACAGTTTTGCCCACTTAAAAAAAAATCTGGCCTCAGACACTTATTGTATGACTCTGGGCAAGACACTTAACCTCTGTTTCCTCAACTGTAAAAGAAGGATAATAAAAGCACCTACCTTGGAGAGCTGTTTTGAGAATCAAATGAGATAATATTTGTAAAAGAGCTTAGTACAGTGCCTAACACATAATGGGCATTATATAAATGCTTATTACCTTCCCTTCTTTCCAAAGATATGTATGTGTGTGTGTGTGTGTATGGATATATGGAATTGATTTAAGTATACAAGAAGAACAGCCATTCCTTTACTAATAAATTGTAAATGGATTTGAGCAAGCAGGTTTCAAAGGAATAAATTTAAGCTACCAAAAACCATTGGAAATGGTTTTTGCCTCTTATTTTTTAATTCAAACTCACTGGGAGCCTCCTCCAATACAAATCTCTAATTATCAGAGAAATGTAAATTAAAGCAACTCTGTGCTTCCACTTCAGATTGGAAAAGTTGACAAAAAAGAAAAATGAAAAATGTTGGAAGGGTTCTGGAAAAACAGGTACATTAATGCACTGCTGGTGGAATTGTGACTGGTTCAGCCCTTCTAGAAAGAGATTTGAAACTATGCTCAGATATGTAACTGTGCATGACCTTTGACAACCACTTTGATCCTAATTCATCTATATCCCTAAGAAATTTTTAAAAGAGGAAAAATACACTTTTTTCTATATATTTGTAGCAGCTATTTTTGTAGTGGCAAAGAACTAAAAACTAAGGGAATACTCATCAATTGGAGAATTTCTGAACAAATCAAGGCATATAAATGTGACAGAGCCATAAGAAGTGATGAAAGATATATGAACTAATGTCAAGTAAAGTGAGCAGAACCAGAAAAACTATAGATAGATAAATAGATAGATAGATAGATATAGATAATTACAATAACATTGTAAAAATAAAAAATTATGATCTATGCAATGACTAACCGTGATTCCGAGTACCAGTTATGAAGCATAATATCAACTTCTGTCAAAGAGGTGATAGACTCAAGTCAGAATGACACACATTTTTCTGGACATGGCCAATGTGAGAATGTGTTTTTTTTTGAATGTGCATATTTTGGATAAGTGTTTTATCTTGACCCCATCACCCCAGTGGGGCAGATGTGCAAAGAAGAGAAATTATTGTTTGTTAATTGAAAAAAAGTAAAATAAAAGTTACATCTTTAAAAAATAGAAAGTCGCCTAAACTCTCAGTTGCCCAGAGAGTTCTAGGCAAATCTCTAAGACTAAATTTCAGGGGAAAAAAGCAGCTATGTGTTAGTAGAAGTCTTCTTTATATAAACTATAACTGAGAAGAGTTCCCTTTATCAGTGAAATCACAGGTTCAGTCCCTGTTCCTATCTTTATAGTCAATAAAATGATGAGAAGGTGCCCAGTCTCTTACTGTCTTGTCCCTAACTGTACTGCCTCAGAGGGTCTTTGTCCAGTGGCTGAGAGAGTAATCTTAATTTTTTACATTTTTAGAAAGAGTGGAAGGCATAGCATGGGCCCTGTACCCTCTGGAAACCCCATCCAGTAATCTAACAATCCAGGAATTTGCTTTGGCTTGCTTTATGAAAGTCCAGTCACTAATCATCTCCATAATCCCTTTCCATACCCTTCATGAACATAAACCCTTCCAGTTGTCTTCAAAAAGAAAAGACTTAGCAGGCAATATACAAGTACAAAACCTCTCATTTTCTATGAGTTGGTTTGCAGATAAAGTTTTTGTTATCTTAAAGCCCATATACATACTGTTAGAAAACGAAAACTCAAAAGCCCCAACAACCACATCGGATCACACATGTATGAAATTCAGGCTGAGTCGGTTTTGAAAATTAACTATTTGATGTTTGGATTCCTCTTGAGGTGCTATCTTTCCTGCACTAATCATTAGGATAGCTTGAAAGTCTTCTCTGCCTGTACTGGCTGCTGGCTGGCATCTTGAAAAGCCAGCCTCTTGCTATGTAAATTCAAATTCAGTGAAAAAATCTCTAGCAGCTGCACATCTTACCGCCAGAACATGTTGTCATTAGATAGGAAAATGAATCAAAACATTCTTGGAGCCCTGAGTTAGGCTTTTCTCTTGTTCTTTTTGCCTCTTATTTTTATGCCTCCTATTTTTTAATTCAAACTCACTGGGAGCCTCCTCCAATTTAAGCTTTGACTGTCCCTAAGATATTTTTGAGGTACATTTACATACTTTATTTTAAAACCTGGGCATGAATATAATAATATTTATCAAAATTTTGTTAAATTCCCTGATTAGATTATACGTTGTATAATTCTTTAAGTAGCATCTTCTAACCTGGGAGTCAAAAGGCACAAAACTAGTTCAAAATAGTACAAAAAATATCTATGATA
The DNA here is from genome assembly GCA_028646575.1 of Pseudocheirus occidentalis. Classification (NCBI taxonomy): domain Eukaryota; kingdom Metazoa; phylum Chordata; class Mammalia; order Diprotodontia; family Pseudocheiridae; genus Pseudocheirus; species Pseudocheirus occidentalis. The sequence goes on from CM053596.1 coordinate 160,299,891, forward strand.
ATTAAATGTAATGATTTGTTTTACTAATAAAATTCATTATTTCTTTCCTAGTTTATGAACATGTATATTGGCAATAATTTGTGAATTCTAATGATAGCATAAATGAGACTAGTTTCTAAAAATTAATACACACACATACCCATTAGAATACACAAATCTAGGAACTAAAAATACTAGTATTATTTATAATAACATTTTAGCTATAATGCAAATGTTACTATGCAATAAAAAGCTTCTATTAACTATATCTCTATTTCTTACATGTACATATACTCACACCCTTGATTTCGCAAATAAAGGTCCCCACAGCAATAAAATGACAAGTTCATCAAACTGAACCTCAGTTGAGATTCAAAGTCATTACCATTTCACGTTCGGATCAAAAAAAATGTTAAAGGTAGGGAAGTAGGGCCCTTCATTTTACAGAGGAGAAGACTGAGACCCAAGGATATAAGGAGTGACTTCCCAAGGATTCCACAGCTAACAAACAGCAGAGAAAACCCTAAAAACCACAACACCTGACTCCTAAGAGTCAGCACACCACATTTATTTCCCACTTATAATCACTCACTCATTCTACTTTCTGTTCAAAAGCAAAGACCTAAAAGTGTATAGAACAGAGCCATCCACACAAACAGAATAGCCCTTCTCAGGCAAAGACTGTTCTGAAAGCACAGGTAGTGGCCAAAAAGTAAAAACTCTCTCCCCAAAATATCTCCTTCCCTGGGTATCTTCTTGTCTGGGGAAGGCAAGGAGGTTTTGTATAGAGGGCAAGGTAGATGAAACAGGATACATACCATTCCTTTCCTAGGATACCAGTCTAGGATTTTAATTCTTATTTTAACTTTCCAGCCTCAAAGACCCAGGAATCCAGGCAGTCTAGGAATGTATTATGTATGTGTATAAAAGATCTCAAGGAAAAAAATAATACCATATCCAAATGTATGACCTTTGAACCTTCACAAATGTAGAATTCAAAAATTATCATTAAACAAAACACTGGATTGGGGTGGGAATCATTGTATCCTGAAGGTGGAAGATCCAGCTGTAACGAGCAGCATCAATACCCAGATCCTGGATCCAACATCTGTCCAAAAGCCGAAACAATGGCCCATAACATGGGAATATTATTTCTTTAAGCAAATGCTGTGTACAGAACATCATTGACAGTAGTAAGGTTATCACTGACATGTGAAAAGGTTACAGGAAAAGGCACCAATTGTTAACAATTCTGGGAGTAAGTCTGGTTTTCTGAATTCACACAGAAAAGTATTTGACTTTAGGGGAGGCCTAGGCCTAATTAACTCACAGTTGAAAGAGATGATATTTCAATACCTTTCCTCAGTAATACATTCCAATATTTAAGAATCCCAACTCTTAGGAAGTTCTCCATTACAATGGAGATATAATAACAAGAGTTATTAACCTGTGGGCCAAGGATTCCCAAGAGATCCATGGATAGACTTCAGGGTCTTCGATCATGGATGGGGAAAAAAATTACATATTTTCATTAATGTCTAACTGAAACGTAGCATTTTCTTCAGTTATTTAAATACACTATTCTGAGAATAGGTCCAAAGGCTTCATTAGACTGCCAAAGATGTTCATGACACAAATAAAAGTTTAAGGACCCCTGGAATAAACTAAAAGCCTGTTGATCTACTTTAGGTCCATTTCTCCTTGGAGGAGTCCAGCCTTCCCTCAAGATGATCCATCATCCTTGGTATAATAGCTGCTTAGTATATACTTGAAAGGTTATTAAAGTTATTTTATTGGTTTCTCATTCCTGGCCCATAGAGCTGAGACTAAAACTTTTTAATCATCTTCATTGTTCATAGCTCGGCTCTGGACCCTGTAGAAGTTCTCCATGTCCCTCTTAATTTCAAAAGTGTAAGACCATAAAAAAGCAAAGTCATAATATAAGGGAGGAAAAGCAGTACCTGGAAAATAGATTCTGTTTTTGTTAGGCTTTCCAGGCTAGGGCCTTAGATTTGATTTCCCCTGGGGATAGTTAACTCTGTTCCACGGTTACCAACAAGATCCCTAACTTAAACCCATGAAAAGCCATGCATTGATTACAAAGGGAACCAACAAGAATGATGGATGCTGACCTTTATACAATAAAGTGAGAAAAGAAGAAAAAGAAGAATGTAGCGCTTCCTAACTACAACTAGGTGAGAGGAAAAATGAATGAGAATGGACAACTGCTACTGATATGGATTTAAGAGAGATTTATTGGGAAAATGTTATATACTTGGCACTGAAATTAATTCATTTTAACGTAAATTGCTAGTAAATTGTTAATTGGTCTAATTGGTGTTCAACTAAGCTTCTAATAAAACATTTTAATAATTTTTAAAAATCCAGATAAAGAATTGTGAATGAATTCCCACATAGCCTTGCACTTCTACTAAAAAATACTCAAACAAATTCACTGATAATGAGTCATGGCTTTATTTTTACATATGAAGGACAAATCATCCAAGGGAAAATGTCAAAAAGAAGACCCAATAGCTACAATACCTACTGAAGGCCTATTTGTTTGAATAACTATATTATTTCATGTTCTCTAACCTGAAAATGAATGAACAGAAAAGCATTTATCAAGTACTTACTTTCTACCAAAGCTGTTCTAAGTGCTGAGGATTTAATAGAAAAGTGAGATAGTCCTTGCTCTCAAGGAGCTCACATTCTAATAGTAAGAGACAACATAGGCCACGTGTAGGTTGCTTGATAGTGAAAAGGGAAAAACATACCCCCCAAACTAGAATCTAGTCCATGGGTGGAGGAAGCTGGCACAGCAACCAGTCAAGTGCTTCAGTTAAAAAGCATTCTGTAGGATCAGCATTATTGTTATTAGTTGACAACTAAACTTTATCATGAAATACACAGAAACCCAGAGCTAAAAGGGACCTTTGGCATTCATCTAGCCCAGCCCACTAACTTCAAATAAATTAATGTTTAAACCATTCAAAAGAGATAATGGCCTTTTTCCTTCTTGAAAAGAGAGCTAGAAATTATAGCCTTCTTCCTGTGTTTTATAACCTTGACAGTCAAGATGTTTTTTTCTTTCATTATGGCAAAACTCCAACTCCCCCCACAAAAAAAAAAAAACCAAACCCACTTCTACTTTCCTTTAAACCATTTCATCTTGGGCAGTTTTCCATGGACAACCACTCCCCAACATCTTCCTTGAAGACAGTAATTAAAGCACCCTTCAGCCTTCTCTTCTAAGAAAAACAACCCCAATTCTTTTCATAGAGGCCCTAAGGTATAGAGGAAACCCCACTGGACTAAGAAGTCAGAAGATCTGGGTTTGTTTTAGGTCTTCCAAGTGTATGGTCTTGGTCAAGTCCCTTCACTCATCTATACCTCATGTCTTCATGTACATGTTCTAGAATGGTCAGGATCAGGAGCTGATCAGAGACAAGGTTAGAAATGCAGAAATGCTAAAGAACAGGTGTCACTTTAGAGTTGCTGCTAATCAAGTAAAATCTTTTGGTTTTATCTCTATACTCCACCAAAATGAAGTATGAGATATTAGCCTGTATTGCCCTTTTCTATGCCTAAGTGCATAGTGACAACCGCCATAGTTTCGTTGATGACTTCCACCCTCCAAAGTCATAAGCACTCAGTTCAAAGTTCAAAATGTAAAAATCTACTACTCCCAAATTGCAATTACTATTTTATCCAGCTGTTTAACTGTCTTAATCTCTGGCACAATACTCTGTATTCCCGCTGGTGCTCTGTCCTCAGCAACTGGAGAGATGAAGACTGATTAAATTTATTCCCCACTTGTCTGGTGTTTTTCCTACAAGACTCATGCCCTGCATGACCTTAATAAATGTTTGTTGACTGACTCACCTTCTTCAAATAGGATAGGAAAAGCTTTTGGATTTTAGTCGTGCTTTATATCGTCAAACCAACAGCTTTTCAACTACTTTTTAAATCCTATGGGAAAGGATTTATTTTGTACAATATTCAATAGAATGCTCTGGGTATTTTGGCCCTATTTGATGATAATGAGGATAAAAATTCTGAGGAGGAAAAAAAGTGAATATATAAAAATAAGTATTCAGATGACATAATTTTGTAAAAATCTTTTTTCTGAGTGTTGAACCTAAGAATAAAAAGTTAAAGAGAGAAGGCTTTAAGTGCCAAGGGAACCAGACAAGAATGAGAAGATAGGGTTTTTATCTGTGTGTTCTTGAATAAATAACTTCATCTTTCTGGGTCTCTTGTTTTCTCATATGTAAAAAATTAAAAGGTTGCATTCGATGTTCCCTAGGGTCCATTCTAGTTTTAGAACCAAAGAATCATAGAAGTTTAGGTCATGACAACAATGATAAGAAGCATCATCGTACTCAAACGTGGGACCCATACAGAACACAGAGGGCGTACAGAGAGGTGTAATTGTCAAGAGAAAAAGAAAATAAAATTCCCTCCTTCCCAGATTAATGCTAAATCTCCATACAAAAAAGTCATGCTTGCTATCCTTTCCATATGGAAACAATGTTGCTGACAGACTCTAAGTAGAATATATTATTTGAGTTATTTTTCCAATGGTAGTGAGAGATTTGCACTGATGCTTTTACCAGCTGGGTATTCTTCAGCGAGTCACTTAACCCCACTGTGCTTTAGTTTAGGGTGCGCTGGATCTGCAATCAGGAAGACTGCCTCAGACACTTACTAGCTGTGTGATTGGGCACATCACTCAACACCTGTGTGCCTCAGGTTCCTTATCTGTAACATGGGAATAATAATAACATTCACCTCTCAGGATTATCTTGAAAATCAAATGAAATATTATTTGTAAAGCACTCTGCACACCTTAAAGCATTATATGTGGCCTGAGGTCCTTTCTGGAGCTAAGATCTATGACCCTATGCCCTCCTACTCCAGTCTCTTTTATGGGCTGCAGCACAATTCACAGATCAGCTCCTATAGTCTAGGACCAATTTGTAGCTATGAATCAGGATGAAGTGAATTTAACCATATATAATCACTGTGACTTCCACATCATTGTTTTTTTATAAACATTTGAACTAAATTGGCTATTGATTAAAGTGAATTATTCCCAGGGAGAGATCAGATGTGAAAGTGAGAAAGTAGGAGGAAGAAAGCAAGAAGTGACCATGACACCTACTTGGCTTCCTAAAGAAGTGAAGAAAACAAAAAGCTGGTTCCAAAACCTCTAATCAGTGACCAAGGAAACCATGGTCAATTTGAGGTGCCCTTTATTTCTTTTCAGTTTCATAATAAACCACATCATTGCTATAACCACATCTAGAACCCATCTTAATAAGTCTAAATTATGGCAATTCCAAGAAAACTATGGTAACTGAAAGAGAAGTTTCTGTAAATCTTTAACCTAGCAAATTTTTCACAAACCCTAAGATAAATTTACTGAGGATAAAATTTACGTTCTCAACTTTACAGAACAAAATAAAAGATAAGGAACACTTGATTTGCTCTTCTTTTTTTTTTTTTTTTTTTTGGTTTTTTGGAGGGCAGTTGGGGTTAAGTGACTTGCCTAAGGTCACACAGCTAATTTTTTTGTGTTAAGTGTCTGAGGCTGGATTTGAACTCAGGTACTCCTGACTCCAGGGCCGGTGCTCTATTCACTGCGCCACCTAGCCGCCCCTTGATTTGCTCTTCTAACCTATTATACAACAGGAATCCAGCTCAAACACTTGGGTTATTTGTTTGTTTGTTTTTAATAAATCTTTTTATTCTCTGAAGGTGGACAGGAAACACTTCTTGATTTAATAATGGGATACTCTTTTCTCTCATACAATAAAGGATACTCTCTACCTCCCACTCCCCGAGTTAGGAAGACCTGAGTTCAAATTTAATCTCAGACACTTACCACTTGTATGACCCTGGGCAAGTCACTTATCCTCTGCTTCAGTTCTGTTAGTAGTAAAATGAGGAAAATAATAGCACCTGGCTCTCAGGGTTTTTATAAGGATAAAATGTGATAATATTTGTTGAGGTTTTAGCATAGTGCCAGGCAAATGCTTCCCTCTTTCCTTCCTTCCATCTCTCATACCATAAGATTTTTTTCCCCTTGACTTTTGCCTTCATACAGTTTGCAAAAGCAATTAAGCTCTTTTATTACCCCAATGGGAATTTTCCAAATGTTTCAGAGGATTCAAATCTTTCTTCTTTTGAGGCTCATCATCCTTAGAGGACCACAGATTTAGAGCTGGAAAGGGCCTTAGAGGTCCTCATGTTTAGTTTCATCATTTTACAGATAAGAAAACTGAGGCCCAGAGGCTTTAAGTGATATGCCTAGAGTCACATAACAAGTAAATGTCTGCTGTGAGATTCTGAACTCAGATCATCCTGACTCCAAATCCATCATACTAACCACTGTCACACCTACCCAGTAACATTTATCTACATGTAAAAGAACTTTGGTCTATCTTTTGGAGCAATAACTATTTTTGCATCTGTGTCTTAAGAGTATGCTTATTAACAATCCTAAGGCCCTTGTTTCATTGTTAAAAGTAGTTAATTTTCCTTCTAAAGTTGTATGATTGTACATATCTTACATTAATCATCAGTCATAAATATGCATATGTATATGTTATGTAGACACACGCATTGATATACTTTACATGGAAAGAATATTTTATAGGCTAATAAAGGAATCTTTAAACTTTTATAGGTAATTACTTTAGAAGGTATGTGGATTATAAAGAAAATATGTTGATTATATTTATATAAGCATTAATTGCATATACTCTTAACTGTGTACAATTCACCTTCATCTAGGTGTTCATCTCTGGTACTCAAGGAATGTCAGATAATATCAGTACAAGTAGCTCACTGGCTCATTTTTATGGTGGAAAATGCTTAAAGAATACACTTCCTTCTGTAATGTGCATCCCTGAATAGAAGGCTCTTGTTTACTGATAAACTCTAAGCTTCCTCCTCAGTCATTAAAAATTCAAGAATATGGGAATAGCTGTAGTTTCATCAGTGAAACCAGGTTATGAATGCTGAGAACAACTGTAAAGTGGACAGGGGCTTTAATATACAGTCCATAGTATCCTAAACTTACAGCAAGATCACAAGAGTCATCTGATCCAACCTCCTCATTTTATAAGTGAAGAACCTAAAGCCAAGAGGGGCGATGTGACTTGCCTTGGTTCACATGGCTAGTAGGTAACAGAGCCAGGATTCAAACCCAGATCTTCTGTGATTCCGAATCCATCTTTCCTTCTACTGTACCTCACTGCCTACCCTGAAAACCGTAATCATTTCACCATTTTACAAAACTCAGTAGGTTGCAACAACATCCATGTTGTGGCTTCAAAGCCTGTGCCATCAGAAAAATATCTGTGTTGTCATCCAACAAATCATTTCTTTCCTAGAGCATTTCCACTAATGTCAAACAACATACGGAGAGTTTCCATTTAAATTGTATGCTTGCCCCATGGTGATCACTTGCCTAAATTATTAGCAAATCAGAAAAAAAAACCTGTGGCATAGAGTGGGGTCAGTCACTGCATAAACCTCAGCTACCAAGACTGAGATAAGTAGCCGTGCGGGATAAAATACAGTAGTTGCTGTCTATGTCCAAACATTAAAAAAAAAGCAGAACTGGTGTGTAGACCTAGCCCTCATCAAAAAGACTCCTTATCTAATATCTACATATACTGACAGTTCATTCTAAGTAGCTTGGTCTAACCATTAAACTTGTCCTGAAGAGGGTATGGGGCACAGGATGAAAAATGTTCATGAGGTGTTGAGCCTACACTGGCTCCAAAATGACAATGTGTTCTAGGCATGGGGTGCTTAGCTCATACACAGAATCATTCAGATTCTAGTTCAGAACAAACAGGATCTCATTCCCTGAAACCATGGCAAAGTTTAAGTGACTTATTCAAAGTCATGTAAGGACCCAAGAATGTGAAACTCCCAAACTTCAGCTGATGTCAATGAGCCTTAATCTTTTATCTCTGCAAAATGCAGAGGCAATAAACAAATAGTTCTTGAATAATAAGTTACTGCCAACTATCTGAAAAAAAAACGAAAATATACACATATGTATATCTCTTATCAAAGAGGACTGATCAGACCTCCAAATTTACTTCAATGATACGAGCTGCTCTCTGTACAATAAATATCTCATTTAGAATAAATCATCTATCCCTAGGAAACTCTGTCTTATTATAGGCTTACTGAATAGCCACATAGTCATTTGTCACATGGGGGGTAGGGAAGACCACAACCAAACACCTCCCCAAAAAACCCTCCCCACAACAGAAAGTAGTAGGCCACGGCGGATGGCTTCCCAGCCCCCCAAGAGGAAGTGCACTCATCCCTCAGTGTCTGTATGTCATCTGGCTGCAATTCACCATGAAAGCCTTTGGATTCCTATCCACCAAACCTGTTTAGAGTGCTTTGCTTTAATCTGTGCAAACCCACACACTTACAGCCATAAATGCATTTGCACTGAGAATGACTGCTGAGGATGTGAATACTCCAGGTGTGGCTGTATTTGTCACTTCATCGGCACAGCTATTTAGGCCTAGTCTTCTCCATTGGCTTGAAGCTCTGTTCACACCATCTTGGGTAACACATCACATTATTCTTCCTTATAAAAACAAATAAACTCAAATGAGCATTTACAGGCAGTTCATCCTCCGGAATATTTTATTTTTCCCCAGCATCTAAGTAAGAGAAAAAAAATGTTCTAACCCACCCAGTTAAAAAAATCCCAAATCAGAGATTCACCTGATCACTTCCTCCATTTCACAGGCCTCCCCCACGTTCCTCACCTCCGCAGATCTGCTCAACCCAAGGGTTCCTCGGTTGTTGGCAACCACTTAGTCACCAATAGTACAGCACTGCAGTACCAACCCACTACTCGGCAACCTGGCTACCTGAGTCGTACCAAGTCAATGCAGTTTTAATTTCCCCTTCTACAGGGCAAGCTACACTATCCCATGAGGCTGAGAAAAAAAAATGCCTTCACACTTATAATGGTTCCCTCTGAACCAGGGCATCAGGAATTTAAGCAGTTCTCAAGAATGTAGAGCTGGAAATATTGCTTCCTAGCCGATTCTGCTAATAACAGAGCTGGGTTCAAGAGGCACCCTCCGAAATAACTCCAATCCATTTGTGTACACAGGATGCCCAAGTTTAAAACAAATGGTAGAAAATAAAACTTAAGTACAAAATTCAATGAGGCATTAAATATTTCATAACTGAGTACAGAGAGAAAAGTTATAAAAATAATCAGATCTTGAGGAGCATCTAGGGAAACTGATTTACAAAATTCAAATACTTGTATTTTCATTCCCCCATCCCACCCTACCCCTAACTCCCACTTGATATTTTCTCCAGTCCAGTTGCAAGGGTTTCAGATTTTCTTCCCTGAAGTAAACTGACAGCTAGATAATTTACTAGTGTGCTGGGCAACATGTTGAGAGGTTATACTTTGCAGAATTAAAGTTGGTGCCCACTAAAGGACGCAGGCAAAAGAATGGAATGCCTTATCTGAACTGAGGATTTTATCTCTCATGGACATCAGATCATTTGGTACATACGTCTGCACTGACGTATACACTAGTTTATATTATAATCTTTTTATTTTGTGTTTAGCCACAGAACCTTATGTAACATATTTCTATTTAATATGTGACAGTATGTACAGCACAGTGTTCATAAAGAAGCAGACTCCCCACAGTGTCCCCTCTTCCTTGCCTCCCAAAATAAGAAATAATTCTGCCTTGCAAGGTTTCTATGTAACTGCTGAAGAAAGAAGCAAGAACTACCACCAGCAACAGCAGACTTAGAGGAAAGAACCAGGATATCATCCCTGTTCTTGACTCAAAGCTACCTAACACCCTATTGGCATGATTGGGGAGAGATTTTAGTGACCATTATAATCCAGATTTGAACAAATTTTATTAGCCTGGCCAATAGGCTAAAAAAAACCCAAAAGTCCAGTTTTCTAATCCAAATGTCTGTGAGCGTTTCAGGGAGAGTACATGAGCCCTACACACTGTCACTGTGACACAGTACTACGGTATTACATTATCACAGGCACATGCATCTGATTCTCTTAACAAAGAAGCAATAGATAGGCATGAGTTGTTTGTTCAGTAAGCAAATAACCCAGACAGCAACTCAGGAACTCCCCATTCATGCCAGCTCAGAATAAGTATTATATAATGAATGGGCTTTTCCTATTAACCCTGCTGACATAAAACATATATATTAGAACAGCTTTCTGTACAGTTATAAACAAAAACAAAAACAAAACTGGTTCTATAAGGAAGCAGTCACACCTTGTCAGGGCAAATGTGGACTGGGTAGTCTATATATCAAGATAACCTATAATCTTTTTAAGCCTTTGCTGTCAGCCTTGTTTAAAAAAAAACTGCTTGTCAAGAAATTATGTAATGGAAGATTGTTTCAGGTGACTGTAAACTGTATATAATCCATTAACAGAGCAGTCAGTTAACATCGGAACGATGCTTGCTCTCAGCTCCATGTTTCCTGCATTGCCTGTTAGGCTTTTAGTAATGGGGAGAGGGGGAGGGAGAGAAGGAAAGGGGTAGTAGGAGGGTCGAGGGAAAAGGCTATGAAAATTCTTACCGCCTCCGAATCTTCAAATCCATGCAGGTACAAATTGTCGTACATGGAGCTCTGATAATCCAAAGCACCTCTTTCAGGACAAAAGCAAAATTGCTACAAAACCACAGCTGGGTCAAAAGGTAGAAAAGGCCTATGCTGAAGTACTGAGCCTGCCTTATCAATTTTCTGTGGATTCTCCAGCCAAGATGCTACTCCTTCACATCCTAGAGGGGAAGGTTATCCCTAGAGGTAGTCCAGACCTGGCATTTTATCTGCCTTCCAAATACAGAGCATAAAAGCAAAACCCTTCCCCAACCAAGGACTGATGACAGAGCCAGGAAAGAGCCCTCTGATTGGCTCAGCTCCCCTGCTTCAGTCACTTGGAAGAGCCTTCTTGATAGTGGATGACGAGTCAGAGGATTCTACCTAGCAAAGAGCTCTTTCCGGCTTCCCTTGTGTTTCTCAACACACCATAAATACTTATCAAGATCCAAAAGACCGTTTGGAATCACAGGATGATTGCTGCTCTAAGCATAACTGTTCGCCTTTATTAAGCTCGTAATTTGGGAGGGGGAGGCAGGGAGGAGCAAAGGGAGGAACTGCATTTCCAATGAACACAATGTAAAGACGCAGGAGAACATACATTAATCTGTACCCAACGTCGGTACTTCACAAATAAACTGGGATTCAAATAAAAAGGGCACTAAGTCGTTTCAAACAAAGCCACAGCAGGAAACAGATGGTGAGATGTCTTTCCGATGGTTCTATCCTTTCTAAAAATCACCATGCCTTGCTGGGGGAGGGGAAAAGAGTGTAGGGGAAGTGTGGGGAGGAGAAGCAACTTTGTGACCCACCTGGTGAGGTCTGAAACAGAAACCAGCAGTCTCTTAATTTATTTAGACACTGGTGTTTTTAGGGATTTGAATTTTTTCCCTTCCTCCTAGCTACAGCCAATTCACATATAAGACCTTAAATTAATTCCCCCTTTTTCTTTTTATATACAAATCTCAAATCCTTTCATTGAACTCTCTTTATTCCCAGAGAAAGGCATCAACCAAAGCTTCCTGTCAATCACCAGGGAAAGTCAAGTTTTCAGGACTTCTAAAAGAAGTCTGTATGGTTGAATGAAAGAATTCCAAGAGGGGCCAAGTGTAAGACCAAAAAGAGGCAGCATGACTCAGTGGGAGTGAGCAATGACCTAGAAACTCAGAGACTGGGATTCCTAATATCAACATTGCCATTCACTGATTTGATGACTCTGGGCAAGTCACTTAATATCTACGGACTTTCAACTCCTCACCTGCCAAATTGATGCAAGATGGAAGCACTTTGCAAATACAAAGCGTGCCATGTGCACTCATTGATGTCAGCGTGAATACATCGGCTGCAGTCTCCAGTGCTCAGTGCAGTGTCTGAGACAGGATGCTGTCGATCCCTGTAGGCTAGGGCTCAGATCTGAGACCTGGGCACCTATTCTGCAAGATGAATATTTCTGAAAAGTGCAGCCCCTCAGAGACAAAAAGCAGATGTAAAGCTATAGGCCTCACCAATAACAGATACAATAACTAGGCGGAGCACAACTCTTCTAAGACTGATACTAACACATTATTAGTCTTTATGATCAACCACATGCCCAGACCTGGATTAAAACACCATCAAAAATATCATTTTAGAAAAGCAACAGATTGAAAGAGATTTAACTACCCTGACAGCACTATGGAGAAATGCTAACATTCTGATATGCACACTAAATAAAGTACAATAGAAAAATGAAGCAATTGGTATTGGGTTCCAGACAGAGAAAAGTTTGGAGGCCCAGGTTCTAGTTTTGACATTGCATCTCCAAAGAAGTCATTTCATGTTTTGACCTTAGTTTCTTCACTGGTAAACTAACTTAATTACAAACTAAATAATTATAAGGTCTCAGGGGGCAGCTAGGTGGTGCAGTGAATAGAATAGAGCACTGGCCCTGGAGTCAGGAGGACCTGAGTTCAAATACGGCCTCAGATACTTAACACTTACTAGCCATGTGTCCTTGGGAAGTCACTTAACTCTAATTGCCCTGCCTTTCCCCCCTCCAAAAAAAAAAAAGCAAAAAAAATCTATAAGGTTTTTTCCCTAAGTATATAATTCTAACTATATACATATTCCATATATACATAAATACTTTCAGAATTTGTGGTTTCATTGGGAGAGTAAGGTCTTTCTACTGCTACCTGTTTCCACCTTAGTGGATGGTGTTCATATGTTCCCTGAAGGTCAGAAGAAAAATTTACTGCCTGGTAAGCTAACTTTGTTGGTGATGAGTCTCTCTGAAGTTTGCCAGGCTGGTCCTTTGACTACACATACAGTCTTCACTGGATTCATACCAGATGCTTTTCCAGCTTGGTAGGACCTGCTGGGCTTATGGTTTTGCCAGTATAAGAAGTCTAGGCCACCTAGGTGCCATGACAAGGTACTAGAACAAAACTCCAGTGGAATTATCTGGATTATTTGCATAATTCAAGACAATATAATTTTAGCCAAAGATACCCCAGTAATTAAGGCAAGAATGTTTTTTTCTCCTTGAATCATCCATATAATTGCTTCAATTTACCACTTCACTTTGAGTGTGTAGACACAATCTACATGTCTCAGAGTGTCTTAAAATAAAAACCTAAATTAGGATAAGAGGAAGAGGGGAGACATGTCTGAATTTTACCATGGTTTTAAAGAGTATTCCCTAGAGGGAAATCTATTTGGATGCTTAATTCATATCCCATTTTGTGCTGCCTCAGAGCTTTTCTTGTAGCTACAAGGGGGGTCTAAAGTAAAATCTAAGTAAAAAGATGTTAGTACCTTGAAGCCAAGACACATCACATTTCTCTCTGTGTGTGTCCAGCTGCTGGGATTGTTCCTAGTACACAATAGGTGCTAAATTAATGCTTGTTGAATGGATGAAGGAATATTTACTACATAATGTAGTAAGAATGTTACCAATACCCCCATTAGAATGTAACCTTCTTGAGATCAGGAACTGTTTTTGCCTTCTTTATATTCCTAGCTAGATCTTTTTTTCCTGCTTTTTGGAGGACAATTGGGGTTAAGTGACTTGCCCAAGGTCACACAGCTAGTTGGGTTTTTTTTTTGGTGTTTAGTGTCTGAGGCTGGATTCGAACTCGGGTCCTCCTGACTCCAGGACTGGTGCTCTATTCACTGTGCCACCTAGCAGCCCCATATATCCCTAGATCTTAACAGAATGCCTGACATATAGGTAACAATAAATGTTTGTTCGTTGATGCAGACAGTCACAAGAAAATCTGAGTCTGACATGGCCCTAAATGGAGGACAGAATAAAAATTAGGTATAGCGTTATGGTGGTAGGCATTTTAGAGGCTTTACAATTGTTATTCTCTTCAATTCAACTCAAGGAATGTTCGTTATGGACAAAAATAAGAATAGCAACGGTGTTGACAATTCTCTGATTACAGAGATTTTGAGAGAACTTGGAGACTGTAGGTAGCTATAGAGAGCCAAGTTCTAAAATGTCCATGTGACTATAAGAGTGAATATAGAAAAAATGTAGCCCTCCCAGTCTAGCTCACTGTCTTCTTGTTTATCTCATACCAGACCCTTGATTCCTGATCTGCAGACCTTGCCTTCCACTAGCAGCCCCAGTCTTGACTGTGCTCCTGTGGATCTTCTTTAGACACTATGGCTTTTTAGCTTTCTGATGAGTAAAGCTGGCTAATGATCTTAACGTTTGATTCAGACATCACTACCACCAGGGCCCTTTCACTTCCAAATCCTCTGTCTCTGGCCATCAAGTTCTATTTACTCATGAACACTGGGGCCCCAACCCTCACACATAGGCATAGTGCACATAGCTACTTCTAGGAATTATAATGCTGAAGCCAACAGAACCAAGACCACATTTGGTTCTCTCTCCACAACCTTCCTTGCCTCTTCTAACCTTGCAAAGAAAGCAACAATTCTCAGAAAAGTCAAAAGAATTCCCCGTGTTCCAGATTGTTGTGAGACCCCAATACTACTTTTGATACCTCTTTCCAAATGATGCCAGAAGTATAGAGAACTAGACTAGTTAATCTCCAGGAGGCCAGAACCCCTATACATGAACAGAAAGGAATCTGGTGATATTGGAAGTAAGTTAGAAAAAAGCTTACCCTTGATAAAAATCATCTTATTTTAGGGCATTTGCTACCTACTGACACCTTGAAATTCAGGATGGCTTCAAGAGACTGATTTCCCTGAGAGTCTAGAACAGGGTGGGGAACCTATGGCCTCAAGACCATATGCAGCCCTCTAGGTCCCCAAGTGTGGCCCTCTGACTGAATCCAAACTTCACAGAACAAATCCCCTTAATAAAAGGATTTGTTCTGTAAAACTTGGACTCAGTCAAAAGGCTGCACCCACGGACCTAGAAGGCCGTATGTGACCTCAGGGCTGCAAGCTCCCCATCCCAATCTAGAATGGGATAAATTAAATCTGGCCTGCAAGCTATGGCAAAAGTTCAGTTTCAGGCTGGAGCTTATCCCAGGGTTCCATGGAAAGCATTGAGCCCTATCCATTAGATTTAAACAGCTCAAAAGGAACTTACAGAGACTCACACTCAGACATGGCAGTGAGTTTTTGGAATTGGTTGGCTCTCTCAACTGGGAGACATTTTGAAAACTGAAGGGTTCCTGATAGTTGAGAACTTGGACTTATTTAAGATGATCATGATCACGATCATGATCATGATCATGATAACTATTCACATTTATATAACACTTCACATACATTATCTCACTTGATCCATACAACAAAGTTATTGTAAGTGTCACTGTAAGTGTCAAGTGTAAGAAGTAAGTGTCATTACTTCTTCCATTTAACCAATGAGGAAATTGAGGCTAAGAGGGATTAAATGATTTACTTGGGGTCAAACAACTAATAAGAGTCTAAGTTAGAATTTGAACCTAAGTCCAAATCCTGATCCATTATGACATTTATTTTCTCTCTCTTTCCATCTATAGATCCTTTTCTTGCTGCCTACAAACATGCTACATCATCATGATGATCAATCAATCCTCACCTGATTGATCCATCACCACTAGCTCTCGTTCTGTATTTCACCTCACTTCATGGCCACACCCTTGAGAGAGCTTTCTATAGTCAAGTTCTCTCACTCTCTTCTAAACCCTCTGCAGTCTGCTTTCTGACCTCATCTTTCAACTAAAGCTGTCATCGCCAAAGTTACTAGTGATCTTCTAATTGCCGAATCTAATGGTCTTTTGTCAATCCTCATCCCTCTTCAACTTTCTGCAGCATTTGACAGAACTGATCTTCTTTCCTTCTGGGTCTCCTCCCCTATCTAGGTTTTGGTGACATGGCTCTCTTCTGGTTATTCTATCTATCCAATCGCTCCTTCTTAGTCACCTTTGCTAGTTTTTCATCCATATTATGGCTGCTAACTGCAGGTGTCTTGGAGGGTGTACCAGAGCCAGCTCTAACTGGGTTGTTAAATTTTAAGTATGACCATCAGAAATCAGCAAACTCAGAAACTGACAAGTCATATATTAAGGCTTGATTTATCGTTTTGTTGATTGTCTAGACTGAAAAAGGGATGCATATTAAATGCATATTAAAGCTAAAAGTATATTTTTAAAAACCAGTTGTTAAACATTTACTAACAGATCCCCTGGATGTACTCCAAGTTTCAGCCTAGGACTCCCACTTCTTTTTACTCCATATTAAGTCACTTGGTGATCTAATCTTCCAAGGGTTCAACTGTCATCTCTAGGTGTTGACTCCCAGGTCTATATATCCAGCACCATTCTCTCTCCTGAGAGACAGTCACCCATTATAGCCTCCTTCTTGAACACCTTAACCTCATATCAAGAGGCATCTCTAACTCAACACATCCAAAACAGAAATCATGATGTTTTTCCTACAACATTCTCCCTCTTCCCTATTTCTGTCAACAGCACCAACATCCTTCCAAGTCACACAGACTCACAACCAATATTTCATTCTTCACTTTAATGCAATCCATCTCTTCAATCCAATGCCAAATCTTGTGGTTTCTATCTTTACAACATATCTCATTCTATATGATCCCTTCTACCTACTCACACAGCTACACCTCTAGCTCAGGCCCCAGTCACAGCTTGTCTGCACTAATATAATAGTCTTCTTCTTTCTTCAAATCTCTCCCAGCTCCAATCCAACCTCCACTCATCTGCCAAAGTGATTTTTCTAAAGTGTAGACTTGACCATGTGACTGTCCTGTTCTTAGCTCTCACAGATCTCCAGGGGCTCCCTAGCACCTCTAAGAGTCTAAAAACTCCTCTTTAGGACATTTAAAGCCCTTTATGATCAGTCCCTTCCTACCTTTCCAATTTTCGTAAACTTTACTTTCCTCCATGAACTCTGTGATCCATCCACACTTGTAATGCCTCAAATACAAAACTCCACCTCCCATCTCTATAACTGCACATGTGTGTAAATATTGGCTCCTTACCTTATCTTAGTTCCCTGGCTTCCTTCAAGATTCAGCTTAAATCCTACCTTCTAGAGAAGGCCTTTCCCAGTCCCCCAAGCTGAAATCACTTCTTTTTTCTCTGTGTCTGCATATATTATCTAGGATATATCTGTCTTCCTTATTAGAATGTGAGCTTCTTGAGGGCAGGGATTGTGTTAGTCATTTTGTTTTCATCTTTAACACTTAATATAGTACTTGGCACATAGTAAGTACTTAAAAAGGAGGTGAGGGGGGCTTGTTGATTAAGTGACTGACCCTCTTCAGATGATGTCAGCAACTTCGTAAACACTTAGGCATTTGAGATTTGGTTCAGGGGATTCCAGAATGCCTCTGCATGATGTGTTCTTGGAAAGAAAAAATACACTGACATAAAAGGGAAATTAGGTAGTATAATGGATAGAGTGCTGGGCCTGACCTCAGACACTTACTAGCTGTGTGATCCTGGACAAGTCACTTAATGACCCTATTTGCCTCAGTTCCATTTGTAAAATGAGCTAGAGAAGGAATGGCAAAGCATTCTAGTATCTTTGCCAAGAAAACCCCAGACATGACTGAAAAACAACAACAAAAAGGCAAGAAGAGCAAAAATGGATGCCTCCTGGTTTGGGTTCCCTGGGTAAGCAATAGGTTTATTTTTAAATTTTGTTTCCAATTACATGTGAAAACAATTTTTAACATTCATGTTTAAAAATTTTGAGTTCCAAAATCTTTCCCATTCTCCCTTTGCCCTCCTTGAAAAGGCAAGCAATTTGATATAGGTTATATTTGTACAGTGATGCAAAACATGTTTCCATATTAATCATGTTATAAAAGAACATATAGACAAAAAAGCCAAAGGAAAATAAAATTTTTAAAGTATGTTTCAATCTATATTCACATTGCATCACTTCTTTCTCTGGAGGAAGATAGTTTTTTTCATCATAAAACCTTCAGAATTGTCTTAGATCATAATACTGCTGAGAATAGCTAAGTCTTTCACAGTTGATCACTGTATATGACTGTTATTATGTACAATATTCTCCTGATTCTGATCACTCCATTTTGTATCAGTTCATATATGTCTTTTCAGGCTTTTCTGAAACCATTCCACTTGTCATTTTTTATAGCACAATAATATTGTTACAATCATATACCACAACATGTTCAGCCATTCTCCAATTAATGGGCATCCCCTCAATGTCCAATTCTTTAAGTAATGTGTTATACGTAATAGTCACAATAAGTGAAGTACTAACCTTTGCTCTTCCCTTGAGCATACCATTCTTAAACTTTGTCCAAAATGCTGCTATTACTTTCTACCCTTTTTTTCTAGACCAATTGCTCCATAGTTTCAAGAGTTGTTTTTTTTTCAATTTGGCAGCTTTGCTAAAATGCCTTTCTAACTTCTCTGCTCTGGAAACTAAGACTTTTCAAGTCTCATATTTCCTTATAGGTGACTAATTCACAAGTAAAACACCAAGAGTAAAGAATTCTCTAATTCTATGTGATAGAACTCACTCTGTATTCATATGTGATAATAATACTCTGGTTCATATAATGCTTAAAAATTATAAAGTGCAATTCTCACAGAAATTGCCTGTTAATGATGATTATTAACTCCATTTTATAGATAAGAAAACTGAGACTCAGATATAACAAGTGTCTGACCCATCAAACACAGTTCACTTTTCAACTCAGGCTGATTTGTCACATGCTATCAGCAGAGTATGGCACTTCCTTCACAACTACCCCAAACTCCTGGACTTTGCATCTATCACAAGTCCCTGAAACCTAGTTCTCATTCAATATCTCTGGACTGGTCTAAACCATATATAATGTAGCCTATAATTTGGGGTGGGGGTAATTTCACTCTCTTTTCAGAACATGACAAAAGGCTTATGCTATCCTCGATTCAATTGGGAAAGTGCTATGTCCATCTATAAGTGGAAAATGTGTATAGCCCAACTCAGAAAAACTTTGTTTTGAATTTTTTGTTATAATTAGAGCCCTTGAGAGGGAACTTAGGGACTCAAAAGGCTGCTTGCAATGCAAACTAAAGATTATGTCTTGGCTTCCTTAGTCTATTTGGTGAATTAACCTGTTGCTCTTTGATGTTTCATTTCTACCAAAGGTTCACATCATGCTGGGTGGTTCTCTAGTCCATCTCCCTTCCTGGCCACTGAAGAAAGGAAGGAAAAAAGCATTTGAGTAACTACCTTGTGCCAAGCACTTAACAAATATTATCTCAACTGATCCTCACTACAACCTTGGAAGGTAGGTGCTATTATTCTCCCTGTTTTACAGTTCAGGAAACTGAGGCAAACAGAGGTTAAGTAACTTATCCAGGGTCACATAACTAGTAAGTATCTGAGGCTAGATTTGAATTCAGGTCTTCTTGACTTGGTCTAGACCCAAGGCTCTATCCACTGAGCCACCAGTAGTCATCTGGTTGCTATCTCACTGCAAGTAGGAGTTTCATAGAGTAGTACAGGGTAAGAAATGCTAGGTCTATAAAGAGAGAATCTAGGTTCAAATTCCAACCCTGCTTCTGTTCCCACTCCTCACCTTGGAAAAGTTACTTATCCTCTGTCTACCTTAGTCTCCTCGTCTGTATGTAAATGAGTTGTAGGGGGTCAAACTAGATGACTTTTAAGGCCTCTTAAACTATCCCAAGATACCCAGCAGGTGTGTTCTACTTAATATTCTAAATCAGTGGTTCTCAAGCTGTGGGTCATAACCCCTTTGAGGGTCGAATGACCCTTTCACAGGGGTCTCAGGGGTCGCCTAAGACCATCAGAAAATACATATTTCCAATGATCTTAGGAGCCCAGACACCCACTCCTCTAATTTATCTCAAAGCGGTTCTGCCCACATGCAGATATGCCCACATATGAGTATTAAAGGGTCACAGCATTAGAAAGGTTGAGAACCACTGTTCTAAATGAATGTGGCAAAAACTGAGGAGTCAGGGGTGTTATCTATGTGAGAAATTTTGTTCAGGTTATACATGTCATAGAGAAGACCCTCTGGAGCCTGTTTGTACTGCCCAATCATTCTCCACTTGGATTTTGATCTCCATTTTTAGTCACTGTATCTTGAGTTTTAACCTATACTTGGTAGCTTATGCCTAGGTTTTACCTCATGTGTTTTAGAAAGGATTGATTTTTTACTATATCTTTGCAGACAAGTTGGAGAGATGGTAGACGAT
The DNA here is from genome assembly GCA_028646575.1 of Pseudocheirus occidentalis. Lineage (NCBI taxonomy): Eukaryota > Metazoa > Chordata > Mammalia > Diprotodontia > Pseudocheiridae > Pseudocheirus > Pseudocheirus occidentalis. Next base: position 160,320,194 of record CM053596.1, read on the forward strand.
AGACCTGGTAGGTGGATTCCTATCTGGTACCCAGGAGTGTTGATTAATAAATCAATGTCAACCTGGAGAGTGGAGTCCATTGGAGTACAATGAAACTCAATCCTCAAAGAAGCATAGGAAGGGGCTTTAGGGGCCATCCAAGTTCTACTCCCTCATTTTGGAAACTGAGAATTAGAGAAAGTAAGTGACTTGCCAGGGAATACATGGTAAACATCAGAGGTAAAATTTGAACCTAGGCCTTCCTGACTCCAAGGTCAGTACTCCTTCCATTATGGCACACTGCTTCATTCCTTTTCTGATTATTCCCCACAAATAACTTTCAGGAAGGCATAGGTGCCATGCTTTATCAAATTCATAGACAACACCAAGCTGAGAGGGTAAGGTAATCCAGAGAATACAGAAACTGCACCCAAAACATTTCGTTACATCTGGCAAGATGAAATATAATGGGGATAAATGCAAAATGTTGCACTCAAGTTTCTAGGATGCGGCAGGCTTAGTTAGACTGTCAATGATATCTTTAAAATGTTGTCTTTGGTAACTTCAGGTTTGATATGAGCTAAAAGAAAGATGTCACTGTCAAAAAAATTCAATTTTATGTTGTTATTGTAAACACTGTGTTCCCATCAGAATTTATAGTGTCTCTTTGCTACTCAGATCATGTTTAGAATGTTCGGTTTTAGGCACTGGGCTAATTTAGGAGGGATATTGACAATTTGGAGCATAGCCAGAGGAAGGTATCCAGGATAGTCATAGGATCCAAAACTTAGTCCTAAGAGTTGAAGAAATTAGAAATATTCAGCTTCATGAAAAGATAATGTGATAACTCTTCAAATATTTGCAGGGCTGTCATATGAAAGAGGGAATTGAGTTACCTTCTACATTGCAGAAGACAGAATTAGATGAAGGGATTAAAGCTATGGGGGTAGGAGGGTAGATTTTAGTTCAAAATGCACAGGGAATCTGATTCTTGTTGGTTTTCTCTAACCTGATCTAAACCCTAGATGGGAGGCTCAACCTACTTACACTAGACCACCTGCTCTATTGTTCTAGACTACTGAGTCCCGTCCCTCTGCCCCTTCCTCATCAATCCTCTGATCCCCAGTGGCTCTCTCCACCAGATAACCAGTTTCTCTTTTGGAATGTCTGGTCCTCGTGTTGCAAGTCTCAGTTCTAACACTTTTGAGGGGCATGTGTTAAATAAGCAATTCTGTCACATGCAGAGTTTCTGGCTAGGCAAACTTCAGAGTACACCAGGAAACAGAAAGAACCAAAAATATGCCAAGTCTTATAGCTCTAAAAAAGGAATAAAGGTGAAGGGAAAGGAGACTCAGTGAAGTCAGAAGGTCTGAGTTCAAATACTGCATCATACTTTTACCTAACTGACCTTGGGCAAGTCATTTAACCTCTCTCAGTCTGTTTTCTCATCTGTAAAAAGGAGGTCAAATAATACCAATCTCATAGGTTATGTTGTGAGGCTCAAATGACCTCTGTAAAGTCCTTTATAAACAAATTCAAAATAAACATAAAATTATAATCATCATCATGAATGAACCATACATTAAGAGCTAGAAGAGAATTTATCAGTCATCTAATCCAAACCCTCATTTTACAGAGAAGGAAACTGAGGCCCAGAAAAATGAAATGTTTCTTAACCAATCAAGCTGACTCTGGAGAAAGTGGTCCTAATGTTTCTACTTTGCATCAACACTTTTAAAGATCAATTTAAAATAAAGTAATAGTATGAACTGTCATCCCAACCTTTCAGGGACTGAGAGTTCAGAGATGTCATGGTAGAGGCACACAGGTAGCAGCTGACTTTCCTGTTGCTCTCCTTTAAGTCTCCAGATACAAATGAACTGAAAAATATCTGTCACTAAAGCAGGCAAGCTTTTCCTGGGAGCTAGACAAAGCAAGGCAAACTGCTCAGGAACCCAGAACTGAGTCTTCAAGGAAGACATTTCACCAGTTTAAGTTACCAATTTACTTTCCCCTAAACAAAGGCTAACTAAAATTAATTTGCAGAGCTGATTATGAAATGAAAATCCCAGGGGGGTAGAGCCAAGATGGCAGCACAGAAGCAGGAAGGTTTCACAGCTCCCACATAGCCACCTCAAATACCCATAAAATATGACTCTAAACAAATTTTAGGGCTCTAAAACTCACAAAAATACAGAAAATACATCTCTTGCTGAAGGCAGCTTGTACAAAGGGCTCATCACAGCAGGGTGGGAACCAAAACCAGCCCAGCCTGAAGCCACTCTTGGTCCCAGGGTGGTCAGGAAGAGCTGCAGCTGGAGTCTTCAGGAGAGCACATCAGCAGCAGCTGTGGCAGTTTTCATATTTTTTTTTTCAAGCCAGGAGAAATAAGGACAAAGCGAAAGGTCAGTGGAATTCAGCTAAATTTGGGGGAGAAAAGCAGTCCTGCCAAACTGCCCCCATGGCAAGGAAGCCACTAGAAGCGGCAGCCGCCTCCATCAAGCTGCTTTAGAGCTCCCAGCCTGCAGACTGCAGGGAGGGAAGCAATCATTCAGAGGCCAAGTGCTCTTGCGTTGAGCCAATTGGATCTGGATCATGGTCTTGGGTGGTGGTCCTAGGGTGTGTTTTCAGTGAGCCAAAGCTGGTGGGGACTGAAGCACCCCCTAACAGCTCCAGCAGCTGTGAAAATCCCAGCAATTTGGGACAGTGCTT
>CM053596.1:160323384-160365248 GCA_028646575.1 Pseudocheirus occidentalis
TTAACAACCTGACTGAAGAAAATAACACCTTAAAAAACAGATTAACTCAAATGGCAAAAGAGGCCCAAAAAGCCAATGAGGAGAAGAATGCCTTAAAAAGTCAAATTTGCCAGATGGAAAAAGAATCTCAAAAACATTCTGAAGAGAATAATTCCTTCAGAATTAGAGTGGAGCAAATGGAAGCAAATGACTTTATGACAAATCAAGATACTATTAAACAGATCCAAACAAATGAAAAATAGGAGGCAATGTGAAATATCTCCTTGAAAAAAATCACTGACCTGGAAAATAGATCCAGGAGAGACAATTTAAAAATTATTGGACTACCTGAAAGCCATGATCAAAAAAATTTGCCCTGATATATTAGAACCAGAGGGCAAAATAGAATTTGAAAGAATTTACCAATCACCTCTTGAAAAAGATCCCCAAAAGAAAACTCCTAGAAATGAAATGAAAATCCCATACTAAAAAAAAACAACAGAAATTACATAGAAACCTGGATTTCTGGTTAGGAAGAGTTGAGCCCCAAACCTGCCTCAGACACTTACTTAAAAGCTATATGACATTCAGCAAGACACTGAATGTTTTTTGTTTCCTCAGTTGTAAAATGAAGGGGAGGGAGTCAGATTTGATGTTTTCTAAGGTCCCATCTTATGATAATTTTGGAGGACCAGTAGTAAATGCTGGTGAGGTAACAAAAATCTGTGAAAGAATTTCCAGTTTTACATTTTAGTGGCCGTGTGAATCCAAAGGGGATCTTCAAACATGTTGTGCTTCAAGAAAGAAGGAATATGATGTTTACAGAAACAAGGAAAGATCTGCATAACTGATGCAGAGTGAAGTAGCCAGGGCAAGAAAACAAGCACAATAACTACAACAATGTAAATGGAAAGAATAATGGCAAAACAATCAAAAGTCAATGTGCTCAAATTACAAAGAACAGCAATGTCTCCAAAGAAGAAATATGAGAAGACACCCCCAACCCACTCCTTTGTGGAGATGGGAGACATACAATTTGGGTGCACTGCTAATATTTTGAGATTTTTTTCAGTGTATTAACCAGTTTTGCTCATTTTTTTCTCTTCTTTTATTTTTTCCTCTAAAAATATTATTTTTCATAGGGATGGCTCTCCAGGTAGGGGAAGAACAAAAATACTGAGATAAATTTTGTTGATATAAAAATATAAATAAAAATCTATTTATAACAACATGCCTCCTTCAACTTTACAATTAAAAAGACCATATCTGTCTCTAGGACTAAACAAATATGTATGAACTTCAAACTGAGTTCACCAGAGTTTCTTCCAAGAGTAAGTTGAATTTCTGCAGAATTCCACTTAGTTTCTGGACAGGATGGGTCATTTCCTTTGCAATTATAATGGAAAATCAGCAAATTCACTAAGTCAGTAGCCTTGCCACAGAAAGTTCCAGCACATACAGAGAGAAAACAAATCACACGATTTGAATTAAAAATCTCAGAAATGATTCTACTGTTAGGGACCTTTACAAAGCACATTTTGTACAGAGAGAAAATAATGCTCTCATGAGACAAAATTTTGAAGTTGCAAAACAACCAAAATTGATAGAAAACTGAAGGGAAAAGTCTAACACTACCTCATACTTGTAGATTTCCCTTCCACTCCCACAGGCATAGACACATTACAGAAACTGGAACCAAAACAATACAACATGGGCTTTGCCAACAGTTTTGTCTGCATATCTGTGAGTAGCAGGAGATTCCTCAAATATTTAAGATTGATAGACTGATGAATAACATAAAAATAACACCCAAGTAAAATATTTAAGTGGCAATATACCTTACAGAATTAAAATTCCACTAACATTTCACAATGGTATGTGGGGAAGTAAGTAAAGAGAGACTTTTGGCTTATGCTGCTTGACATAATTTACAAATCCCCTTTTGACTGAGAAAATAATAGTTACATATTTTTCAAGCATAAAATCTAACTTTAGAACAAATTGTTTCTGTTGGACTCCTTGGGTAGCCTTTCTATTCTGGATGACTTGCTGGTAATTAAATAAAAATTAAACATCTTGAATGAATGATAAAACATTTATGAAGCCCTTTTTTATGTGCCAGACACTGTATTAAGGACTAGGAAATACAAATACAATAAAGAAGGATAGTCCCTTTTCTCAAGACATTTACATTCTAAGGAGGGAAGACAACACTTAAAGGGGAGTTATACGGTAGGAGGTAGGGAGCAGGATATATTTGTGGCATGGTTTGGAAATGGCTGGGAAGTGACATAGTTCCAAATGAAGTAAGTCAAGTTCACCTAACAGATCCCTGAATGGTTCCATGGACAAATAATGCCAACATTCCAGAGTTGTTTGAAGATCAAATGAGCCAATATTTATAAAGTTCTTTTCAAACCTTGAGTCACCATATAATTGCCAGCTGCTTATTGTTATTGTTATTAATTACGCAATAGCAGCAAAACTGACCAACACTGACCTAGTCTAATTTCCTTGGGAAACATTATCATGTCCTCATCTTGGTAAAGCTGCTAAAGTAAGCTATAAGTCTGCCTGCAGAATCAGAGGAGACTATGCCCGTGCTTTGTCATTTCCTCCCCACCCCCTTTCACTGGAATGTGTCATGGCTTTCTCACTCATTGTTCATGAAAGTGCAACTTCAGATAAAAGAAGATAATGATATGATATATTTAACAGCTGGTTACTAATTATCTATTTTTCCTAGCCTCTCATCTATTAGATTCATCACCAATCAACCCCTTATTTGATGAATTCAAAGTAAATTAATAATTAAATAAAATCATAAGAAACCTTCCTCAAACCATGCAAATTTCCAGTATCATTTAGTATAAATGATATTTAGAGGCATGTGTTATAAGCAAAACATTGTTTTTCCATCTATTTCCTATTTTCACCTCTTTTTTAACAACTTGCTCCACTGATAGGATGTTATTTGGGTCCCCTGCCATTCATTTCACAACCAATTTTTGGTCTATTACTCTTACATTTTATATTTCAAATAAACTGAACAGCCTCCTAAAACTTTTCTCTTATACACTAAGATATTTCCTCCAAGTACCACATCCTCCTACAAATTAACATATATTTTTAATAAAGGAGGAGGTTTTTTAATAGGTTTTTTTCCTATCAATTCTTTAATATAGCTTTTTGATATCTGAACCACTTCAATGAGCATATGTGTAACACTGTATTTTTCTATAATACAGCTAAGAGGAGGAAATCTCCATTTCCCTGGACCTAAATGGTATAGGCAAGAAATAGGGAAGGGAACCTGCAGCCTTGAGGCCACATTTGGCCCTCTCGGTGCTCAAGATCTGTTCTGTGAAGTTTGGATTCAGTCAAAAGGTTGCGCTTGAGGACCTAGAGAGCCACATGTGCCCTTGAGGCCGTTCCCTACCCCTGGTATAAGCTATGAAGCTTTGGTTTTCTGTTTCTACTTAAGGTGCTTTATTAAATCAACCCCTGAGGAATTAACATGCCTGAGCTACTAGATAAATAAGCTACTTTCGGGGACATAAATTTAGGAAAATGGGGAAGGACATTGTTTCTCTCAAGTCACCAGGGATAGAACCAGTTGGCTAGGAAAGAATTATCCAATAGAACCTGCATATAAGTTGATACTATGTAATATAAGATGAGCCATAACTGCTGATCTTTTATCCAAGCAGATTTCAGGCAAAAATAAAGTTAACAAATAATAAACATTGTTCCATCTTTTCATTTAGGCTTTGTCTACATGGATAGAAAAACATTACTTATTCTCTTTGACTGACTAAAGGATTTGGGGTAACTAAGTAGGACAGAGTACTGGACCTGGAGTCAGGAAAGCCCATCTTACTGAGTTTAAATCTGGCCTTAGAAACTAGCTGTGTGACCCTAGGAAAGTCACTTAACCCTGCTTGCCTCCATTTCCTCAACTGCAAAATGAGCTGGGGAAGGAAATGGTAAACCACTCCAATATCTTTGCCAAAATGGTTTCAAGAAGAGTCATACATGACTGAAATGACTGAACAACAGTAACTATTCATCTAACTCCCAATTAGTGTGAATAATGAATTCTATGAAATAGAAACATTATTCAAATGCATTATTCAAATATGTATTGAATATTTTCATTGGACTGGAACTAATGAACATATTTTACATAATTATAACTTTGAATTCTAAAAACTTGAATAATGTGACTGCTTTATGTGATTATTTTTGTTTGTATTGAGTTTAACCATAATCTCAGAAAATGTTTCCTTATGGATTTCCTGGGCCAAAGGTGCATGTGCAAAACTATGGTGGGAATTGTAGAAGAATGATTTTCTGGGTTCGTCATCAATTCTTCCCATTGCCCTCTTATTGGACTTTGGACTGAAAGGAGTCTGTGCTGCTATGCTGGATGGTCCTGTTGGGCAGGGTATATTCTGAATTTCTGAAATGTCTTTACAAGTACCTCAAGCCATACCAATTGTAGGACAGCTGATGCTTATCACAGGAGTTTAGGTATGAACCACAGGTTAGCCTGGGATAATTAGGATGATCAATTAATCAGCAAATATTTATTAAGCACTTATCATGTACCAGACACAAAGCCAAGTGCTAGAGTCACAAGCAGAAGAAAAAAAACTAGTTCTGGCCTCAAGGAGACTACATTTTAAAGAAGAAGACAACACACACATCCAAAGATCCCTCAAGAATTCAGCTTTGGTTACATAACCCTGGACTAGATGTGAATGGGTCCATATCAGAGTCTCCTAGCACTGCTGTGGTCTAGACCAGGATGACACAATTTGTCTAATTGTATTCCAGCACATCTGAAGCTGAACTATTGTAAATTAAATTACCAAGGAAGGGATCTCTACAGATTTGCCTGATGTCTGTCAATGTTTTTCTTTCCACCAGCCAGGAACTGCCCTATATTGGTCTGAAGAGGAGCAATGAATGATGTCATGTTAGTCACATGAAAGACTTGTTGCCATATTCCCTCCAATATTTCAATGTATTGATCCCACTGGTGTAGATATTCCTTTCAATGATAAAGAAAGTCATCCCTCTGTACTTGCCAATCCTTTGTGACCCTTGACCAAGTCCTCGAATAAACTTGGGGTAGGAGGTTTTCCCAACATGCTAGGAATCTTTTTCTGCTTCTGATACTGTAAGTATACCAATGGAGCACATAGGAGCCATTCATTGGTCACCCCTCACATCTGTCATCTGAGCAGAACATCTTTTGTCTGATGATACATTTCTTTGGTGGCATCTTCTACACTATTTCTTTGTAATTCCTTTTGTATCGTGCATCATAGCTTATTCACTTACTGTACTTGCAGTCATTTTGTGATCTATAACCTGCAATCCTACTACATAATGGTGTATGAGTATTTGTTTCAGAGAGAAATTTGAAGTCATTAAAAGAATTTTATACTTTCCTAAAGATGGTCCTGCCCACTCTTTTCCTGTTTAATTCTGGGTTCCACTACAATTGATCATTTTTTTGACTGTTCAAGATATACATAGAGATGGTCAATCTGTTATTCAACTGCTTCTGTTACATTTAACCAATTTGTTCCATTTGGATTTTTCTTATCTTATGTGAATAATGGCTAGGTCAAAACTTACTTCAACTGTGTAAAAAGCATGGACCAGGTGATTCCAAGGGCAATAAAAATGAGCTATAAAAGTCAAATTCTCAATTTGGATCATTGCATCTTCCATAGAAATAGATCTAATATGAACCATAATCAGTCTTTTTTTTGTTGTTGTTGTTGTTGTTGTTTTGCTTTTTGGAGGGCAGTTGGGGTTAAGTGACTTGCCCAAGGTCACATGGCTAGTTTTTTTGTGTTAAGTGTCTGAGGCCGGATTTGAACTCAGGTACTCCTGACTCCAGGGCCGGTGCTCTATTCACTGCGCCACCTAGCCGCCCCCATAATCAGTCTTTATGTTCAATAGACAACCTTCCCACAGCAGTACAGTACCAAGTACATTTTGCCTCATGGGCATATTAATTATGAATATCATCTTAGGCCTTCAAAAATAAACTTCCGAAATTATATAATTACATATAGTTTTCTTTCTTTATAGTCTGCTGCTGCAGCTCTGGGGCATGTTTAAACTTCTGGGTCTCTGACGTGCCCTCAGTGAACATTTTGTTTCAATCAGTTCCTAGACCTCCTGAGAACAGTTTGGTTGCTTTTGGATTACTTCTCTCCTATGACATAATTTCCAAAAAGAGTCCCATGACTGAGGCATCTTGGGGCTACCAAACTGCTACCACAAGCACAATAAGGACTGATTATCCGAGGGGGTTTGTTGTAGTTTGGGGCTGAAGGGGAAAGGAGCTAACAAGTGCACTGTCCCCAAAGTGCAATCACAAGGTCACATGTTCACACACAGGCATTTAACTCTGTTAGCACTTTTTCTCTTCTTTATTCTTTTTCTAAATTTAAAATGCAGTCAACTTGGAAAACTTCATACCTAGGCCCAAGGAGAGTGAATCACAGTTGCTTTCTGCACCTTACTATTTTCAATTTTAGTTTTTCAGTCACCAAGTGTCATTCTCTGATGTTCTTACTTGTAAATTTATGCTTGGGAGTATAATTACCTCATGATTTTAATGTGACTAGGAGAAAGCTGAACAATGGGTAGGAGAAAAAGTGAGAAAGATAAAACATAACTTAGTGTCCATTTATATTAATGCTTAGAAACAAGAATCATTTGCAGTAATTGCTTCTAAAAAAACTCAAACCTTTAAAAATCTCTTGAACTATGAGTATATTTACTTCAAAAGGTAATCATGCTTTTAAAAAATCTTTTAATTATTATAAATCTTATTCATCTCTACCTAACACCAAAAATAGTGGTATGAAAAATGTTGTAATTTTTTTCCTCTCGTACCTTCAGTACTATTATTTAAAGATTTTTTAATCCTGAGTTGAGGCTACCAATTAAAATAAATGATCAACTTTATGGGGAGTTTGTACAATGACAAAACAAATACCTTAGACTGCTAATTAATAGTATTATCTTTCAATGAAGTAATTTCTCACAGAGAAATCAAGGTGGGACAATGAGTGATAGATGAAATTACAAAGTTATGAATAACTCTAGAATTCTACAGTTGGCCTATGGAGTTTCACTCCGACAAGATGCATCAGGTGCATTAGTGATCATACCTATCTATTTCAAGGTCACATCTAAAGGACCTATGGGCAGGCTTATAGTCTTTGTGGTTCTTCCCAGGTGCTATAAACTGTTTTCAGTTTTGTCCTTCAACAAATTGGTACAAATTCTGACAAGAATCACAAATTTCAACTTCTCAGCTCCAGAGATCAAGCAAGAAGTCATCCAGCTCTAGTAAGGAGATTTCATTGTCTATAAGATGCTGAGTGCCATGGTGAAATTTAAAATAACACAGAATTTATGCAATGAAATAATTGTAAATATATGTGAATGTGCTAAAATATGCTAAAATATTTGAAAATAATCTGCTCTAGTTAATGATACTAACACTTTACCTCTAATATTTGAAATCTATTTCCCAGTTGTAAGGGAAAATTATTTTACAGGGAAAAATTTATTTTACAGAAAATTTTTACATCTTCCTTCAATGGTATCTGTGAGTATGTCATCCTGTGTCAAATAGTACTTTGGTTACATTATAAAATATATGTCAGATTCATGATAATAAGACCTACGTTATTACTATTACAACTTTCAAGTTGGATGCCCAATTAATCTCTTTAGAAAGAGGGGGCTGATGTTTAATTCTAGGATGTTTAATTCTAAACTGAAGATAAATAGGTACAATGAACTAAATGTAAGAGTCAAATCATTAAGCATTTAAAAAGCACCTACTAGTCTGGCCTCAGATCCTAGCCCAGACAGTTACTACCTTAATCACCTTGGGTAAGTCATTTAACCTCTCTAAGCATTGGTTTCCTCACATGCAAAATAAGGAGGTCGAACTAGATTACCTCTATGGCCTCTTTTAGCTCTATATCTATGATCCTAGGAATTGGGAAGGGTGATTATTTAGTACACTTACTGAGCTACATAGTTGTAGGCATTTCCTAAAACCTTTTGTAAATTGTTACCTTATCTTCTGACACTGGAGAGACTTTCTAAAATGTGGCTCATCACATTCCAAATGGGCAGGGCTGTGAGCAACAGGCCCTTTGCTGGGCACTTATTCCAGACTGGTATAATATCACACTGATGGGCAAAAGGACAACTAGATTGAGAGCAGATGTACAAGAAATTCAAACTCTAAACTTATAATACATTCTTGTCTGGGACAAGAATGAGCCTCCTTGGGTTATTATGATGCTTGCACTTTTTCCACATGCATGAAAAAGCCTGCAACAATTAATTCTTTTTCAAAAACAAAGAACAAGCTAAAACTGACTCAAAATTAGGTGGAATGACTTGTGCATTCAGTTTAGTAAAGAATTTTGAAGATGGTAATTAAAGCTGGTGGATGTAAGGACATGCACATTCATGAAAAGACATCTGAACACGGCTTTCACCTGGATGAGCACATAACCAAGCTCTACAGACAGCTCAGAATATGCCTTTCTCAAACAAGACCAGGCTCAGGGAATGTATAGGGCAGAAACTCCCCCTAATCTTACAGTTCAGGTCAATTACTTGTCCATGCCTTCTTTTTATTACTTTTATTGCATAGAAAACCAAGAGCAGACAGTTCTAAATGATGCATAGTATTTTTGTATTTGTAAATTCAGACTATACTTATAATGCATAGGAAACTTTACCAAATACAGAAAGAATAAATATGAAAAATCAATAATGGGGAAAAAAGGAGGAACAGCTTACCAACAGCTTTATATATTGTATCATAACAATTAAGATGAACGGAAAGTCCTAAATTTTGAGTTACTTGATGCTAAAAAAGAATAGTGGATCAGATTATCATATGAACACTTATTATAGATTTTTCACAAAGAACCAGGCAGGTCTTTGCCAATTCATTACAAGTCATGTCCAGGGAGGTAACCATGATGTGATTGGGCTTGGATCCAGAGGACCTAGACTTGATGCAATTAGATCAATATGTATTAAGTGTCTGCTGTATACAGAGCACAGGCTAGTCATGGGAAGTGCTACAAAGTCAACATCATACTACAACAGAAAGGGGATTGAAATGGGATTTGGGTGTCACCTGGGTTGGACTTCGAATTCTGACACTTAGTAGTTTTGGGACACTGACCAAGTCATTTAATCTCATGATACCTCCAGAACATAACCCACAAGACTGTTGTGAGAATCAAAAGAGATAAAGTATACAATGTTCTTCACAAAACTAAAGACGCTACGTAGTTAATATTAGTGTCATTATCATCATAATCATTATATGATCCTGGCCTTGAAGGAGTTTGCCATCTAACAGGATCAAAGTAAATAAGTAAGAGGTAACAAATCATCCCAACAGATGAATTTGTAGTACTGCTTAATTTTGTTAATAAGATAATAAAAGCAAGATTTGCCTCAGAAATCAAAAGAAATTATTTTACACAATTCACAATTAAAATAATGGTACAATGGCTTAAAATGGATTCAATTCAGACTTGTCACAAATTTTAGCAGTTTATGAAGGCTTATTATACAACAAAAATTACTTTAAAAAAAGATGTTATACCAGACCTTTCTGCTTCTTGAAAATGTTGATATAACTTACCCAGAAACTGGACATAGAATTATAGATGAAAATACTTCAATATTTCAGCTATGTGTTCATAAGATTGTAGACTTGGCAATGGAAAAAACCTTTACAAGTCCTCTAACTCACACCTGTCATTTTATAGATGAGGAAACTGAGGCTAAGAAAGCTTAAATGACTTGCCCCAAATGACAGCAGATGGCAGTCGGAATTCGAACCCAGGTCCTCTCACTATAAATCCATAATTTTTTTACATATGCAAAAACCAATCTCATGCATATTTTACAAATATAAAAAGGTTGGCCTATGAGTATGAAGTAACTGACCAATCAACTGACAAAGCATTATTAAGAGCTCTATGCCAATTGTTGCACAAAGCGCTAGGAATAAAAAGAGAAAAAAATTAGACAATCCATTCTCTAAAAGAGCTTAAATAGTCATCGTTTTCTGTCATGTAGTAATAATGATGGTAGCAGAAATAGTAACACAGCTGATACTTATAAAATGTTTTCAAAGCACTTTCTATGTATCATTTCGTTGGGATGTAGGTACTACAATAATCAATTCTGAATGCAGAACCTGTGACACTCAGGAAAGTTTAGAACCAAGTTCATGATTATATAGCTAGCAGATGCAGAATCTGAATACAGAGCTTCTTTAATACTAAACAATAAAGCTGGCCATTTTTTTTAGTCTCTTCCCCACTTTGAGGTTTCTTGAAAATTTCTCTCTCACTTATTTCAAAGTGGTGGCATGTCTAGCACATACTTCTTTTTGCACTTGGTCAGAACCAACTGCTGTTTCCAACTTAATTTCCTTAAGAGCCATTCCCACTTCCTTGTAGAACTCATCAGGTACAAAGAGCTAAGATTTCAGTGATCATAGAAATGGGATGTGCCTTCACACACCTTCTAGTTCAACCTGAAGTTGAAAAAGAGCCCAGAAAGTGGTCATCCAGCACACCTGTAGCTGGTTTGTTTGTCTTGGTTTTGCCAGTAGGAAACAGTGTGAACTTAGCCAAATAACACCGGGCTAGTGTACTCCTCTTTAGGAATAATAGCTAACACATAGCACTTACTTTGTGCCAGCAACTGTGCTAAGCACTTTAAAATTATTATTTTATTTAACCCTCCCAACAACCCTAGGAGGTAGGTGTTATTATTGACTCCATTTTTCAAATGAGGAAACTAAGGAAAACAGAGGTTAAGTGACCTGCCCAATGGTCACACACACCTAGTAGATGTCTGAGGCTAGATGTGAACTGAGATCTTGACTCCAGCCCCAGTGCTCTAAACACTATACCGCCTAATGGCCCTTAATTAAGAATACCTGACCTTAACTCACAGAGCTTTTGTGAGATAAACAATTTGAAAAGTGCTAGGTAAACTACAAAGTGCTATATAAGTGAAAGTTCCTACTATGTCTTATGATTACTTGCGGTTACCAGGAGTGGACAGATTTTGAAATAAGGAAATGAAGAAATTTCTGCAACTCACAAAATCAAATGTTTAAAAATTGGAAAGGTAACATCATTCTATCTATCCCAGAAAAGACTGAGAAAATGAGAAGGTATATCAAAAAAGAAGCAATGACAAGAAAAGAACCAATAGCAAGGAGTTAAGGAGAACTGTCATATGGCCATGGATTTGGAGCTGGAAATGACCTGAGATGTCATTAAGTAGAGTTCCCTCATTATACAGATGAGGAAATTATGATTCAGATTGTGATTAAATAGTTTTTCCAAGGTCGTATGACTAATATGTTTCTGGAGCAGAATTAGAACCCAGAACTCCCTGACTAAAAATCCAGCATTCTATAGATTATACCATGTCCTTATAATACAATATAGCCACTAAATGTGAAGATCCATTTAATGGGACATACTAGTCTAAGTGGTAAGTGAACTATTTTTTCTCTCCATAAGAATAACAAATATTAGAGGCAATCGTTAGTAGATTTGGGGTTTCTATAAGTGATTAGGATTCTTATGGTTTTATTACATTGCCTCAATATAAACATCAGAAGGAATAAATATGTAGACCATGAGCACTAACTGTCAGCAGTGCAGGATTGAATACTACCTTGATTACCTGTCAATCAAGGACTAGAATTCTTTCTGCAGTTTGCATTTTTGTATTAACATACCACCAGCATGAAAGTAGAGTTTCCTCAGTAAGGCCTCTCAGTAGAAGCATTAGGAAATTTAAAGGGAAGAAAAGCACTGAAAGAAAAAGATTAGTTGCAGTTTATGCCTATTCTGCAGTAGGATTTACATGACCCTAGTTTCTATGTTGCTGTATCAGCTAGATGTGACATTACATTTCACACTAGCAGATAAAATCTCCTAACCCCAGAGACCAGTACCAGGGTGGGGAACCTGAAGCCTCGAGGCCACATGTTGCCCTCTAGGTCTGCAAGTGCAGCCCTTTGACTCAATTCAAACTTCAGAGAACAAATATCTTTAATAAAAGTATTTATTCTATAAAACTTGGACTTGGTCTAAAGGCTGTACCCAAGGGCCTAGGAGGTCACATGTGGCCTCCAGACTACAGGTTCCCCACTCCTGGAAGAGTTCAGTTTCTCAAGATTCTGAGTCTGGGTATTCATATGTTAAAGAGCGACATCAGAAGATCAAACTGAATTCCAAGTCATTAACAATAGGAGAGATTTGGAGACCAATATGGTTCGGAGTCTAGCCTAGATATCCCAGTTCTCTCCAAAACAGAAACTGAAGATATTATTGAACGTGATTTGGTTTCTATTTTCCTAGAGCTCTTTAACAAGATTCCTGTAAGAGGTGAGTTGAAGTGTAGTCCTGCCTGAAGGGAGAAAGAGGGAGTAGATATCAAATTTCTCTTCCTATAATTATACAAGTCTATGGTTTCTTTTTTCTTCTTAATCTTATAAGGTGCCACATTCAGGAATTCTGCCATGTTACATGTCAAATGTTAAATCTGGGTAAGGAAGACCACACCTGTTTCTAATTTTTTGCCTTTATATCTGATAACAAGATATCTAAGACTGCTTTTGTCTCTTTCACTAGGAAAACAAACATACATGTTTCTATCCTTCAACATGGAAAATATCTGCATAGATGACATTATCCACAGGAGGCCTAAACAAATTTTCTTGAAAGGAGTTCAGACTAGTTTTTCCATGGCTTGTTGATATTCCACACAAGGAATTTTTTGTTGTTTATTTGGCAGGCATGTTCCACCACTTCCCTAAGATGTACCCCTGTCTTCAGTTTATCATACTTTCTAAAACTTTCAATTAGCATAATTTGTAAATTTCTTTGGGTATACTTCTTTCCCTCAAGCTGACTCAGAATGAACTAAATTCTAAACCAACTCCTCTCTCCCATGCTCCTCCCCCACCCCCAACAAACTATAAGATATACCGTGGCTTGGTATTGTGAGGAATTGTGAGAACACAAATCTTAGGCTTGGGAAACACTAATCATGATTATGGAGACAAAGAGCACTTGAAAACTAACAGAAGGATCCATTAAAGTGAAGAACCACTTGGAAAAATCTTCCACTCAATTCAGTTCAACAAATAGTTATTAAACCCCTCCTGTGTTCAGAATGCTGTATTAGGTGCTTCAACCTAGGGAGTACCATAAAGTTCTGACAAGATAAAAATCTCTGTGCTCCTGGAATTTAAAATCTAGAAGACCTAACGGTTGTTCATGAGATTTACAATTGAAGAAAATCTTCATTTTACAGATTAGGGACGTCTTGTTAAGTGACTTACTAAGATAAAGTGACTTACCCAAGTTTTCCTGTTTTCATTATAGCCCAAATTCTCAAAGTTTCAATTCCTAAACAACATGGTTTCGTTTTTTGTGAAGTCATTACTATCTGTGGTTTCTGGAACGTAAATTGAGTTCAAAACTAATTCGGCCTAGAGAATCAGTAACCTTATCCAAAGGTTGGAGGATGATCACTGAGACAACCAAGTCAGTGATTTGTAGCCTTTTCTTCACCTATTTCCAATTGTGTACAGCTCTACTCAAAGAAAATATTAACTCTGGAAGACTTTAGCCAATGTAAGATTTGCCATTGTCATGACCTGAATCATTTCTTCTGGGTCAGAGTCAAGAAGCTTTGCAAATTTTCCAGTACCTGTATTATAAACATCATTATAAATAATGAAAGCAGAAATTTTCAGTCTCCAGAGTTGTCAAAATAGCACCTTTGTCAGCTTCTAAATTCAGCAATTATTGTTTTATTCACACCTTCTGAGAAGGCTGAAATTGGGCAGACTTCACAAGAATCTCAACTCTAGTTCTTTTTTTTTCAGTAGGTATAGGACAAAAAAAAAAAACCTGGAGAATATTCTGCACTGTTATTAGGTCAGAACTGGAATGGAGCTGTCTGCAACCATTTTTATTTTATATTTCTTTCTTTTCAGTCCCTGCCAAGAGTCCCTTTTATGTTATTAGAATATAGATACAAATATATCATTTTATATAGAAAGATAGAGACAGTTAGATATTTAAATAAAAATATATGAACAATTTTCCTAAAGACATAAATTATTAATAATCACATGAAAAAATGCTTCACACCAAAGATATTTAAATTAAAACAACTCTAAGGTTTCACCTTACCTCAATCAAATCTGCCAACCTAATTAAAATCAACAAAACTCAATGGTGATAGGATGGGAGGATGGTGGGAGGATCAGTTCATTCATTCATTGTTTGTATACCTGCGAACTTGTAGAATCTTTTTGGAAAGCAATGAGATATGCAGTAAAAATAATCCAGAAAATGATCCCCATTCACCCAATAACTCAATTGTTGAGAATATAACCTGAAAGTGTTAGCTTTTCTAAAGAGTCATTTTTGTTATCTATTTAAACATGTTAATAGAAGCATTATATTTAACTGCAAAAAACTGAAGATAAACTAAAATGTCCAACAAGAATGAGAGAGTTGTTTTTTTTTTAATCATGACTCAGATATAATGGAATACTATAATGCAATTACAACTAAATTCAGTAAATTGAGTAGGGGAGGTACAAAGAAATTTGGAAAGACGTTTATGAAATAATACAAAGTAAAAAAAAATAGGAACCAGGAGAATGGAGTACATGCTACTTTGAGAGTATAAAAAAGAAAAGTGAGTAAGAATCTTGGTGACTTAGTCTAAAAAGTTGTCATGATACCTAATACAATTAAATAATTTAAATGTACATAGTTACTAAATAAATTTACCTACACGTTCTCCTTTCTTCAGTACTATTTTTTTCTGAAAAAGAAAACATTTTTGAGCACTGACCACAGCCAAAATTGGCAGAGACAGAGATAAGAGACTAAAATTTATTTGGGAATCCAGCACAATATATTTAAGAAAACATTGCAACTACATAGACAACAGTCTAATAGTCACGATATTTTATTGTACTTATTTTTATTTTAAACTATTCAGTCTAAAATAAAAATTACTTATTAAAAAGAATATTTCTTGTAGTATAATAACTAAAACTATTTTACATAGTATACAACTTTGAACATGTTTCACTATGTTGTCATTAAAACAAATCCATCTCCTTTAGCAAGGTACCATAGATATATTATGTACCTTAGGATCCATTTAAACTAGTAACTATCATAAGTATTACCAAATTCTTACAATTTATATGCAAAAGAATCCAAAATTCCTCAAAATTCATGTATTGCTCATTCTAAGAATTAATATATGTTATTCAAAATCTAGGGAAAATGTAATCTTTATTCTCAATTTGCTATACCCAGTTACATATTCCTAAAGTCTTTAAAACCTTAGCTAAGTCACCAAACCCCCAAATCTCTTTTGCTAACATTCCTACCAAATGTTGCAGGGTGGCTAGCAGGATAACTGATCGTCAATTTGGTTCAATTCCCTAAACACTTATTTAGCCCATTCTATTTTGCAAAGCGCTATGCTGTGTGCTAGGAAATAAAGAGAGAATGAAATACAAACCCTGTCCTCAAGAGGCTCACAATTAAATAGAAAAGACAGAGGGGGGTCAGGGGGAAATGCTGATACAGGAAGAATGCAGTATTCACAGTCCAGATAAATAGCTTGACAAAATTTGAGAGGGGATGAGAGGCCATGTTCAGATGGGGAGAATTAAAAAAGAATCATGGAAGACAAGTCACTTGAGTTAGGTTATGAAGAAAAGTAAGGATTTTAAAAAGAAGATTTGAAGATGTAAGGAGAAATCCACTCTAGATAGAGGGGATAACCAAAGGTAAGACAGGGAGATGAGAAAGGACAGAATGGGTCCTAGGGAGAGCAGATTTTTATTTTCTTTTATATATGAGTGACAAGAAGGACCTACCCCCTACATCATATAAACAGTCAAGCAAAAAGAAAATTCCCCACATTGGCCAAGCCACATAGACAGTTCTTATTCTTGTTGTGTTATATATGAGTGAGCAAAGTATGTGGCAACTCAATTAGAAGCAGAGAAAAAAAAACAAGTAGAAAGGCCAGTTAGAAGGTTATCACATAGCCTAGACTGCAGATGATAGGGAACTACGCTAAGATGGCGAGAGTGGATAAAAGACAACAGATGTGAAATATTGTAAAGGTATCAACAGGACTTGGGAACTGATACACAAAAAAGCAACAAGTCTCGAAGATGATTCTGAGTGTTCAATTCTTAGTAACTCGGAGTTTGGTGATGCCATCAACTGAAATAGAGAAGATGGGGGAGGGGTAGGTTTCGTTTAAAGAAAATGAGTTTAGTTTGGGGCATATTAAATGAGGAGTCACTGGGATATCCCAATGGAAATATCTAGGAAGCAGTTGTAATGGCACTGATAGCTAAAGGCAAATATAAGAGGTCTAGAAATATTTACCACAGCAACAGTAATGCAAGGTAAAAGTTGCTGGTTCATCTCCACTCTGTTGCCAAGAACTTTTCTAAGGCTTATTTATCTGAAGATCTAGGTCATGTGCCATGGTTCCAAATGCCAGAGAATGTGAAGTGTTCTGAAAGAAACTCACCCACCCTAACTTAATTATTGGGGGATCAATGGCCTTCCTGTTGATTTCGCTTGACTTATATATTTTTATTTTAAAGTTTCTATTCAAGTCTGGTCTTTTTATCAGGAATCCTCAGAAGTCCTCTAGTTCATTAAAGATTTACTTTTTTCTCTTGTAGGATTATATTCAATTTTACAACTTAAGTTATAATTGATTATAAACTTATATATCTTTGACCATTTAGAATATCAAATATTCTTGCTGAAGGTTGTAAGGACAGTTCTTTGGGGGCGGGGAGTCAGGGAGAAAGTCTTAGCATTGATTTAAGGGGCACTTTTATGTGTCAGCCCAGCCAGAAAATGGGCCTGTCAAAAGAACTGACAATGTATTGATTAACTCTAATCATGTTGGGAAAGGAAGTCTCAGGAAGTCTCAAAAGAGAGTGACAACTCTCCCTTTGGGAAAGCAGCAGCCCCAATACCTCTGAAGAAGAAACAGCAAAAAAAGAAATTCAGAGACAGAACCTTCAGATGGGCAATACATAAGCAGCAAGGTATAGATGATTTCCAGGAACAAAACCATGAGTAATACTCTAGCCATAATAGAACCCTAGAAGTTTATGTTATTGTAGATATGTTTCCTCTCCTGCTAGCAGAAGTCTATAGAAGACTACAGACCTTTCCATATGGGAGAATAGGGTAACTTAATTCTACTGCCTGATTTTCACTTATTTTGCTTTGCTATTCTATCCTAATTAAATGTCTTGTCATTTTACTTATGATTCTGGTAGGTTCTACGGATAAAGATGGCACTGAATGGAAGCTCAAGCTAAATCTGAATAATTGTGATTAGGTCAAATACTCCCCACTGAACATGGGGTTTGAGGGACAAGTCACACGAGGAAATAGATGATAACACCTTCAAGGAAGATACCAATACCAATACCAAGGAAGAAAATGCAGAGAGAGAAAAGAAGAAGGCTAAGGAGAAGAAGCTAGGGGTACATCAGTGCTTGTGATCTGGGAAGATGAGGAGTCAGTGAAGGAAAGAGAGAACTGGGAATTAGAAAGATAAAGAACCATAGGTGTCACAGGAGCCAAAAGAGACAGATATCAAGAAGGAGGGATGGTGAATAGCATAGAGTGCTAAAAAAGAAAAAAAGCTCTAAGTAGATGAGAACTAAAACACAGCCATTATACTGGCAATGAAGTTATATCAGCAAACTTGGGAATAGCAGTTTTAATAGAGTGATGAGGATAGAATTTTTTTAATGTTCATGAACTTTTTTTATTATTGTGAAGAGAAGAATTCTTAAACGAAGCTTAAAAACATACAGCAAAATGTTAAAACAACATATGTTTGAAAGTCAGCTGTTTGTTTTTTTCCCATTTTATTTTTTCCTCTTTCACACATTTCTGAAAAGGGAAGGAAAGGAAGGAAGGAAGGAAGGAAGGAAGGAAGGAAGGAAGGAAGGAAGGAAGGAAGGAAGGAAGGAAGGAAGGAAAGGAGGGAGGGAGGAAGGGACCCATTTCTGTGTCATATAAGCATAATCAAGCGAAACAAATTCCCCACATTAGCCAAACCACACATATGTTTCTTATTCTATATATTATTCCATCACTCCTCTGTCACAAAATAAGGAGCATTCTTCTTAACTGATCCTTTGTGATCATGATTGATTGCTTAGTTGACTAGAGTTATTAAGTCTTTAACAACTGGTTGTTTGCATAATATTGATATTATAGTATAAATTGCTCTGATTCTATGCACTTTATTCTGCATAATTTCCTACAAGTTTTCTCAATTTTCTAAAATTTTCTTTTCTTACAGCACAATAATATTCCATTACAGGGATAAAATTATAATTCCAAAGGTTTAATGAATATGATTTGAAAGAAAATGCAGACCACTTTTTCTAGAATTCTATAGTGAATGGAAGGAGAGAAGAGAATCTGAAGGATTAAATGAGTTGAGAGTGGCTTTGTTTTAGGACATAAGTAACTTTTGTTTTAGAATATGGGAAACACCAAGAAAAAGGAGCCAGTAAAGAGAGTGAAGAGCCTGAATATGAACAAGAAAGAATAACTGCCATAGCAAAGTCCTGTATAAAAAAAAAGAGAGAGAGAAGAGATTAGGATCAAAGGAAGCAGTAGAATGGTTAGTTCTGAAAAGGAGAAGGTCCCATTCATTTTCTGAGATTGATAGGTTGTGACTGACAGAAATAAAAAATCATTTGGTGTAATGGATATCAGACCTTGTTTCAAGTTCCACCTCTTACTTTACTGGCTAAGGGACCATCAATAAATTAATCATCCACAAAAAGGAATAACAATACCTGTAATGTCTACTTCACAAGGTTATTGCGATACTGAAATAAGATGATTATGTAAAGTGCTTTGCAGACTTTAGAAGTCTATATAAACATTGGTTATTACTTTAAAGCAAGTGAAAATTATGAGGACAGAGAGTTTTAAAGACATGGGAGAAGGAACTACTCAAGGGACTCTCAGTCTTTGCAGTAAATTTGGAAAGTAATGAATTGAGACCATAAAGGTGAGGGCTTGAAGAGAGAAGACTAGGTAGTCATTGTCATATAGTCATTGTCAACATAGACATTGTAGAAAATTAAATAATAAGAGATTAATAGAAAGTTGCTACACAACAGTCAATATTATGCAAAAAAAAATATATAGAAGACTCAGAAATGACTGTTTCATGGCTTCCTTCAGCATCATTTAGTCACCCAACACGAGAAACAGAAGAGATGGGTGGTAGGAATTCCCCACGGTTTAGATCTAGCAGGGATATAAGAGAAAAAAGTCAAAGAGGCAAAGAATTAAGGGATATAAAAGAGCATTTTAATGAAATTAGATGAACAGAGATGAAGACAGAGACAGTATGGTATGGAAGACCTGCTTTCAAATCTTGCCTCATAGACTGACTAGTTTGTGTGGCACTGACCAAATCCATTAACTTATCTGAGCCTCAGTTGAGGAAATCTATAAAACAAGAGGAATGAATTTGATGACCTCTAAGGTTCCTTCTATCTCTAAGTCTATTCACCTAAGGACAAATTTGGGAAAATTAAGAAAATGAGAAAAGAGGATCCTGGTCCAAGGGCAATTATGGTTATAGAAAAGAATTTCAGATTTTGGAGGTATGGCAACCCTGTGGGTGATGGAAATAGAGTGAAGATAAAGGTTATAAGATTTGAAAACTTCCAGGAAGGCAGAGGAGCAGGTGTTATGGGGGTTATGAATGCAGACACTGAAGTCTCTAAGGATCATGACAACAAAACAGGGAGAGAGAGGAAGATTGTAAGCCAAGTGCTAAGGTCACTGAGAACGATGAGGGAATATCTTAGTGGAAAGATAACAATGACAAATGATGGGAAATAGTAATATGATTTGATAGATTTAATTTCAAAAGGTCACAGGAATGAAAGACTGAATGATCATGGGATCATAGTGTCGTAAGACCATGGATTTAAAGTTAGAAAGGATCATAGAGGTCGTTCAGTCCAACACCTTCATTGTTTTTTAAACAAATGAGGCAGTGTGGGATAGTGGCTAGAAAGATAACCTTGAAGCCTAACCACTTAGCCTGCTTCTGATACACAAAGGCTGTGTTACTTCAGGCAAGTCACTTAAGTTCTCAATGCTCTAGGCAACTTTTTATGACTGTAAGTTACTGACATGACTTAAAGTGGTAGAGGCCAGTTCTTCATCCCAGTATTCCTTAATGTGATACCAGTGAAATCACAGATGAAGATTCTATCTCTAAAAGATAGGGATGGAAGGCCCAGAGATGGGAAGTGATTGGTACAAGGTTAGCCAGGTAGGTAAGCAGCACAAGTTGGAGTTGAATCCAGATCTTTTGATTACAACTCCAGTACCTCTAGGAAGGCAGGAATTATATCTTCTACTTGCTTTGTGGAGTGCCTGGCTTAGTGATACACACAAAAAGATGCTTAATGAGTAATATTTGATGAGTATCATCATAGTAATAAAACACTAATTTCTTTAGACATCCATGCTAACAGCTTTTGGGTATCCTGACAAAATGATTCAAAGCATAATAATCACCATCACTAGAAAAAAAAACTTCCTATTTAATTTGCTCTATAAAGTCTGTTTGTCATTTAGAAATTTGTGGAGTCTGGCAATATTGCCTGGCATTCATACCTTATGATCTAACACCTCCCACAGGTTCCCGTTAAAGCTATCAAATACTCCTGAGAGGGAACAAAGCTTTACTTGGCCTGATTTCCTTAAATATTAGTCCCAGCTCCCCAGGCAACTTTGGTTCTGCCTAAATGGGATAGGGCTGACCTTGCAAACCTTTTGGAGGTCATGGACTAGAGAAGGTAAAAAATAAGTTAAAAACTTTGCCCCCAGACAGATTAAAAGGGTCCTTCATCAAGATGAGAGGTTACCTTTGACATTTCTGATAGATCCTTACAAGCAATGACTTTAGCTATTCTCACCCATTAGACAGTTCACTCTTGGCTTCAGGGCACAGACTCAGGAAGTAAGAAAGACAAATCCCACTAAGAGTACAAGCTCTGTAGGGAACGCAAACACCATAAACTCTGATAACCCAGCTGTTGGCCAACTTGAGGACAGACTAAATAGCACAGCATTCATTCATTTATCAAATATTTATAGAGTGCTGAACACAACATTCTGAAGCTCAACTTCCCCAGGGTGTGCCCTGAGTTTTAGCCTAGCTGTTTAACTTATCAAAGATAAAAGAGCATGGGTTCTTTGAGAGGGGAACTATTGCTCAGCAGAGCAAGACAGCTCTGGAGGTGCTGCTGAAGCTTCAAGTTCTAATCCTGGGCTTGGCATTGCTAGAGCAGAACCTTGGCAAAGTTCGATGACTTCTGGTCTTCAGTCTTCCCATCTGAAAACTGAATAATATAAGTGTCTCTATATATACATATATATGTGTGTGTGTATATGTATATACATATATATATACACACCTCTAAAATTAGTAGACCTAAACAAATTGTGGTGCACAAAAGTTATGAAATATTGTTACAAAGGAACAAAGATGATTAAGAACTTAGAGAAGCATGGGAAACTGTGTACATATTGATGTAGAGTGAAGTAAACAGAGCCAGGAAAACAATATTCATAATGACTGTAACAATGTAAATAGAAAGAACAAAAAGGACAAACTGAAAGCTGACATTGAACAAGCTTGGCCTCAGAAGTGAAATGAAAGAAATGTACCTTCTTCCTTTGTTTTTTGGGATGAGGAGACTATGGGCATGGAATATTATGCTACCAGATTCAGTGGACATGTTGGTTAGCTTTGATAGACTATTTTCCCCTCCCTTCAAAAAAAATTATTGCAAGAGATGTATTGCTAGGTAGGGGAAAGAAAAGGACATATTTGGAAATGAAGGCAATATGACGATGAAACCATAACAATAGCAATAGCTAGCCTTTATATAGCAGCCTAAGTTTGCAAAGCACTTTACAAATATTATCTTCTATTATCCTCACAACAAGTGCTGTTATTATCCACATTTTAGAGATGAGGAAACCTAGGCAAACAGAAAATAAATGACTTACACAATTATATAACTAGTAAGTGTCTGTGGTAGGATTTGAATTCAAGTCTTCCTGAGTGCATCCAGGGCTCAGTCAGTTAAGAGCTCTATACCCACTTCCTTGTTGGAATGTTTCCCTTTTCCAATCTGTACCAAAGATGCACATAATTTCAGCAGTCCATCACACACCTTTAAAAAAAGGCCCCACTACCATACACCTGGCCAGTGGTCATAGAGATTTTATAGGAGGACCTCCTTAGGACAATCTCAATACTTCCAAGGCAACCCATGCCACTTTTGGATAGCTCTCCTGACCTGAATAAAACCTTCATGAACTTCTTCATACCTAAAAACTACTGGAAAAAGACACATACAGAGAACACATTTTCTTTCTCTCTTTTGCTTTGTTTCCTATTCATTCCAAACTAACAACCTTGAGAATAGGGCTGATGAAATTATATTTTCCCTTTTGTCCAGGCAGAACCTGCAGAGGAAAGTTAAAGGGAGAGAAAAGACCAACTAAGGCAATGTAGAAGAAGTTTGAAAAGGGGCCTCAGTTTTCAAATGAATGATTTTATTTTATTTTTTTAAAAAATTGGTTTATTTGCTTTTAGTTTACAAGATTCAGTTCCACAATCTCAAGTTTCAAATTTTCTCCCCTTCCTCCCCCCCACCATGGCAGCTTGCAATCAAGTATAGGATCTGCAAATACTTTCACATTGGACATTAGTCTGGTTGTAACCAATGGAATGAACAATGGGAAAGAGGAAACAAAACCAAAAATGAAAAAGAAAGAGAGCATGTAATTTGCTTCAGTCTCCATTTAAACTGTTCTTTCTAGATCTTTCTCTGACTGTAGGTATCTCCTTCCATCCTGAGTCTTAGTTGTCTGATAACCTTGCGTTGCTGAGAAGAGTCCAGTTTATCAAAGTTGGTCATCACACATGTCTGTCATTGTGTACAAATTTCTCCAGGTTCTGCTCAATGAAGTCCATCTGCTTCTCATTTCTTATAGCACAATAGTATTTCATTACATTCACAACTTGTTTAGCCATTCCCCAATTGATGGGAATCCCCTTAATTTCCAATTTTTTGCCACCAAAAAGAGAGCTGCAATAAATATTTTTGTACATGTGGGTCTTCCTCCCACTTCTATGATCTCTTTGGGATACAACCCTAGAAGTGGTATAAATTATTTTATTTTTAAGAAAGAATAACATGACATAGGCTTACAACAAATGCCTGTATCCCTGCTAGATAGAGTGCCAGATTTTGCTTTGATGAGTAAGTAACAATGGATACAGGAATCCTGGAATGGTAGATATGGAGTTAGTTTTGAAGTCCAAAAGATCTGGGTGCAAGTTTCATTTCTGACATAAAATGACTAACTTTGGGCAAGTCACTTGATCTCTAGATATCGCAGGCAACCAAGATTATAAATTACAGAGGAGCTATCAATCTACATTAGAGAGGGAATTTCCTCATTGTAAAGCTTTCTACACTGATGAAATCTCAAGTCTAACACCCTGCCCACCCCCACCTCCAAAATGTGGCAGTGGCCTCCACTAAAATCCTACAGATACCTCACCCTGGAATTCAGGTAATCCTGGGTTCTCAAATACTGGCAGGTCCTACTAATAGGTCCTACCAGACTAGGAAGGCTTTTGTTTGTTTGTTAGGTCCCACTAATAGGTCCTACCAGACTAGGATGGCTTTTGTTTGTTTGGGGGACCAGGGAAAGAAGTTGGGATAGACTGTGTGCTAAAATCTGAAGATGAGCCTAATTAATTTAATTTGATTTATATTTATTATGAGTCTACTGTGTACTAGGACCTGATGATACAGAGATGATAATGTCCAGACCTTATGCTCAAGGAATTTACAGTCTAATAAGGGGTAAAGTAAATTTGAAAGCAAGAATGATATCAAGTAGAATGTGATAAGGCAAAAGAGAGACACAAGTTTCTTTTGGAAAATTTTAAGAAGAGTGCACTTTTAGATTAGGGCTGGGGGAGTCAGGGGGAGACCTGGAGAGGAGGAATCAAAGATAGTTTCATGGGGGAGATGACACCTGAGCTGAACTTTAATAAAATAGAAGGATTTTGACAAGCAGAGATGAGGGAGGAATGCATTCTAGGTATGGCAAATAGCCTTTACAAATGCATGGAGACAGGAAAATGTGTTATAAGACTGGGCAATAACTCGTAGTCCTATTTGGCTGAACTATAAAGAACAGGAAGGAAAGTACTATGAAACAGGGAAGGTAGGACTCAGGCTGTAATGGGTGGGCCTTAAATACTCAATTTTATATAGGCAATAAGGAGACACTGAAGGTTTTAGAGCAGAATAATGGTATGGTATGCCTATACATTCAAAAGATTAATTTGGTAGCTGGGGAGAGGAGAGACAAGGCATGGAGACAATTTAAAAAGGCATTATAATAGGCAAGGAAAGAGGTAATGAGATCTTGAAGTTGGGTAATGGCAGCATGAATGGAAGAGGCTTAGATGGAAAATATAATCAAGGAGATAACATTTTATTCATTACAGAATGTGACAGAGGAAAATATCAAAACCAGTTTAGAGACTTTAACTCTGGATAACTGGATACGCTGAGTTTGTGGTAACATGGGACTGAAGAAAGATCACAGTTGATTCAGCAAGTCAGTCAACTGAGGGACCAGTGGGTCATGATGAGGACAAAGAAGAGATTCAAGATGAGTGAGACAGTGAAAAAGACATAAAAAGAAAAACCCAAAAGACTGTGAACAAGAAAAGGAGTTTGGGCTCTTGGAGGTAAAACAGGTGATATTGAAATCCAAGATGTGACCACCTTTATTCGTGACTGAGATAGAGTGAAAAGGGAGGTAATGAGTGTTAGTGAAGTTGAAGAACCAGGAAGCCAAAGTATTAGGTCAATACAGAGTAGCTTAGCAATGCTGAAGTCACTAAGGAAAGTATGATGGTAGGAGGAAGACTGAGGAAGATTGAGTCCTCAACTCTTAAAGAAAGGTATAAAAGTGATCTAGAGACCAGTCAATAATAGCGACAAAGCTCTGGAGATGGTGATCTATATACAGAGTAAAAAAAAAAAATACAAGGAGAGATTTTTTAATGATGGGAGTCAAAATGAGCATCTGGTAATGACAATAGGGAAGAAAGTATACCAAATCCTCCTCCCAGACATCTGATATGGGTTATGATTAATAATAATAACAATAATAATAACCAGCATTTATCATAGTGCTTTAAGGTTTGCAAAGCACTTTACTAAGATCATTCTTGCAATGATCCTGAGAGGCAAGTGCTATTACTATCCCTAGTTTACCGATGAGGGAAGTGAGGCAAATGAGATAAACCCAAAGTCACACAACTCATAAGGGCCTGATCTGACCTCAAGTCTTTCAGTTTCTAAATCCAGTGTTGTATTCACTGACCACCATATAATAGCCCGCATTAGAAAAGGTGACAAGTGGTGTTGATTAGAGAGATTCTAATACAAAAAGGCAGGCATTTCCACCACAGCAACTCATGAAAACTGTTTACTAAGGCATAAAGACTTTGCTATGCAAAGGGGGTACACAGGGTGATTAAATCATGAAAACTTAAGGTGTAAGCAGCAACAGATACCAAACCTAATTGGTGATCTAGGACATTGACCATCTTTTGGGTTTATCAGTTCTTTTTGGAAAAATAAATAACAATATTATAAACTCAGTGTCATTTCTTTAATCCAATTCATCTGAAACTAACTCCCTAAATTATATGCCTCTTTATCATGGTTATGGGATATCAGAGTTGAAAAGACCTGAGGCCACCCAAACTCATCTTACCTAAAATATCCCCATCAAAATGTCCTTAGGACTTATGCTTAAAAACCTTGGGTAACCCACTAACCTTCGAAACAGTCCATTCTATCTGGTGGGGAACTACTTCGATTATGAGGAATTTTATAGCAATTCCTAAAGAATTTACCACAGTCACTTACTTTTGGTGTGGTCAATATTTAGTTGAGACAGTCTTCAAGTGATCTATCTGGGGCACACGCTTTAAGGGCACTGGAGCTTTTTCCTTACCTTAATCTCATCTATTTTGGATTACTTTCATGGAATTTTACCTAAAGCTACTATGTTATGTTCCACTTGCATACGCATTGGTAAGCAGTTAAGTTGGAAGGTCTTCCTCTTGTCAGACAAACTGAGTCACATAGAAATCAATTGACATATTCAAGTAGGACAATGAAGAAAATGAATCCAACAAATGGCTCTTCACCCAATTCTCTAATCACCAGGCCCCTATTTAATTCATAGTATCTAGAATGGAATCATAAAGCAAGAGATTTTTGTGCTAGACAAGACTTCAGATACCACTGAGTTCACTTCTTTATTTTAGAGTTGAGGAAACTGAGGCATAAGGAAATTCAGTGACTTGGTCAGGGTCACATAACTAATAAGGTCTGAAGTGAGGTGTGAACCCAGGTCTTTTAAACCCCAAGTCTAGTGCCCTACCCACTATATCATGTTGTCTCTAATGACTTGAGTTTGTGAGTAATTATTTGGGCTTATTAGCATCTTTTGTTTCATTAATTTGACTTTTCTTCAAGAAATGTTGTCCTTTCCATTCCTATAGTACTAATTGATGTTTAAGATTTCTTACATACCATAACATCCACATAATTTTGTTTACCCACCAGGGTATGCCACCTGAAAAGCTAATTGAAAATTATTAATGCTGCATCAACACATAGCTAGTACATTGTATTCTCGACTCTCTTGCAGTGTGATTTAGTGAACAGAACACAAGCCTGGGAGTTTAGAGATGAAGGTTCTATTCCCAGATTCTTTACTTCCCATGTAACCTTAATAATAATACTTGCCACCTACTTATCCCACACAAATGCTAACTAAAGGACTCTCAAGACAATGTGAGTAGAACTCTTTGAGCTTGCTGACTGAAAAGGGGTGACAAGTACAGTGTAATCATAATCATCATCATCATCATCATCATCATCCTTATCATCAGTGGATGGTGACCTAAGTATGAATCTTTTCCTCCTACTTGAAAAATTCCAACAAAAGATAACAGCCCCTTTGGCATTTCTGAAACCTGTAGGATTATTCTTACTAGTCATAAACAAAAAACTACACATATAATTGAGGCAAAACCAAGTGGAAAAACCCAGCCACCCATACTCAGGTTCCAGTCTATCTATAATGGATCTTTATACTTCTTGCTGCACAATTTTGCCTAAAAGAAAATGTGTAATGGGTCTGTGGTGGTGGGTCAACACAAAGCTGCTGCATCAGAAGGTAAACTAGGGAAATGTGATTGCATGTCAACACACCACAAATCAATTCTGTCAGCATTTCTTCATTCATCCCACAAGCATTTATTAAACACCTCCTGCGTGTTTAATAAAACAAAAAAATTCTCTTGACTCAGCCATCACCCTTAGCTTAGGCCTTACTTGCCTGGCACCAAGACTACTGGAAGAGCCTCCTAATTGGTCTTGCTCTTTCATGAATCTCCTCTCTCCATTAGGGCCTCCCAAAGATGCCTAATTGATAAGCTTAAAGCATAGATCTAACAATGTCATTCCTTTGCTCTAGAAATTAAGTGGCTCCCTATTACCTCAAGGATAAAATACAAACTTCTCTACCTAGTTCTAACCTAGCTCTCTAGACTGATTTCACAGTATTACCCTTTAGGCACTCTGGTAATAGTCTGCCAAACCAACTTAATTCCTCTCTTTTCTGCATTTCAACAGGCTGTCCCAGTCCATGGCTCCTATTCCTCACTTCTATCTCTTTAAATCCTCATATGCTTTCAAAAAAGGCTCAATTCAAGGACCTCTTCCATCACAAGGCTTCTCCTGATCACTTCAGTTCTTTGGCCTCTCCTGGTACATAAACTTGCTTCATATTTTTAAATCACTTTCATAGAATCCTAGATTTACAGCTATGAAAAGAACCTTAAAGGTCATCTAGCCCCTACCCCTAATTTTATAGATGAGGTAACAGGCCCAGAAAGGTTGCAAATTACCAATTAAGTAAGTGGCATAGCTGGGATATGAATTCAAGTGGGTGATAATGAGGACCTTTATTAGTACAATAGTAGTGAAAATGGAGATAATAGAAGAGATTCATGAAATCTGTGGAATAGACAGTATTTGGTAACTGAATATATGAACTAAAGGAGAAGAAATGAACCAAGAAAACATGAATATCATTAAAATATAAGATGGGATAAATGGTAATGCCACTAACAGAAACAGTGAAATCAGAAAGAACAGGTTTAATGAAACTAAACTTGGGGTTTGGGATATTCAGTTTGAGAATGTAATGGGACATCCAAGTGGACATGTTCTTTAAGTAGTTGGAAACATAGGTGTGTAGCTCAGCAGGGAGGTCAAAGCTGGATACAGAGATTTAAGAGTGGTCTTTATAGGAAATGAAGCCATGGGAATGAATGGCACTACCAAAAGAAAGAGCTTCTGATAGGAAGGAAGGAAGGGAAGGAGGGAGGGAGGGAGGGAAAAAGGGAGAGAGGGAGGGAAATGGACATCACACAATGATACAATACAAGGTAATGATGTGTGTGTCTATGTACATATGTATACATTTATATATACACGGCATAGTACAAATAATGTATTGTCAAGGTTCGGAAGAAGAACAAATTATTTTGGGCTAAGATGGTCAGGGAAGATCTCACAGAAGAGGTAGGGCTTAAGCTGGGCCTTGAAGGGTAGGCAGAATGACATATGTTCTTATTCCCACTTTGCCTTTAGGCCCACCTGTGGTACCATACCAAAAGGAGAGGGAGTAATAGCTTTTTTTTTTTTTTTAACAAATGTATCATGTGTGGCCTGAGCTGTAAACCAAAGGTCAGCTTTTATGCCTTAGCACTAGGAACACTGTTGGTCACCAGTGGACAGAACCAGAACTATCACAGGACAGGGCAGTCAAGGCTTAAGTCCTTGGGGGATAGGGAAATGACCGGGGGGAGATGACATATTTCTTCCTCCTCAAACCTTCTAGCTTTACAACACTGGTTACCCAACAAGCCTTCTTCTTCATGCACCATCACTCAACTACACTCCATGCCCCCATTGCTATTATACTTGTAATATATTGTTGTAACCCATTTTTCCCCTAGAGCAGTGGTTCTCAACCTGTGGGTGATATTCAATTTGTAACAATGAAAATACATCCTGCATATCAGATATTTACATTACAATTCATAACAGTAGCAAAATTACAGTTATGAAGTAGCAACGAAAATAATTATATGGTTGGGGGGTCACCACAACATGAGGAAATGTATTAGAGGGTCACGGCATTAGGAAGGTTGAGAACCACTGTCCTAGAGTATGAACCTTCAGTGTACCTCAAGAACACCAGCTTGAGATTTGAACCTCTAAGAATGTACAGGATCAGCAGAGTGACCACTGGTGAAGAGGGAAGGCATACATTGGCCACCCCTCTTCCATGCCCTCTCTCTCACTGTAAATGCAATTCTATCTTTCCTAAGTCTTCTGCCTTCTCTTTTCTCTGTGCCTTCTCACATCCCCCTATTATTAACAAACTCTTCTTCACCTTATATCCTTTTCTCTCACATTTATCTACTGTTCACTCAAATTTAGATTTTTATACCCTCTCCAAGGCTGGCAGCTCCTTCTTTTATACTCCTCAAAACAAGGGGCCAGAAGAAGAAATTGGCATGTTCCTTATTCCCCACTGTCACTTTCAGGCCCTCCATCTGTCACCGTCTCTCCACAACTACCTCTCCTTTAAAATTCAACCCATGTTGTCCAAATCTTTGTTACTATCATCTGTGGATCTCCAGATAACTTTACCTCCATCCCAAGAGTTTAGTACTTGACAGAGGCTTCATACCTGAAGAATGACTATTCCCCCTGGCTAGGCTGAAGTCAGTGAGCCTGAAGATGCCCTGGGTTTCATTGAAGCTTATTGGAGGTCTGACCACTGGAGGACACCTGTCTGCCTGGGGCTTTGCTGAATAATGTGGTGGTTCTCTGTACTGGAGTCTTCCAGTTCCCCTGGCTATACATAGTTTCTTGGGGCATAGGGAGGGGGGGCTGTTGCTTGTGTTTGCCTGCTCCATCACCCTAGGGGGCAGTGTCTCCCACAGATTTGCTAAGGTGAGGCTTGACACTGTTCTGCTGTGATGCTTCCTGTCCCAGACTGCACTCCCCTTTTGCCTGAGTGACACAGCCTTTTTTCTGTCAATATTTCATGTCTGCCTGAATAAAGATTGTTCCATCCTCTCATTGCAAAAAAAAAAAAAAAAGAGTTTAGTACTTGGCTCATAGCTTTTTCCTTTAGCTCAAACCTGGTCCCTTCAAACACCCTGACCTGAGAGTTTTTCAACTCACTTACCCCTATAACCTCATCTTCCTTTTATCTTAACCATGCACAGGAATAATCTGACATTACACATAACCACATACGTTCAAGCTCAACTAAATTTACTCAAGATGTTGTAATTCCTAGTTATCACTCTGCCTTTGGAATTTGAGGGGAGGTGAGGAGTTTTGTTCACCCAGGCGGGTAAGTCCATATAGCATCTTCAAATGTGAAGGGCTATGTATGTGATTAAGCCCCCTGCTGCCGGGTTGACATTCCTTTGCAAAGGTGAAAGGTTCACAAGGTTGCACATATTTTCGGACTTTTCCAATATATTGCTCAGCTTAGACTTTTTCTCCCTCTTCTTTTCTTTTGTCTTAAAAAAAATCCTATTTATTATATGAAACGATTCTTTGTCATGCAGGGGGTAGGATACTGGGGAAACCTATGGTGATACAAAATAAAACTAAAGTTTCATCAACAAAATCTTTTTTAGGTAGTATTTCTCCCTGTCCTCCCCCAAAAATAAGCAAACAGGGCTGCCTCCTTTTGTTTCTGCAAAGTAAAAATGTAATAAAATATATTAATTTACAGAAGAAGTTATCCAGAGAAATTATGGATACTATTTGTTGATGGCTCTTCAAGAAGTATGTGCAACAAACCCTCTTAAGGTATAATCCCATTATCTTCAGTGAAAGCCTTACAGGTCCTTCTTCAGAAGAAATATTTTTATTAATCCAATTCATTTTTATTATACTTTATATATTTCTCCCATGACACACACAATACAATAGATGCTATTAACTAGATATAGGACTTTGGGCAAGTAATTTGGGCAAGTAATTCATAATTCAACCTCTTTGACACTCAGTTTCTTCATCAGTAGGATGGAGATAATAATGCTTATATTAACAACTTCACAAGATTGCTATGAAAATTGAACAAAAGGCATAAAGCAATTTCAAATTAAGGAACTATTATTACTACTACCACTACTACTACCACCACTACAACCACAGAACCACAGAACATAAGAATTAGAGGGAAACTTAAAATTGATCTAGTTTAACACTTCGCTGTTTTCTTTTTTCAAAGTTAAATTAAATTGTTCTCAAATAACAATAATCTACCTTCTCACCCTCTCACTCCTCACCCTCACTGAGAAAGAAAAACAAAACTTCTATTGCAGATATGTATGGTGTAGCAAAATAAATTGCTACATTTTCCATGTCCAAATAAAATATGTATCAATCTGCACTCTGATCAAACATATCTCTCTCAGGAGGTGGGTAACATGTTCCATCATGAATCTATTGGAAGCACAGTTGGGTGTGCTGCTCAGAATCCTGAAGTCTTTCAAAGATGCATGTCTTTATAACTTTATTGTTATTGTATAAATTGTTCTATTGGTTTTGCTCACTTCTTTGTAACAATTCATATAAGTCTTCCCAGGTTTCTCTGAAACCATTCCCTAAATCATTTCTTATAGCACAACAGTATTCCATAAGATTCCAATATCATAACTTGCTTAGTCAGCCTCAATTAATAGGTACTTCCTTAGTTTCCAACTCTTTACCACCACAAAATAAAAAGAGCTGCTACAAATATTTCTGTCCATGTGGGTCTTTTTTCCTCTGTCTTTAATCCCTTTCAGGTATAGATTAAGTGGTAGTAGTTTTAGTAAAGGGTATGCACTGTTGAATAGCTTTTGGGCATAGTTTCACATTTTTTTCTGGAATGGCTAGACCAGTTTACAGTTCTGCCAACAATGCATGAATGTGCCTGTTTTCCCAGAATCCCCTCCAGCCTATGTAATTTTCCTT
The DNA here is from genome assembly GCA_028646575.1 of Pseudocheirus occidentalis. Lineage (NCBI taxonomy): Eukaryota > Metazoa > Chordata > Mammalia > Diprotodontia > Pseudocheiridae > Pseudocheirus > Pseudocheirus occidentalis. The sequence goes on from CM053596.1 coordinate 160,355,807, forward strand.
TTTTGTCAACTTTACCAATATGCTGCCAATTCTCTTATTTTAAAGATAAGGAAGCTGAGGCCCAGAGAGTGATTTGCCCAAGTTCATTATCACTAAAAAGTGTCAGAACTAGTCCTTAAATTCAAGATTATTTATTCTTAGACAAATGTGCTATAAGACATTGATTGACCTTATATTATCAAGTAACCAGAAAATAGTAACATCAAAATCAAGACAAGAGAGAAGCAAGTTTGGTTTTTTTTAGTGTACTAATGATGGACTAGATTTCTCCTCAACTCAATATAGAAATCTAAGTTATACACGCAATGATTTATAGCAAAAACTTGTTAATGTTAATGGAAGATTTTTGTGAGGATATGCATATGCCCTTGATACAAAGACTTAAATAGATTCACTGATGGTGCAACATTTCCTAAGACCACCAAGGAGCATAATCAGGTGGAATTAGGAAAGAACTCAAGTTCCAGTGAAATAAAAATGATTTTCAGTTAGCAGGCAAGATAAAAATGTATATATCCAGGATATGAAGCTCTGTTCTGGTCTGAAGTTGCTACCTATAACTTCCTTCCTTACAGTTTATAGGCATTTGACTGTACCATTCAATTCATTATCCAGATCCAAAAATAAAACTCTGCAGATGTTCTAATAAATTACGCAGTCCTATTTTACAATGTATTGCTGATGTGCCCATTATATTGTGACCTTCTGTCTGAAAGAGGGAAGAGAGATTTCAGTAAAAGCTTCAATTTCAACAGAGTTATGCCCCTTTTCTTCTCAGCTTTTGAGGACATTACTTTTATTTTTTTATAAAACTTTTTTATGTTACCACCTCAAATAAACTGAAATGAAAATGGAACTCATTGTTCCATTGAATATAGTTGAGGGGGGGAAATACTATAGAACTTTACAGCAGCTGAAAGATTCTTAGGCAAGGAGGTACTGGGGATGGAGGTTAAAAACAAAAAATAAATTGTTTTATTTGACATTTCTTATAATTATACAAATAAAGACTGAAATGTGGACAATAAATGTCCCATTAATGTGTCCTGAAGTGATGGCTTAAGTATACAACATAAGAATAATTGCTCTCTTCTGCTTTTTCCTTTTTTTCCCTACCTAAATCATGTCCACCCAAATTTTCATTGTCTACCAAATATCATTTATGCTTTCCAGCTTCCACAGCATATACTACTCCCCCCCACATATACCAACTCCTTCACTCTGTCCCTTTATGTACTATCCATCTTTTAAAACTCAGATAAGTTCCAATCTATTCCTTGATCTCCCTGTCCTAAAGTAATCTCTCCATCCTCTGGATTTCAAAGGAGGAAATGATTTCCATGAAACTGAAATAACTGAGGACAAAGGTTATCATTAGCTCTCCAACAGCAGCTAGATAGTATACTAGATAGAGCACCGGGCCAGGAAGGAAGCAGTCAGGAAGACCCAAGTTCAAATTCAGCCTCAGACACTTACTAGCTGTGTGACCCTGGACAAGTCATTTAACACTGTTTACCTTAGTTTCCTCATCTATAAAATAAGCTGAAGAAGAAAATGGCAAACCACTGTGTTATCTTTGCCAAGAAAACCCCAAATGAGGTCATGAAGAGTTGTACACAACTGAAATGACTAAACAGCAACAATCTTTCCAATAATTCTAAAACCTCCAGAGTCATCTGAATAGCCCTAGTACTAGAAGCATGGTGAGGGTAAAAAGGAATTTACTTACTCCCAGCCTACCGTCAATTAGGTCTCCCACTTAGCATAAAGCAAGGTCAGCTGCAGAAGAAAAAAAAATTCCACACCAAATGAAACAGGCTTGATCAGAGGGACTCTTACTATGCTCGTGTGGCTATGGGTTTAGCTCACAAAAGAACTGTTAACCTTCCTCTATGGGGAAGAATCTACAATTCAGTGGAGAATCTGCAGATGGCTGGCATAAGTGGGAAAACTGGTGTTGTAGCTGCTCAGAAAAGCAACAAACTTCCCCATTGCTTTCCTACAAGAGCTGTTGACACTCTAGAAGCTTAGGTATTGCAAGTGGGGTGTTATTATTTGAGCGTCTTGAGCCACATGTGTTTTCTTTTCTATCACTCAATAGAGGCATGAGAATCTATAGATAATATACCACTATGTCAAATCAAATCAACAAGCATGTATTAAGTTCCTACAACATGCTAGGCACTGTGTTACATACTGGGAATACAAAGAAAGACAACAGCATTGCCTGCTGTCAAGGACCTCACATTCTAATGGAAAAGACAGCATGCAAATAACTACGTACAAACAATATAGGCAGAAAATAAATTGGAGATCATCTTAGAAGGAAAGCACTAGCATTAAGGGGGATCAGAGTGGTCATCATCAAAACAATCTCTCATTGGCTAAGAAATAGAATAGCAGACCAGTGCAATAGATTATGTACACAATACACAGTAAATGACCATACCAATCTAGTGCTTGATAAACCCAAAGTTCCAAGATTTGGGGACAAAAAAAATCACTATTTGACAAAAACTGCTGGGAAAACTGGAAAGCAGTTGGCAGAAACTAAATATAGACCAACATCTTACACTGTATACCAAGAAAAAGTCTAAATGGCACATGATTTAGTCAGAAAGGGTGATACAATAAGCAAATTAGGGAAGCATAAAATATTTTGGACAAAGGAAGAATTTATGACCAAATAAGAGATAGAGAGCATTATGGAATATAAAATGAATAATTTTGATTACATCAAATTGAAAGGTTTTTACACAAACAAAATCAATGCAGCCAAGATTATAAAGGAAAGAAGCAACTGGGGTGACAGGGAAGGCAGAGAATTTACAGCAAGTTTTACAAAGGCTTAATTTCTCAAATATATAGACAATTGAGTCAAATTCATAAGAATGTAAGTCATTTCTCAATTAGTAAATGGTTAAAGGGTATAAACAGGCAGTTTTCAGGAGAACTCAAAACTATAGTCATATGGAAAAAAATGCTCTAAAACACTACTGATTAGAGAAATGTAAATTAAAACAACTCTGGGGTATCACCTCACATCTATCAGATTTGCTAATATGACAGAAAAGGTAACTGACAAATTTTGGAAGGAATGTGGGAAAATGTGGACATTAATGCATTCTTGGTAGAGTTGTAAAGTCATCCAGTCATTCTGGGGAGCAACTTGGAACTATGCCCAAAGGTCTACAAAACTGTGCATACTCTTTGACCCAGCAATACCACTAAAAGGTCTATATCCCAAAGAGTTTGTTTTTAATGGGAGGAGAAGGACCTATACATACAAAAATATTTATAGCACCTCTTTTTGTGCTGATCAAGAATTGGAAACTAAGGGATGCCCATCCACTGGGGAATGGCTGAATAAGTTGTAGTACATGATTGTGATAAAATACTGTTGTGCTATAAGAAATGATGAACAGGATGCTTTCAGAAAAACTTGGGAAGACGTACATGAACTGATACAAAGTGAAATGAGAAAAACCAGGAGAACACTGTACACAGTAACAGTAATACTGTATGATGATCAAGTGAATGACTTAGCTATTCTCAGCAGTACAGTGATCCAAGACAACTGAAGAATGTATGATGAAAAATTCTATGCACTTCCAGAGACAGAACTGATGGAGTCTAAATGCAGACTGAAGGATAATTTTTAAAATTGTATTATTCTTCTATTCTTGGTTTTATTTTCTTTTGCAACATTCATAATATGGAAATGTTTTACATGACTGCACATGTATAATCCATATCAAATTGCTTGCCTTCTCAAGGAGGAGGGAAAAAGAGACTTTGAAACTCAAATTTAAAAAATGAATGTTAAAATTTTTTGTTTACATGTAATTGATAAAAAAAGTGTGTGTGTGTACATCTATATACATATGTGTGTGTGTGTGTGTGTAAATTTAAAAGGTGGATCAGGAAATGTTACTTGCAAATGGTAGGATGTTATTTGGGACTTAACAGAAGTCAAGGAATCCAAGAAATGGAGATGAGAAGGGAGAGCCTTCCAGGCACTGGAGAACAGAGAATGAAAATGAAGAGTTGGGAGATGTGATATCCTGTGTGAGGAACAATAAGGAGTCCAGTGATACTGTATCCTGAAGGTATTTGGAGGCCACTGGAGCTTCCTGAACTAGTAGTAAGGTAAAATGGTAAGACTTGTACTCTGGGAAGATCAATTTGACAGCTAACCAAAGGACAGACTGGAATGGAGAGAGACCAACCAAAAGGCTATTTAATAAGGCATGAGTTGATGAGGGCCTGTACCAGGGTGGTGCAAGTATCAGAAGAAAAAACAGGATATATATAAGAAATATTGAGAAGGTAAAATCAACAGAATTGGTCAACTGATTAAATATGGGAATGCGTCAGAGTGAGAAGTTGAAGATGACACCTAACCTGTAACCCTGGATAATAAGGAAGATGACAGTACCCTAAACCACAATAGGAAAGTTAATAAGAGGGAAGGGTCTGGGGAGAAAGATAATGAGTTCTGCTTTTGATATGTTGAATTTAAGATACCAATGGGACATCTAGTTCAAGATGTCTAATAGACAGCTGAAGACATGAGACTAGAGATCAGAAGAGAGGTTAGGGCTGGATAAATAGATCTGAAAATCATTTTTATAAATATGCAAGGTAGATTATAAAGATGATAACTGAATCCATTGGAGTTGATTAGATCATGAAGTGAAATAATACAGAGAAAGAAGAGTCCAGGAAAGAACCTTGAGTGTGACCTGGATGAAGATCTAATAGACAGTAGAGATGTAAAACTGGAGGTCAAGAGAGTGGTTAGAACTAAACATATAAACAAGAAGAAATTTTCCTTGTCATTTACTTGCTGTTCTGCTTAATTAAATGACTTATCTTTGAATTACTATGTATTCTGGTTGGTCTGGTAAAAGTGAAACATAGAGGGACTTGTGAGCTATGGTTTTAAATGGTTACTGACTCTAAATCTACTTTGCACCTGAGAGTAGTTTTTAGGAAATATGTTAAGGTTGAGTAACCCAATCTCATACTTATATATATTACTTATTCTCCTTACCACTTATTTGAGATTTAGCAAATACTGTGTTGTATTGTTACTTATCATTATATGTGCACATATATTGTTAAAAACCCATTCAAGTCCTTGGAAATTTCCTGGTAACCCATTTCATAGATGTATAACACCCTAGTATATGAAGTAGTAAACAAAATTCTATGAATGTATGATAACCTGCTCCCCTATGCTTTAGTGTCCACACAACAGTTCAGAAGAGTTAGGAGTTAAATCAGAAATGTAGGTCATAAATAAACTTGACTCTTTTATTTATTGCATGAGTTTGTGACCACTTGTACATAGGAAAGCTTCTCAGAAATCCTGCCATGGAGAAAAGTTTCCTATCTATGACAACCAGCCCGAAGTCAGCCATGGGTGAGTCAGAACCTCTCACCTTTTCCCTTTCTCTTTCCTTTGACCTGTCAACAAATTACAATGCTTAAGATTTTCCAAGCATAAATCTGGGAGTGGAGGGAACAAATAATACCTTGCTTCTTCACTAATCACCAACTTGTATCCCCCCAAAAGCAAAGGAGCATTCCTAATACATATCCAAGATAAGACTTTCCTTACATGAAAGTGGAAAATTGGCAAATATTTTTTGGAGCTGCCATATTACTACCTTAATATCTGAGCAAACTTGAAGAATTAGAGCACCTCTTCCACCTCCAGTTTTCTGAGGGAGGTCTCAGGAAATTATCCTTAAAACCAACAACAAAAAAAAAACCCCACACCTCAATGGACATGCATTATGTGTGGACTGTGTCCTTTTCCCAATTCTCATTTGTTATTCAAATTTAAGAATTGAAACTGGCAGAAGAAACTGATCAGTTCTCCCTTTCATTGTAAGACCTAAAACTCATACAAGTAGCATTCAGTTCAATGGCTGCCATAAGTGATCCTACTTTAATTGGATTCGAAGTGGGATACCTTTATTAGGGTTCATTCATATGCATATGTTTTAGCTTTAGTTACCTGAGAGAAAAGACCATTGTTTCTGCTACCAGTATCAACCAGCAAATTTTTAAGAGTCTACATACCTTTTGCTATCAAAAGCCCTTATTTTTTAGAATTTATAAACTCAACAAATTGATTTCTTCTCCTCCAGCACCCTGATCCTTCTATACCAGGTAACTTCCTTCTTGATTTCTGGTCTCTGTCCCATAGGCCATGAATACCTGTAGAGCTGAGATTATAGAAATCCAAGTCATCAGTAGTAGAAATTTTAGTTATTTTACTGGTCAACAGTGTAATTTGAGTTGAGAAATACTCCTCTATACAATTTTGGCTTATTTACAATGCCCAGAAAAAAAACCTTTTACATAGTATGTACTCAATAAATATTTTCTGATTGACATCTATGAATTCAACATAGTGAAATGTAACTACACTGGAGAGTGAGAGCAACCTGGGCTATATACTTTAATTTCCATTTCTCTAGTCATGTTATCTCACCTACAAAATGAGAAGGTTGAAAGTATATGATAATTAAGATCTTTTTCAGTTCCAAAATACTATGAATTTATAAAAATGCTATTCTTTTTTTAACAAGACCCCAGGGATGAGTATGTGACAATATTAATAAAGATATCTAAAGTATGTAAGGCAAAATCTGCCAAAAGGATAGGACAGTAAGTGACAAGGCTCAAGAGGCACCACTGTGCAATAGCAAGAGGGCAAATTTAGAGTTAGAAGACTTTGGTTCAACCTATATCTCTTCACTTACTATCTATGTGACCTTGGGCATGTCACTCAAATTTTAAAAGCTTCGCTTCCCTTAACCAGAATTGGCAATAATACTTGACCTAGTCAGTTCTGTCATAATGTTTTGTTTGACAATGTGAATTTGTTTTGATGCAGTTGATGTATTAGGGAACAATTTGAGCATAATGAGAATTTCACATTTGCTCATGCTCAATGTTATCCTCCAGAAACAGCACAAACACAGAAAGCAATACTATTTCACAATAACTTCTTCTGTCACGTTTACTGTATGTCTTCTGATGCAACAGGAGCTGTGGATAGAGAAGGCCTGATCTGAACCCAAGCCCTCCTCCGTCATCTTCCACCACATCCAAGGTCCCTTCATTTCCAGGACTTACAACCTCTAAGGTCACCCTCTCACCCATAACTACTGACTTTCCCAGCACAGTCTCATGGAACCTAGAGTGAGTAGGCCAAGTAGTAGCCCATGGCTCCACATACTACAACTATCTATTGTAGCATTTATGCATTTCTTAACCATTTAACACATATCAAGCTATGCTACTATTTTATTGGGTTTCTACATTTTTTATGCATCACTGAAGAAATTTTTGAGTGTTATAACTAACCCCATTTTCCCATAGTTTTTATTGCATGATTTTGCATAACACATGATTTTTGGGAATGCATATATTGAGTTATAGCAGAACTTACTATATATACTTCACAAGGTTGCTTTGAGGCTCAAATGACAAACCCTAACTCCATCTACTAAATGTCAACTATATGGCCCACTGGCAAGTCAACCCCCAAAAATACAAAATTAAACTCATCATCTTCTACCCCATATTTTTCTCTCCCTCCAACTTCTTTATTTCTTTAAGTTGCACCACCAACACCTAGGCTTGAGAATCATCTTTGCCTCTTCCTTCTCCACATATCCAACCAGGTGTTATGTCCTGTTACTGCCAAAGAGGGATCATCACTTCATTCACTCCTTCTCAACTCTCTCCTCCATGTGCTTTTTTAAGCCTTCATCTCTCCTCACCTGAAATACTGCAATGGCATCATACCCGGTTTTCCAACCTCCAGTCTCTTTCTTCTTCAAATCATTTTTGGGGGAAGAAGTAGAACTACAACTGTGAGTTCACTGACAATGAGTACTTCCGGTAAAGAAACTCACAAGCTTGGCCACTGGGTGGCACAGTGGATAAGGTGTTGGACCTAGAGTGAAAAATACCTGAGTTCAAATCCCGTCTCAGACACTTACTAGCTATGTGACCCTGAGAAAACCACATAATTTCTGTCTGCCTCAGTTTCAGAATGATAGCAGCACCAGGTTGGTTGTGAGAATAAAATGAAATAATATTCAAGAAGTATTTTACAAACCTTAAAGTTCTATATGAATGTTACCTGTTTATTATTATTATTATTATTATTATTATTATCCCTGTTACAATGCAAATCAACAGCTATTCTGCCACTTACTGTCTTGAGAGTTGCCTGGGTCACTGAAAGGTTCAAGGACTTGCCCAGAGTTACACCAGTCATAGGAAGACCTTGAACCTAGGTCTTCCTAACTGTAGTTCTCTATACGTTGTGCCACTGGACCCTATCCAATTTTTCTTTACGTGGCTGCCCAAGTAATCTTCCTAAGGCCTCTGATTATGACACTCCAGTACTCAAAAACCTTCAGTGGATTTCCTATGCCCCCTGGATAAAGTATAAATTCTTGCTCCTAACATTTAATTTAAGCCTCTCCATAGCTCCAACTTACATCACATGCCTATCCATACATCCCACAACCTTTCTTCATTCCAGTCAAAACGCATTACTTTTTATAACATGTTCTTATTCTTTTTAAAAAATTAAGTTTTACTGATATGCTTTACTGATTTACCGATACTTTTACATTACAAACATTTAGAGATAACTTCCATTATGTGACAGGGTCAGCCTAAGACCCAGAACCCAAGTCCCGAGAAACAGTGGGTCCCTCCATTCCCCTGAAAACACCAGACCTGCTTCTAGCCCAGCCCACATAGCCATTATTAAGAGGAGAAATCACTGTCAAGACAAGGTCTATGAGGGCGGAGCCAAGATGGAGGCATAGAAGCAGCAAAGCACCACAGCTCCCACGCAACACCCTACAAACTCATAAAATGGGACTCTAAACAGATTTTTGAGCTCCAAAACTCTCCAAAACACAGAAAACACATCTGTTGCTGCAGGCAGCTCAGCAGGTGGGGCTTTTTGCAGCAGTCTGGGAGCTTTGGACAGCCCAGCCTGAAACCCCGCCTGGCCTAAGGGCATCAGGCGGAGCTGAGTCTATAGGAGAGCACATCAGCTGCACTGGAGGCACAGTTACCACATTTATCAGGCCAGAAGAAAAAAAGGCTAAGAGAAAGGTCAGTGGATTTTGCTAAATTTGGGGGAGAAGAGCAGTCCGGCCAAACTGCTTGCAGGGCAAGGAAGCAGCAGGAGGTGGCTGTGGCAGCAGGAACGGCTGAGAGCAGCAGTGGCCTCCACTGACTTGGAAAATAGATCCAGGAGAGACAATTTGAAAATTATTGGTCTACCTGAAGCCCATGACCAGAAAAAGAACTTGGAAAGCATCCTTCAAGAGATCCTCAAAGAAAATCACCCTGATGTTTTAGAATCAGAGGGCAAAATAGAACTTGAAAG
>CM053596.1:160365748-160395320 GCA_028646575.1 Pseudocheirus occidentalis
ATTGTGGGAGGGGCTTTAGGGTGGGACCACTGTTTTGGGCTTGGGGGTAGGGGAAAGAAGGGGAGAAAATTTGTAACTCAAAACCTTGTGGAAATGAATGATGTAATCAAGAAAATAAATTTAAATTTAAAAAAAAGATTTAAAAAAAGAGAAGGTCTATGTTTTGAGAAGCTAGGTGGTATAGTGGATAGAATATCAGGCCTGGAGTCAGGAAGACTCATGTCCCCGAGTTCAAATCAGGCTTTAGATACTTACTTGCTGTGTGATCCTGGGCAAGTCACTTAACCCTCTTTGCCCTCAGTTTCCTCATCTGCAAAATGATCTGTAGAAGGAAATTACAAACCATTCCAGTATCTTTGCCAAGAAAACCCAAAATAGCATCATGAAGAGTCAAACATGACCGAAAAAAATGGCTGACCAACTACCACCAATAGGCAGACAGACGCAGAAAAGCTCTGGGAGTGACAGTACTTTCCAGGACCACCACTTCTGCTTTTAAGTCAACCATTACAGCCACATTACTAGGAAGCAATACCTATGGAGAAAGAAAGGGCCATCCCCACCAACTGCTAAACAAAGGGCAGAGCAGACCAACTTAGGTGAAGTAGCAAGCACTCTAAGAGAGTGAGAGAAGGTAGCAAGAACCAGAAAGTCAAATCCCCCCCATCACTACCACCACCACCACCACCATACTCCTTTAGATCTTTGTGTGGATGGCCCAGGACCATGAAGAACTCTGAGGATAGTGATTTCATATGGCAATAAAGAAAAGGCTTTGACATCCACTCTGCCACTACACCTGAAGGACTATGGCATTTTTCCGTTTTACTTAAAGCTGAAACACCCCATTGCTGTTGCCTCCCCATTAGAATGGGAACTTCTTGAGAGCAGGGTCTTACTTTTCTATTATCTTATTCTATTATGGGGTTATATCCCCAACCCTTATCATAGTGCTCTGTACATAGCAAATAATTAATAAATGCTTTATTCATTGCCTCATTCATTCTTGTAACAAATTAAAATGGCTAAGTAAAAAAAATAGTGACCTCATCTGAAAAGGGGATGTAATGCCTCATATCTGCACATGCCCTCTTTTAAAAAAATAACAGGAATCTCTTTTCTCTCTTTACCATGAAGAAATTTTCTTTTAACAAATAACAATAACTAACATTTTTATAATATAAACGACACATGCTATTGTTATTTTCCATGTTTGGTTTTGTTTCTTTTCTTTTTTTCCCCATTATTCGCTCCATTGGTTACAATGCTTCTATACAACCAGACTATTGTACAATGTGAAAATGTTTGCAGATCCTATACGTGATTGTGTATGCCACCATGGGGGGGGGGGAAGAAGGGAGAGGAGAAAATCTGAAACTCAAGTGATTCTGTAACTGAATCTTGTAAACTAAAAGTAAATAAACAAGTCAATAAATTTTAAAAAAATTTACTATGTGCCAGAGCCTCGCAATTAAATATGCATAGTCAAGTGAAAGAATTGTCTTTGTGGCTATATACAAAAACACACATGTCTCATTCTGTACCCAAACCCATTCATCATAGGTCCTCTGGAATCATGAATGGCTGCTGTATTGAATCTTAGTCCTTGAAGCTTTTAAAGTTGTTTGTTTTTACAGTGTTGTTTTAAGTTTTCTCCTGGTTCTGCTCATTTCACTTGTCATTAGTTTATAAAAGCACTCAAAACTGATTTTTTTTATAATATTAATATTATAATACCAATAGTTCTTCTGGTCCTGCCTACTTCACTCTGTATCACTTCATATAAATCTTTCCATGTGTTTTTTTTTTGGAGGGCAATTGGGGTTAAGTGACTTGCCCAAGGTCACACGGCTAGTTTTTATGTTAAGTGTCTGAGGCCGGATTTGAACTCAGGTCCTCCTGACTCCAGGGCCGGTGCTCTACTCACTGCACCACCTAGCCGCCCCTTCCATGTGTTTTTGAAATAATCTCCTCTTACAGCATAGTAGTATTCTATCCATTCATATACAACGTATTGTCATTACTCGATGGAAATCCCATTAGTTTTTCATTTTTTGCCACCATAAAAAGAGCTGCTATAAATATTTTTTTGTGCATGAAGGACATTTTCCTCTTTCTTTGATCTTTTGGGTATCCTATCCTATTTCTTCTCTGTACCATCATTAAAGTATAGAATCGGTAGCTCATCTCCTTCTGTCTGTTGATTCTAGTCTTCCCTTCAAGGCCTAATTTAGGGGTTGTTTACCCTAATACCTCTCTACCACCCCCTAGCTCTTCAGATTAAATTGATCTTTATTTCCCAAATTTCTTATAACACTTTTCAGAATCTTTCCTATGTGGTTATCACAATTTCACTTGCATAAGTTAATTGTATTCATGTTTTCCCCATTTATTACATTGTAAACTCCTTGAGAGAGCAGTCTGTGCCATATATATATCTTTGTTTTCTACAGAACCAGCACAGTACCTTGCATACATAGGGCACTTAGTATAAATTAAAAAGACAAATAAATGTTTTTAAATTTAATTAAACTGAATACAAAAATGCAAATAATAAGTATCCTGAGATATTTGTGATATCACGTTCCCTGCCAAAAAATAAGAAGAAAACTTTTTCAAAACACAGCAGAAAAGGATTTGGAGTCAGAGTTCCTGGATTCAAATCCTCTTTCTGCCATTTAACTACCATGAGTATGTCTTTTAACCACTTCAAGTCTTAATTTCCTCACCTCTAAATGAGAGAGCTGGATTAGAGTTTTTTCTTCTTGTTTTATTTAAAAAAAAAACAAGTCGACTCTACAGTTATGAACTACAAACAGTTGCCTATTAAGTACCCAAAAGATTGCCTACATTTACTTCAGTGCATACCCACTGATGTGTATCTAGCTAATTACCTATTTTAGGACTGTGAAAAACAAATAGATTTCAAATAAAGTCCCTTCTTGCCCCATATCTATGATCTCTATAATCATTTGTAATCCAAATAGCATATTTCATAATACCTAAAGAAAAACAGTGAAAATATTCTTGCTTTTCTATATGTAGATTTATATGCCCTACCTCCCTGCTGTTACTCCTGGAATAAGTTTTATTTGCTAATTGGCAAGTCTCTTTCTCTGTAATAGATCTGCTTGGCTTTTTTTTAAGGATATTATTTTGGGTAGAGTTTACAAGAAACATTTAAGCAATATCTGGCTTTCATTTGAGAATTTACTTCCTTTGTAATGTATTTAAAGTCATCTCTCAGACTGACAGCAACATACATATACCAAATCTTTGTTACTACTTTACTGGATTTTTTTTACTTCAGTTTCATTTAAATTTGTTACTTTCTTCTTAACATACTTCATTACTTTGTTATTTTAATTTTTAAAACTCACCCGAGGGGATAAATCTTCATTGGGAAATGATATGGGCAAGATTTAGCTAACCGACTGGAAATCAGAAGTAACAATTAAAGATAACACCAATGTTTTACATATGAGAAAAGGGGTGAATAGTTATTCTGCAAAGAGTTAAAGAGATTGATGACATGTAGAGAGAGAGGAAAGAACTGCTGGGAAAATGTCCTGAAGAAGAAGGATAGTATTGAGGTCAAGGGTGCAGGGAGAGAAATTAGCCTTTGTGAATAGCAGAGATTTCTTATTCTGTGACTGGAGAGAGAAAAGGAAAAGAGGGTGATGATGATGAGAAAGTTTGAGATATTGAAGCAAGAGGTAAAGAAGGTCACATTGTATGGGTCCAATCTTCTCAATTAAATAGGTTGTTTTAAAGCATGGGAATTAGGGAAAGGGTTTGTTCCAAGAAGAGAGAAGAAAAGATTTTAAAAGCAGCTGCAGGGCATGAGCTAACAGAGTTATGTATCACAATTATGACATTTAAGAGCTTTTACTCTAAATTCCAAAGAGAAGGATAGTTATGCCTAGCACATCTTATTTAATTTAAAAAAAACAAGTATAGCATATACTTAAAAAAGGACTTCATCCAAAATAGTGAATTTTGTTTTCACTTATGGTAAATCTTCAGTTACCCAGAAAACCAGACAATAGATAATACCTCATTTCCTGAGGGGTTTCTGGATACCTAAAATTTAACAGTACTGTAAAATAGAACCTGAAAACTTATGCAAATCTGATGGACTTCAGAGTCCTGTGGGAAGCATAAATACAATAAACCCTAGCTCTGTCCTCACCTAATCTTCCTGGGAAAGAAAAGTAGAGAAAATTATCTTCCCCCACAGTCACATTTAGTAACTGTGCCAACCTGCTCAGGCAGCAATAGCAACAGCTAAAACTTCTGGAAATTTCACTGTACCATAGTTTGCATGACCCTGTTTCTCGGCAGCAGAACTAGCCACAGGAGCACTAAAGCACCTTAAACTTCCCAAAAATATTTCTGCAGCTTCATCCCACTTCTCACTCAATGCCACAATTAATTCAGAAAGGCAGAAGGAGGATGTGACAAATCCTCTTGTGTGGGACAGCAGAAGTTAATTAAATAATCTAGTTTATAGATATCTATTTTTTTTACCAGACACTATTTCATCACATGATTTGTTTACTGTATGTGATTTCATCAGCATAGGGAGCTACTAGCGAGGCACTTCATCTACCTAGCAAAATGGCACCTTCTCTGTAATTTACCACCTTGGGCTCAAAGAGGAGAAGTGATTTAGCCAGAGTTGGGAGTGTAACCCAAATCTTCCTGACTCTGAGGCAGGATTCACTATTTTGGATGAAGTCCTTTTTAAAGTATATGATATACTTGAGGGTTTTTAAAAATTAAACAAGATGTGCTAGACATAACTATCTTTTTCTTTGGGATTTAGAGTAACAGCTCTTAAATGTCATCAAGCTCTTTGGTTACTGAGCCAAAATTCCTTGTACTATGAAGGCTTTCTGGCGAGGATCAAATGAGATGATAATCTACATAAAAGTACTTTCTAATGGCAATATGTCATATAAATGAATACTTGTAATGTATGACCCTTGGTAAAAAAAAAAAAAACCTGCCTTGGTCACTTTCTTGTTGAGAAGAGGAAAAGCAATCCTCTAAAACTACCAATCAAGAGAAACAGAAGACAGCATGTACCAGGCAAGTGGCATCACTACCACCATCTTGAAAATTCCTTCCCCTCAGATCATGATGGAGACAACCCAGGTTCCTGAACCCAAGACCCTTAAAAGGAACAATGCTTCCAGTCCAGTGCCCTTAGCAATCATCCTGAGAAACAACCCCTGTGCAGATGCAACCTGAAGACCAAGAAAACAGAATTCTTGCCACTAAAGTCCTTGGCACTGTCAAATGCTTCAACATCAGAAATTCTTGATTTTGTCCATGGAAATTACATTAAAGAAGAGGCATTACCATATGCTTTGCCATTGCTCCTGAAGGGCCATAAGAACTTTTCATTTGACTTACAGTTGAAATCTTCCATGTGTATTGTCACCATCATTCTTTTTTGAAGGTTATGTTAGTGTAACACAAGGCCTTCCATGCTAAAAATGTCCTCAACTACAGGTCAAATAAATGGCACCTCAGCCAACAAGGAAAGGAAAGTCTCATGACCAGAAGTTGCTAAATTAGAGGTAGAGATTTGTTTTGTTTTTGAACACAGCCATTTCATCTATTGAAGAATAATATTAGCTGTAGATCTACTTTTATTCAACATTCACATTTATACAATTCATCAAGTCTGTAAATGTATACTTCCCATCAATATTCTCCCTTGATCCTCACAAGAACATTGTGAGGTAAATGCTAATATCATCCTAGTTTTATACACAAGGGAACTGAGGTTCACTGAGGTTAGATGATACAATGATTGCCTATGGAAATATAGTAAAGAGTATGTGGCAGCAGACAAATCATATCTTATTGTCTCCAAATCCAGCAGAGGGAATATCCATATCAGTGAGATCATAACTAATCTGAAAGTACTATATAATAACCAGGTACAGTGGTACACATTTGTAGTTCATGATGGTGGGGAGCTGCTGGATCACTTGAGTTTGGCAATTCTGATCTACAGGTAGGCTAAAGTGGTTGGGTGTGCAAACTAAGTTTGGCACCTATGATGAGTCCATGGACAGGAAGGTTACCAGGCAGTCTATCAGAGGGGCAAACCAGCATTGGCTGGAAAATGAAGCAGGTTAAAGATTCCAGCCTGTGAGGAGCCTCTGAATTGCCAGCCTGGGCAAGATAAGAAGACTCAGTTTCCCTTCCCCCCCAATAAAAAGTTGTACTCTGCCAGCATATGTCACATATAGAGTATCAATTTTCAAAGAACTAAAAGGTTTAACACAAAAATTATATGAAATATGATTTTAATTTTTCTTGAGGCTTTTTAGAAAGCAATGACTCAAGCTTATCACTCTTCAAAACATCAAGAGATTTAGCATCTCCCTCCATCAATTATATTTGAAACTCATCCATTGCTTCTTATTCTATGTGATTCATATCTATGTTATCCCACAAATCCTCCATTGATACCCTGCCCAACATAAGTCCTACTTGATGGGTACTTACACAGCATTCTGGCTACCATCCTTGACCCTTAGTGCAAGACTGACCCGTTCCTATTACAATATATTTCCTGGACATATATAGACAACATATATTTCCTGAAAATATATTTAAAATATATTTCCTTTTGATTCTTACACATAGTTTATCATCGGAAATACACTGCAGCCTTACACCCACCTTGCGTCTCTCCATTGTTCTTTGGATCATGTGCAATTTTGATTCTTCAGAGACTGGTGTTCCGGGATTCACAACCACAGAGGATTCACCAGGAGGACAAGGCCACCATTATGAACATTAATTATCATTGGACTGAAAATGGACAGAAGGTTAGGTTAATAGAAAGGTTTTGACTGCAAAATGCCAGATAAACCAGCTTTTTCCATAGTCTGATTTTTTTTTCATACAGCAGCTAGCATCAATGCCAATGGAAGTATGGAAAATAAACAGAAATTCTTGATTGATCTTAAAGCTTTATTTAAGCCTATCAATTCAGTCTTATCCTTCACCCATTCAAGTCACCAGAGAGAAAATCCAGTGACTGAAATTCCACTTCCTTTCATTTTGTCTACTAACCCCTTAATCTGAGGAGTTCTTAACCTAGGGTCCCCAAACTTGTTTTTAAAAATAATTTGATAACTATATCTTAACATAATTGGTTTCTTTTTTAACCCTATAGGTTTTGTTTTATGCATTTTAAAATATTATTGAGAGGAGTTCATAGACTTCACTTCATAGACTGCCAAAGGAATCTACCATTTAAGAAACCTCATCTAAGTGATCATGAGCAGAAAAACAGGAACTTTTTAGTCAGGGGTGAGAAAAATAAAGACAGATTCTAGATAACTGAAAGGCTAAATTATCAATTTACATGTGATATCAATGCTTGGAGGCACTGTTGCTGCTTGTGTGACTATTTTTTCTGTAGATAAGTAAAACCAGTCTGGTCCTTAAAAATTCTAAGTATTGAGCCATATCCCAATTTATAAATAGTCAAAAGATATGAACAATTAGTTTTCAGAAGAAGAAATCAAAGCTATGTATAGTCAGATGAAAAATGCTCTAAAAATCACTATTGATTACAGATATGTAAATTAAAATAATTCTGAGGTACAACCTCACACCTATCAGATTGGCTTACAGAAAATGAACATGACAAATACTAGAGGGGATGAAGAAAAATAGGGATACCAACACACTGTTGGTGGGGTTGTGAACCATTTCAACTATTCTGGAGAACAATTTGGAACCATGCCCCAAAATGTATAAAACACTGAAAACCTTTATCCCAACAACACTGGTACTAGGTCTGTATCCCAAAGAAATCAAATAAAAGGACCTATTTGTACAAAAATATTTATAGTAGCTCTTTTTATGGTGGCAAAGAACTGGAAATTGAAGGGACGTTCATCAATTGGGGAAAGGCTGAACAAGTTGCAGTATATGATTGTGATGGAATACTTTTATGTTATAAGAAATCACAAAGGGGATGGTTTCAGAAAAAAAAATAGGTAAGATCTATGTGAATTGATGCCTAGTGAAATGAACATAACCAGAAGATTACTGTATATAGTAACAGCAATACTGTAATAAAGACCAACTTTGAAAGATTTAGCTATTTTGATCAATACAATAATCCAAGAAATTCCCAAGGACTCATGATGAAAAGTGTTATCTATCTCTAGAAAGAAAACTGATTAACACTGAGTGCAAATTAAAGTATAATTTTTTCACTTTTTCTTACTTTTTTGTGACATGGCTAACGTGGAAATGTGTTTTGTATGACTTCACATATATAATTCATATTATACTGCTTGCTTTCTCATTGGGAGAGGCTAGAGGGAGGGAGATAATTTAAAATTCAACATTTTTTAAAAAGTTAAAGGGAATAATAAATTTTTAAATTAAAATAATTCTAAGTAGTCTGTATGAGTTACTCAACATCATTAATAGTCCAGAAACAGTTCCAAAATGATCAACAATTCCAAAATGGAGGGAATAGATAGATGTAACATATAGTTTTAGGAATAATCTTAGGACATTAAGAATGTTGGGCTCAAAATCAAGACTTCCCAACTTTATATGGCATAGTCACAGCAGCATAAACCAATAGTTGCAAACATCATGAAAAAATTAATATGGAACTTTATTCAGTTCTCTTGACTTCTAATATTGAGATGAAAAAATAATAATTGACATTTATGTAATTTTTTAAACAAATACCTCCCTTGTTTAACTACAATACAATAAACATTTATTAAGCACCTACTACATGCCAGTCACTATGCTAAGCATTGGAGATACAAATAAGAAAAAGAAAGACAATTCCTGTCTATAAGGAACTTGTAATCTAATGGTAGAAGCCAAATCACAAAAGAAAGTGGAAAAGGAGAGCAATACCTTGGTCTGGTGATAATGATGTCCAAACCAAGTGGTGCAGCTGGTTGGAAATTAAGAGCCTGTTTTATAGTGAAGCTTTGGGAAGAGTTTTTGCTCCATTCTCTAGTTCCCAAATCAGAGGGACAGAACAAGTGAGGGTGCTACAGAAATTCTGACTACCAAAATTGAAGCAGTCTCCATGATGGAGTTTCCTAGTGAAGAAATTCATCAAGAAATTATCAAGGGAGGATGGGAAGGGAGAAGAGGGCTGTAGTGGGGGGAAATGATGATGGTGGAGTTGAAATCAAGCAATGTGGCTACTGGGGAATAACTATGACTAGCATCATTTTACAGACACTATATTGACTTTGCTTTTTCCTATAATATCCCATCTCCTGTTTTGGTTCATTTGCATAGACTCTCTCCCAGAAATGCTTTCCCTCCCCACGTCTGCCTCTTGGCATCCCTAGCTCAAGTGTCATTTGCTGTAATACAAGGAGTTCCTTTCCTAAACCCCACAGCATAGAGCATATGCTTAATATATGCTCACTGAACGGACCAGAGAAAACCCAGGCTCAAAGATCCATGATGCGCTTCTCTAGCAACCTGCCTCCTCTATATACCTTTATATGTAAGGGGTGACTAGGGCAGTCAAATTCCATCATGTTGGTTAAGAGTTCTTACTCCCTGCATAAAGCACCTCAAATTAAAGATTGGGTTTCTCCCTCAATTTTATGTTATTCACTCTGGTTTTCGGCCATAACATCTCCCTTAACACTCCTATCTTGAGACTAACATGCAATGGGGATTTTGTAGTTAGCACTACAGAGACAAAAAAAAGTCACCTCAGGTCCTGGCTGTGATCTTGCCCAGGCAGAAACAAGCAGGACAATCCCTGTGCAATCTACCAAATGATGGTTTCTGATTCCCAAATCACCCATCTCCTCCTCTTCACCTGCTGCCAGGATAAATTGTTCTATCTGGGGAAGCCAAAGCTCAGATTAAAGTGCTCTCCTGCATTATTTGAATATGAGTGTGCCTCATAGCCAAGGATATGCTGATAAATGATTAAAAACTGGTTCTCCCTTCCTCCTAAAAATATGTATATGTATACATACATATATATACACGCACACATATTCACAACACACTTTAAAGTTTAATTTGCATTATTAACATTTTCTCAGTCACTTTCTTAAGCACAATCAACAAAACAATAAATCAGGCCCTGATAAGTAGTGATAATAAATTTCTAAAGTGTAATTCTCACACTGAAATTTTCATAATCAGCTGGAAAGCTGGTTTGAGCTGGTTCCATCACACACATTTCTCCCATTCACAACCTTTTTCTGAGACGCCTATTACATTATAAAATTCCTGCATCCATTCTCTCTGGCAGCATACCTCTCCTCTTCAGTTCAATAGAATTCATTTTGCCCCTTGAAGTTTGTCAATCTAGGTGGGACGGGAAGAGAGGTGCTACCTTTGATGTGGATCATCTTGACATTAATAGTGAAGTTAAAAGCCCAAGTTCCCCAGGGAGCTCCAGGGAGCCTCATGTGTGTCTAATGATATGAGAGTGAGCTGTGGGCACAGAGACTGTTTCCGGTACAGTAAATCCCTGTCCCACTCTGGCAAATTCTAGACTGATGTCAATCTTTTTTTTTGAAGGTGCAAGATGGGGGATGAGGGGAACAGGTAAGAGGGGAGGGGAGTTGGGTAGTTGAAAGGCAAGGTCAAAATGCCAAACCCAGAAGAAGCTGGAAACGCTGTCTTTCTATTACATTGTAAGCTCCTTGAAGGCAGGTATACTTATGTTTTATTAAAAATTTGTATCCTTAGCACCTAGCACAGTGCCTTGTACCTTGTAAATGTTCAATAAGTGCTTATTGAATTAAAATGAGTATTTGGCACCCTGGAAGTCACAGGGATTGGGGCCATAACTTCTGATATGCTTCTGTAGGTGACTAGATGAATAATTCAGAAGACAATACCCAAGAAAAATTAATCACTGACACCCGCTCAATGCATATTGGTTTCTTACAACCAACTGACCAAACTAGGGCTTGGGTGAGGTAGCAATATTTAGTTGCTCTACCTAGTAAAGGAAACAAAATAAATAGCTTTATGGATCTCTTATTTTCTCCATTAAAACGTAACATGTCTTAGAAGCACAAAAGAAAATTAAGCAGGAAAGAGAGGTATAAAGAGTTTGCATGGAGGTAGAGAAGGAGGGGTCAGAATTTCACAGAGAGAATAAGCTGTCGTTTAGAATTGACAGTTTTTAAAATGTTAAAAAATCAACACAGTGTTTTGATATGTTCTTTGAAGTCTGAGTATTGTGAGCTAATAGTTGGGAGAATGAAACATTATGAGTGAAAAATATAAAGTCTATAAGAAATAAGCACATAGGGCTATTAACTCCAAAGTTGTTTTTAGGTACTGGTGGGCACTGAGTGACAGATGGACTAAGAGGCTCTAGATAGAAGCATATGATAGGAGTCCCTGGGCATACACAGTCAGCAGAAGAGCTAAAGGAAAGGAAGCAAGAGGCAGGAGTAGCTGGAATATGTACCACCCTTTGAAGAAGAGAGACCACCAAAAGCAAAGAGTAACTGCTCTTTTCCCAACTGTATAAAGAGGCCTCATCTGGTGTTGGTATAAGTGTGTAATGTTGGGAAAACCAAAGGATTTAAAGTCAGAAGGCTTCAGTGTCAGTCTTGGCTGTGCTGCTTACTAGCTACATTACTTTGCACAAGTCATTTTACTTCTGAGTCTATACTGCTTATTCATAAAATGAGAAGATTACAACTAGATGAAGTCTCAGGTCTCTGCTAGCTCTAAATCTTAAGACCCTCTGAAATAATGAACCTGTGTATACAACAGAAGTTGAAGAATCAGTAAGAGGAGAATGACCAAGACAAAAGCATCATTTAGTATCAACTCTGGGGAAAAAAGGCACATGGTCATTATGTTCATTATGGGTTAGGCTAGTCCTTTCTAGATAGGGAATAGATCAGTATGTCCTTTGATTTTTACTCACTGTATTACAGTGTGCATTACAGTTCGGAAAGCAAATCTGTCTTAACTTATTTGGGAAAAGTATTAACATTCTTGCAGTCTTATGAATTGAACTGAAAGTGCTAAATTCTTTTTGTTTCATTCCATTTTGTTTTGGCGTGTTTTATGAGATAAGGAATCACAAGCAATGAAAGTATGATAGCCCAAAAGCACATGGATGAATCCAGTTAATAGAAGGATCAAGTAAATCCATACAAGGAAAATTATTCATGATTAAGCCAAAATATCACCATTTCTCACAGGCCCTTATATTTCTCCTCACTAACATTTCATCACCACCTGAGATCTATTAATTTAAAAATTAGTTTACATAAGTAAAATGTCCCCTAGGACCTATCAAGGATTGTGGTGGTTTCAACCTTTTAAACAATTTTAAAAATGAATGAGAATTCCATCTAACACTGTCTACCTATGCAAACTTTTAAGATTTTTATTTCTTGCCTTATTTTATTCCTTGATGCCCCTTAGATTACCTTTCTGGAGAAAAGGAAGTCTTCCTAACTTTTTTATTTTACTTTTTACACTACATTATATACTTTACATATTACATTTCAACTTTTACTAACTCAATGAATTGCCTGGTTCTAATACCAATAACCACCACCAAAAGTAATATAATAATAATGATAATACCCCCTCAAAAATCAACCAATCACACATGTTGCTAACTGGGTACAATCACAAAGAAAATGAATGCCATCGAGGGTGATATTCAGCATGGATTGCTGTAGTAGCTTTGAAGAGCTGGTAAAAGTCTTAAAATGCTAGTTAGTTGGGCTCATTCAATATTACTAATTGGGACAGTACCCCTGCCGTATAATATCTCTGTTCCTATGAATCTAAAAATATAGGAGAGAATAAGGTTGCAGGCTGACACTATTCATAACTGTCATGATGATCAGTTTGACAGAGAGGACAACTGAGCAAGTGGTGGTCATTTATGTGCTCACACCATACACACACACACACACACACACACACACACACACACACACTCACACATACCCTCAAGATACACCTGAAAAAATCAGAAATACCAAAAACTGGCTGCTGGAAGGACTTCAATGCCAATGGCAATGATAACTAAAACAGACAAACTATAACTACATATGAAATGGACTGAAGTTATAAATACTTTCATCATATACCAATACTATATCATAACAAGATTAGAAGTAGCTCTCACCAGTTATAAGCAAGGGCTTCACATTATTTATTTGTTCATTCTTTGTCTATGGTATTCACAGCTGCAAATTATACAACTACATTATTTATGATCAGTATAGAGTAATTTTAAACCTTCATTTCCTAAGCCTAAATTAGATGAATCAAGAAATTAAATATACCAATAGATATATGATAAAATGCTATAAAGCACTAATAATTAGAGAAATGCAAATTAAAACAACTGAAGTTTCACCTTATACATATCAGATTAGCAAAGCTGTCAACAAATGAAAATGACAAATCCTGGTGGGAAGGGGGTAACACAGGAAAACAAGTTCATTAATGCACAGGTAGTGGCACTATGAATTGGTTCAGTCATTCTGGAAAGCAAAGTCCCCAAATTTAGTAAATTGTACACACTCTTTAGCCCAAGGATACCAACGTGAATTTCATATCCCAAAGGAATCAAAGAAAAAGAAAAAAGACCCATTTATAAAAAAATATATAGCAGTTTTTTTTATGGTGGCAAGGAATTGGAAACTGAGCGGGTACCTATCAACTAGGGAATAACTGGACAAGTTATGGCATATGAATGAGATAGAATACTATTGTGCTGTAAGAAATGATAAAGGAGATAGTTCAGGGACTTCTGGAAAGATTTATATAACCATGGAAGTGGGCAGAAGCAGAAGAACAATTTATATAGTAACAAACATTATTGCAAAGGCAATAATTTTGTCTTTGAAAGACTTTAGAACTCTGAGCAATGACCAGTCATGATTCCAGAGAGCAGTTGAAACAAGCTTCCCACCTTCTGAAAGAGAGGTAGTAAATTCAGTGCAGATAAAGACATTTTTGGGACATTGGCAACAAAGAAATTTTCTTTTGCTTGACTATACATGTTTGTAATTAGGGTTTTGTTTTACTTTCCAAAGATAGAAAGGTGGATTTTCAGTGAAAAAAAAATTAACTTTTAATTAAAAAAAAGTTTTAAAGAAGAAATAAAAATGAGGAGCACTCATTTTGAAGAGAAAAAATTTGAAGACCCTGAGATAATTCAAAGTCTTTAGTCAATGCAAAGCACTTGTAATTATCAAACAGATAAAAGATAGCATGAAAGTTTCAAGTTATTTTGAAAAAGAGATAGGCAGACAAGTTAGAATTCCCAAAAGCCCTCTCTTAGTAAGAATGCATGAATCCAATAGGCAGATAAATTATGCTAAAACAGATAAATATTTTTTAAAACCTCTTCTCTGCTATGGCCATCATGAATGAACATATTCTCCCACAAAATTTGACAGAAAATGTAAAAGTATTTTAGGACCAATATACAACAGTAAATGTGGTCCCTAATAACATGGTAAAGAGCCAAAGGACAAAAATAGAGCTAGGATTGAACACCAACCCCCAAAAACAAACTTTGAAAAGCATATGGCGGACATGACTGGAGGAAGTTATTGAAAATTTAATAAAAGACTTGGTAAGATTACATCAATGGCAAGTTTATAGAGTTACTAGAAAACTTAAATGCTACACTGCCCAGTTAGAGACAACAAAGAAGAAACCTGCAAAAAGGAATCCAGAAAATAAAAGCATACCACACCAGAAATCCCAAGATTCTTTTAATCAGAGATTTATAGCAGAATTTAAAAGGAGAAGGCAAAACAGAATCAAGATAAAACCAAGAACAAAATAAAAAATTCAGCATCAACCAAAACATAGCTATAAGGGGTTGAGAAATAAAGAAATCAGGGACAAAGCCCTGAAAAATAGGAAATTTCTAGTTATCTGTATCAGTGCTGTCAAACTCAAATAGAAACCAGGCCACTATTCCATAGATAAGAATCCCTGCAGGGAACCTACTGACTTAGCTGTAAAATGTAATATTATCTATGTTTTATTGTATTTTTCTTTATTTTTGTTAAATATTTCTCAACTACATTTTAATCTGGTTCAGGAAGCACTTGGGAGTGCTGTGAGATGCATGCCAACAGTGACTCCATTTTTGACACTTTATCTATATGGTAACAAGACCTCCCACACAACAAAAACAAAAATTAGATCAAATTAGAAATAGGAAACCATGAATATAATTAACTACAAAACGGTTACATTAAGGGAGATGGCTAAAACTCTAGACTTTCTGCAAAACTAGAAAGTGGTAGATTAAATTAAAACCATAATTATAAACTCAAGTGCTTTGTTACACAAGAATAACTAGCCAATAACTCTACCAGTTTCCTCTAACATCATATATCTACTATCAAAAGAACATGTTACCTCCTCAAATATAGACCAATTATATGTGTACTTTATTTAAAGTATTTAATATCATGAAAGTAATTTATAAACACATGAAAAATATATTACTGTTAAGCAAAAAAAGGTAAGCCAAAAAGTCTCAGATGGGGAAAAAGCAATTTATTAATATTTGGTCATTATTCAATTAACTATTCAAAAGTCCCATTACTTGTAGAATGCCTTTGCTATTTCATAGTTTTTGTACCACTTCTATCCTCACAACCTGTTAATGTCCATTAAATATGTAAAGAAGAAAAAAAGGTATAACGAGAATGCTAGGGTATTCATGTCCACATGAAAAACTGTTGTCTTTTAAAACATGCCACTAGCTCAACAATGTCAAGAACAATTCATAGAAAATGTAGCAATTTTTAGGGAGTCTGTCAAAGTCCAATATGGCACTTCTTAGCCTTAAATTCAATAGTATCTCTCCTATAAATGCAACTAAGATGACTTCCGAATAAATGAGACAAACCAAAGTATCTTATTAACTACTTGATATATACATGACTCCACCAAAAGACCTAAATATCTCTTCCATCTTGTGCAATTATTCTGCAATGATGTCAAAATGTCATTTGGATTCAATAAGTATAAAATGCTTAACATATAACAAGGAAAGATAGAGACTGGGGACTTCAAGCATGAATTCGAAAGTCATATTAAACCAACTAATAAAAGTAGAACCTATATACATTCCTTCAGGCAAGATACATCAAACATAAAGATATCATGGGGAAAGTTATGGAAAGAAATTGTACTTACTGACATCCTGAAATCAAAGCTGTATAAAAACATATTTAAATCAGCTGATCCCTATGCAAAACCAGTCTTAATGGACAATTTTGGAAACTCAGAAAGTACCCTAACAAAAACTCATGTGATGTGAAAAAAAAAAACCATGGGGCCTATCATCCTCTGAGGTTGTTTTAGAAAGATGAATAATTTCATGCCAAAAAAGTAAGAGGATCCATAGATATTTTTAGAACACATGACAAGCAGGTCATAAAACTACAGAAATACTTTCAAAATAGTACTCCGCAGAGCAACAGTAAATAAAAGTTGATACCATATGGTACATACCATGGATTTGACAAATTCTACCCAAAGTAGCCCATAAACTTATAAGATCTGAGAATGGAATCAAAAGTCCCTCCCCTATTCACATCAATATGAATGCAGTCAACAATAAGTGCTGAACAAAAAGATGAGTAATACAGATTTACATGTGGAAATGGAGATATTTGTTATAATAACTGAGGACCAGATCACTGCCACCTGAAGTATCATTGTTATTTTACAGAAGTATTATTCTTAAAGTGCTCATACCTAGGATAAATGAACATTATGAAAGGAAACAGTATAGACAGTACCACATTTCATTCCAGGATATAAAAATTTTGTAGTTACTAAATACTTAGAAAGATATGACCTAATGGCTATAATTATGATTTAGAAACTCATTATCTTTCCTGGACTTTCATGATATACTTCCTATATATACTTCTATACACTCCTACACTTCCAACGTATATTTCAAAATAGCCTGAAGAATTTACCAACAAACTGTACTGGAACTGGACTATTTTTTAAACATAAGATCGTTGGAACTGCTATGGATTATTATACTGATAAGAATAGCTAAGTCTTTCATAGTTCAACATTTGTTACAATATTGCTATTACTATGTACAGTGTTCTCCCAGTTCTGCTCACTTCACTTTGCATCAATTCATATAGATCTTCCCAGGTTTTTCTGAAATCATCCACTTTGTCATTTCATATAGTATTCCATCAGAGTCATATACAGCTTGTTCAGCCATTCCCCAATTGATGAATATCCCCTCAATTCTTTGCCGCCACAAAAAAGAGCTACTACAATTATTTTTGCACATATGAGTCTTTTTCCTCTTTCTTTTATCTCTTTGGGATATAGACCTGGTAGCAGTACTTCTGAGTCAGAGGGTATGAACAGTTTCATAAGCCTGGAACATTCTTTTGTTGACGTTTTACATTTCCTGGGTATCCTGCATCCTAGACAATAAACTCTGAAATATTTAGCTCTCAATATGTTTATCTGTCAAAGGGTCTGTGATTGGACAACTGCAGAAAGGAAATATCTAACTCTCATTAAGTGCCTATAAAAGCAACTAAGCAGGATATAAATTAACTGAGAGTGATTCAGGGAAGAGAAGAATCCAAAGAAGTGATTATTTACCCCCTGGACTGACTGCTCTGCTCCCAAGGATATTTTATATAATTCTAAAACCCTAAATATGAATTTTCCCATTCTACCTGGTTGCCCATGTCTTCAGGCTATTCTTTTGGTTTTCTATTTTGGGGACAGTCAGATGACTCTGCTCAGAAACTTCAATGATTTTCCAATGTCCTCAAAAGAAAATATAAATTCCCTAGATTCGTCTTCAAAACCTCCATACCCTGAGTCCACTGTCTTTCCAGCCTTATTTCACACTCCTTCACTCCATAAGGAGGAATGTGGTAGCAAAAGGAGAACAGAATTTGGAGTCAGAGAACCTGGGTTTGAATATAAGTTAAACTGTTTGTTATTTGTGTGACCTTGGGTAAGTCACTTTCCCATTAGGGCCCCTGATATAGGTAATAACATTCATCTTGCCCATTCTATAATTGATCTAGAGTTTTGCCTTTAAATTGCCTCTAAAAATAGGTTGACTTGCTAACCTGGGAATACCGTTTCTAATAGTTGCTCTCTTCTCTTACTAATTATTATTAGTCAGAAAAGTCAAAAATACATAGTACATCTGTTATGAGAAGTCAAGTGAAACATTAGCTATTCTATGGCAAGATCAGCAATTAGGAAAGTATGGAGGAATCTTTCAGAGATAGTTTAGGAATGTGGTACTAGAGCAGATTAAAATTATTAATGGCAACTTTGGACAAATCTTCTATTTTAAAAATTCTTTCGTATAAGCTATAGTATTCCCTAACTTCATAAAGATTGGAACTTGCTTTTCTTGTTCTGAGGAGCTTTCCATGCTCCTATTTTGAATTCAGGTTGCCATGGTAATCAGCAGAGTTCTGGATGGAGTTGGGTTTCATAGTAATTGTTGTCCCCCTCCACCTCCCCTTTTTGTAAACAGCTGAACATCACTTCATTGTCTTAACTAGAGATAAGGAAGTCATAGATTTGGTTTCCAATTCTTTGATGACCTTCACAATTGGTGGCTAAAACGTCATGAAAAATTTAGGTTCATGACACTATGATTCCTTAAGACTAAATGCTTTTTGCTCTCAAGTGGGAGCGATTATTAACATTTCCATGACTCACAGTTTTCCAATTAAAGGAAATTCAAGACACATTATGCATTATACCATGGAGATTCAAGAGGGGGGATTTAAGCAGTAGAGGGTAGGATCGTAGTATTTGGAGCCAAAAGGCAGCTTAATGATCATCTAGTCCACAGAATCAAAATTACTTGCCCAAGGTCACATAAGTAGCAAGTAAGTAGCAGGACCAGAATAAAAAGAGTACTGATTGTAGTAGCAGTTTACAACTATATAGTCATTATAGGTTCGTTTTATATCCATTATCTTATTTAATTTTTAGGATAACCACATTAGGTAGATAAATAGGTACTACAGGTATCATTGCCTCCCATTTTTCACATAAGGAAACTAAGGTTTTAGAGCTAGTTAAGTGTAGAAGGCAGATTATAAACCCAGGTTTCTATTGGTTCCACGTTCAGAGTATTTTTTAATAACACTAGGATGCTTTATATGTGGTACTAGTGTTTCAGTTGCAAATAGATGACAATTCAATTTCAGAATAAGAATATAGTCATATCTCATCTCTCTGGAATTCAGTTCACCAGGGACTTCATTTATCCAGAACATAATGGAAAAATGAACACATAGCCAAAAAAAGTTTTTTTTAATTGTTAAAAAGCTATAAAAAGCAAACACAAGGAAAAAAAATCAGAGCAGTCTGAGATCATTCATTGTAAGGGAAATCAGCCATCAACATCAGAATCAGAAAGTATCATTGAATTATAATGCATGAGGCTAGGAAAAACAAAACAAAACAAAAACCAAGTAGATTAGGAGCCCAGAGACTTAGCTTCCAGTTCCTGCTCTTTCACTAATTAGCGGTGTAACTTTGGAAAAATCACTAAATCTTGCTAGACCTGAATTCTGTCATCTATTAAACAAAGCTGAATTAGACAATTATGGGCTTCTTCAAGACTCAAAATTCTGTTGTTTTTTTTTTTCAAATTATGACCTTGCCTGGATTGACCTCTTCCAATTTTCATTGCAAGATGTCTAGTTGGGTAAATATATCATAGAAACTATAGACCACATAGAACCACTTAACAAAATCTATGAGGCCACCATATGTTTGATACTCCTAAAGTATATTTTGCTTTAATCTGGGTTACTTTCTAGGTAAAAAAAAAAAGGTAAAGATATTTCACTTGACAGCTTCCTAATAGGTTGTTTCCCTCCTGTTCCACCAGTTTAGTCACATTCACCCACTTATTCGTTCATTTCACAAGCATTTATTAAGTATCTACTGAATATAGATAACTATGAAGTCATTAATTCACCAAACATTTACTGAGCATTTACTATAGTCAGAACTCTTCATTAGGCACTGAATGAAATAACAACTTTAGACAACAGTGTTCCTGTCCTCATGGAGTTTGCAATTTAGTATGCTTTCACCATCTTTAACCATGAAAAACTAATTGCACATGTAAATGCCAACAGAATGAAAACTCCTTGAGGGCACCAACCATTAGTTTTTTGTCTTTGTATCCAGCAGCTGGCACAGTGCCTGACAAATCAAAGGTGCTTCATAAATGTTTGTTGGTTGACAAATTGCCTACCCAACTTCACTTCAACCACTATGAAGTGGTAGAAATAAACTTATAAAACTTAGATGCATATGACTATCAATGATGCTGCCAAGGGAATTTTGGTGCTAGAGAGGAGAAGCCCACTTGGGGAAAAACATGCCCTTTATGCAATAACACAGAACAGAACTGTCAAAACAAGACTCAATTAGCACAGCACAGCAGGCTGTCAAAAACTAAGCCAGAAGAAAGAATAAATGTGCATGCATGGTCTGAGGAAGGGAAATAATAATAGCAAGTAATATTTATATACCACTTTAAGAAATGCACTTGGCATGTGTATCAATTCATCTGAATATCACAACCCCACACATAGTTAGGTGACACAGAGGACAGACACTTGAGCCCTAAGTCAGGAAGACCTTTGTACAAATTCAGTCTCAGACATGTATTGGCTGTGTGACTTTGGTCAAGTCAAATGAATAGACCTCTGTAGACCTCAGTTTTCTCAACTGTAAAATGGAGATGATAAGCGTCTACCACATAGGGTTGTTATGAAGATGAAATGAGATAATATTTGTAAGAGTGCTTATCTCTAGGACCCAAATAATAGAAAACAACTGTCTCCCACACACTGGGTGAAAAAAATGGGGGTTGTGGAGGAGGAAAAATACTAAATGCTAAAATACTAAAAAGCATCACAAAGGAGACACTACCAAAAGCCCAAGTGCTTAGTTAGAGTAGGCACTTAATAAATGTTATTTCCTTCCTTCTTATGAAGTAGGTCCTCTAGATCAGGAAAATGAAGCTCAAATCAGTGATTTGCCAGGATTTACATACTCAGCAAATAACAGAGGTAAAACTGGAACCCAGGGTCCTTTGGTTGCAGGTTTTTTCCCCACTTATTATAATTTAGCTTCCTGTCACCCTCCTTGAGCTGTGTTCACCCTGCCCCACCTACCTCACAGCAATGCCCAGCGTTTTGTAGCAGCTTTATTTACATTTCATATGTTCAGGCAGCCCTTTTTTGTGGCCAACTTAGTTCCTTTCTGCTTTGTTGTATAAGAAATATGAAAGCATTTTATTGGACTTCCTCTCTAAATAGTAGAAATCACATAGCTGAAAAGAATTCTAACTAGCTCCCTACCCTGTTTTTCTACCACCTCAAACCATCTGTCTGACCTAGTCACTTGTATTCATTTTCACAGAGTCAGTTATTATTAAGAGAATGTTGAGAGGTCTGTGAAAACCAGGAACTCTTGTATTCCACTCAGGTGAGATCTGATACCTGCTAGGGTTGAATAAAGCAAAGCAGCTGGAGAGGAACAATCTTCTCCTGAGTAAAAAAATAAATGGTGAAGTTCAAACCAGGATTCAAGTAAGGTTGGAGGCTTGGTCATGGGCCTTTTTTCCCAGGGGTAGCAATTCTTTTCCTCCTATTTATTCATGCCAGTGATTTACACATAGATGGAACTTAATAAATGTTCGCTGAGTTGGTTGTTGGTTGTTATTAAATATTATTATTACAGGCAATTCTTCCATTTGAGTTTATCAGTTTGCCAAGACTGAAAAGAGTAGGATTTGTGAGTAAATATCTTACAGACCTGTATTTCTCTATGGGTAGACAGTGGAACTGAGGAGCAGGGTCCACATGGTCATAACACTAGAGGAAGATGCCACTAACTGAACACTGACCCCAGACTAATTATCTTATTACATTTAGGGGACCTGAACAGTAGGGTAAAGAAAGGAGCAGCCACTGTAAACAGCACTAAGAAGGGCATTCCCTTGCCTCCTACTCTTAGGCTGCCTGTCTACTGTACATAAATACCAGTAGATCCAATAACTCTGTTGTTTGTAAGCCAGTATTTATACAGTAATTACACAGGTGATTTTCTTGATAAACAACAGAGTCATGTGAGACTTCTTTATTAGCAGAATAGTGTAGGTCCCAGAGTATGGTTACCTAAGCAGCTTTGTGCTCTTCTGTGTTGTACATTCTCTAGAAACCTTCTATTTTGACTATGCTGAAAGCTGCCAGAAGTCTTAGGCACAGAAAACAACAAAGGACTTGACAGTGGTGATGCTGTGCCACAAGTCCTGTAAAAGGAATGTCCTCAGCACCTTTTTTCAATGTTGCTCTAAACTCTCTAAAATATTTGTGTTAGAGTCACAGGACTCTGACAAGTTTGCTTCTTGTCTGGGAGTACAGCTATGTAATACACATGAAGAAGAAATAAGCTCATAGTAATGACAAGATGTGAGAGATAATATTGTAAAAAGGAAGGCCATCTCAATTTTTTTAGAACCCAAAGCATTGAAATTAACTGTCTCCTACATACTGGGAGGAGGGAGGAAAAGGAAGAAGAACTAAACAGTACCACAAAGGAGATGAAAGAGAAAATGAGCCAGAGAGTTAAGTGATTCTCAAGGTGACATTACCAACAGCTCAATAAAATGTTCTCATATTTCTCATACAACAAAACAGAAAGGAACTAAGTTGGCCATAAACTGGACTGCCTGAAGATACGAAATGTAAATAGGGCTGCTAGAAAACATTAGACACGCTGTGAGGTAGTTGGGGCAGGATAAACAAACTGGATGAGCAGAGCCCAAGGAAGGCAACAAGAGGTTAAATTATAAAAATTAAGACTAGAGTTAAGATTTAGTATAGGAACACTGGGATTAAAATCAAAGAGAAAGAGGTCAGAAAGGGCCCAAGCAGAGGTCAGGACCCTGGACAGCTTCATAAGATATTCCCCCCAACCCTGCTCCAACTCCCAAGTCCTTATGATGTCACCTGGAAAGAATTTAAAGGACTTCAGCTTGGTTACAAAGGCTGCCCCTTTGGGGAAAGAATATCACTCCAAGACCATTCATTATTCATGATGGATGGTAGGGTCAGATTTTCTGATT
Organism: Pseudocheirus occidentalis; assembly: GCA_028646575.1. Lineage (NCBI taxonomy): Eukaryota > Metazoa > Chordata > Mammalia > Diprotodontia > Pseudocheiridae > Pseudocheirus > Pseudocheirus occidentalis. Next base: position 160,388,949 of record CM053596.1, read on the forward strand.
TTACTGGAGGCAGCAGTTCCCAAGTATTTTGGTCTCAGGACTCTTTTAAGTTCTTAAAAATTATTAAGAACACCCCACCCACCCCATATCCCACCACCCCCCAAGAGTTTTTATTCATGAAGATATCTATTGATACTTACCATACTAGCAGTTAAAACATCTTAGTATGATTATCAAAATAGTTTTTGACTTTATAGAGTCCCTGAAAGGGTCACAGGGATACCTAATCACAATTTCATAATGGCTGTCCTAGGGAATTGGGTTACCTGATGGTAATAATGACCTTTCTCTTCCTCCTCAGTGGCCTCATCCTTTAGATTCTTTATTTTTCCTCAAACACAGGGATGGGTCCTGAATAGAAGCCAGGAACTTAACATCATCTCCCCACCCAGGATACAGTTAGCAGGAAGAGATGAGATGCTAGTGAGGGAATGGTTATGAAGGGTGGGAAGCATGGAGATTTAGAGAGAATTCCCCAAAACACTCTTAAATCCATAGCCTACCCAACCTACTAAGTACTATAGTTTCACACACACACACACACACACACACACACACACACACACACACACACACAAATGGATAGAATATATTCCAAAATGTTATGGCCCTTATATTTTACTTTTTTGGTTTATAGGAACATGGGGAAGAGGTCTTAGAGGTGAGTACTAGACCTCATCTCATTTGGAGGACAGAAATCTCCTACATTCTCTTGCTTCTTTCTCCTTTTTTTTTCCTTTCCTGTATATTTGATAAGCTCTGATGCAATGGTTCTTAGTCTATTTTTGTGTCATGGACCCCTTTTGGCAGTCTGTAAACCAAAGACATCATTTTCAGCATCCAAGGTCATGAACATCGGAGGTCTACAGACCCCCTGAACTCTCTGTCTAGACAATTGGAGGCACCAGCTATAGTGTGTCCCACTCTTAATTCTCATTTGAAAAGGCTGACTTTGTATAGGCATGATTTGGGCATCCTTTTCCTTCGACAGTGACCCAACCAATTTTAGTGTATCTAGTGTAATCTTCTGGCTTGGAGCTTTTATTGTTTTGGCTGTTTAAGACTGTTGCTAGTTACCTGGAGCTACTTCAGTGCTGAAGAGGAATTTGGAGAATAGGGTTATTTCTAGAGTTATTCCAGAAGATTGAGAGTTATAGAAGATTTGTCATTAAATAGCCAAAATTTTGCTGAACACAAACTATACAGAAACCAATTTTATCTTTGTTAACATTTCAATTTTGTAAATAACTAAATTTTGCAAATAATGTTTTTCAAAAACAAATAATTTAGTAGTCTATGACTGGAAGTTTCTATTAATAACCACTTTTGCACATCTACAGTAGAAAGATGACTGATGTTCATAATAAAGACTCTATCAACAAGAAATGGTATTTGTGTGTCACTTTAGAACATAATAATATTGTGCTCAAGTCTCTGCTATACAGTGATCAGTTCTGAAGAACCATCAAGCTCTTAAAACATCTTCAGAGAGAAGTGGTCAGGGAGAGAAAAAATTTTGGTGACAAAAAATTCCTTGTACATCAGACAAAAGGATCAAATGAGAAAATATCATTCAATTTGATTCAACAAATACTTATTAAGTACTTATTACGGATAAAACAACAACACTATGGCTACAAAGACAAAAACAAGAGCTCCTATCCTTAAGGAGCTTACATACTGTTGGAGAAGGGGGAGGCAGTTAGGGAATATATCTGTAACTACAGCCACTTTCACTGGTGGACATTTTATTTGCAGAAAGAAGCAGGAAAAAAGCCATTTGTGTGTGGGAAAAAGAAGTTTGAGACAGTTCTGAACACCTGGGACAAAACTGCCTCAGATAAATGTGCTGAATGGGCATGTTTGAAAGGAGCTCAAAGGTACAAGTACTGCCTGAAGGTAGGAAGTTAGAGATGAGTCAGATTCATGAGGAGGCCTGGACTTGAGGAAGGAGAAGTAGCCATATGAAGAGAGGACATGAGAAGATACAGACAGAAGCAACCTGAAGACACAAACTGATGGCAGAAGCAAAGAAGAGAATCAAAAGATAAAAGCAACTACTTTGGGCAGTAAGCAGAGACAGGTGAAGTCAAGGAGATTCTGCAACAACCATGAGCTCACTCTAAGAGGGCTCTTTAGCTACTGGAAGGACTCTTTAGCTACTGGACAAAAGTTAAACATTTTTGAGAAGAGCTATCTAGGCTCACTCACTGCTCTTGAGCACCATCTAAAGCCTAAGAGAAAAGAAGTCTCCCAGGGGCTTGCCTCTATTTTGTCCTTTACATCCCTTTATGATTTGAAAGGAAGAAGTAGAGAGGGAAAAACATGAGCTGTACTGATTGGTAGATAGGCATGGTTTTACTGAGAGCTGATTGGAAACAGAACCCTCCTCTGTACTTAAATAGTTGGCTAGGACAAGGTTGCTTTACCCCGTTATAACCTATAGCTTGATGGAGGGTATCTCAGAGACTTGCATGCATTACCCTTTTCTGCCTTTTATAGTTTGGGTAGGTAAATAGAAAATAGTGTAGGTTAGCTTGTCAAATTCTAGATTTAAAAGAGCTACAGCTTTTATGGAAGACTTCATACTCTTTAGTCAAAATAAATAAGTGAATAAATAAATAAAATAACATGTTTCATTAGTTAAAGAGAAGTGGCTTTGTACAGCTGGAGAATGGAGAGGGTCAGAAGAGGGTTAGGTGCATGTAGTATATACATTATGCCTGGGCTGCATGCTCTGAAGTACAGAGCCAAGCCCCTCCATTTTACAACTTCACACATTTCCCAAAGCAAGCTCCCCAAGCCTCCTCATTTGGACTGTCAGTCAGCAGAGCTCCCCCATACAAGCTCCCCAGGATTCCTACTGGCTCCTCTCCCATTATAAAAAACACAAGTAATTTAAAAAGGGAGAGTGCATACCAGTAGCTGGAGAATCACAGAAAACTCCATGGAGGAGATAACACTGAATCTGAGCCTTGAAGAAAGAAAATAATTCTAAAGGGCAAAGGAGTAGAGAGGAAAGTGGGAGACTTCCAGGACTGGAAGTCAGTTCAAGTGACGACCTAGAGGCAGGAGATGCAATATTAAGTTCAGAGAACTACTGTAAGTCTTGCTTGGCTAGAACAGATAGTGTATAAAATAAGGGATGAAAGGAAGTTTGGAGCCAGAATACAAAGGCCAAGCTGAGTAGTTTGCCTTTTACTCTACAGGCAATGTGGACCAGTGAAGGAGAAGGGCACTGCCTGAACAGAGACATGGAGAGAACACTGGTTTTGCAATCAGAGGAGCAAGGTTCACCATCTATCTGTCACTTACCACCTGTGTGACCTCAGGCAAGTTGCTAGACCTATTCAGGCCTCAGTTTTCTTGTCTACAAAACTAGAGAGATGAACCAGATAGCCTCTAAGGGGACTTTAAACTCTCTATGCTCCTAAGGTTTTTGAGGGGGAAAATGACATCAGACCAACGGACTTAAATTTTTTTGAAGATCTTAAAGTGCTATATAATTCGTTATTGTCAATTAAATAACAAAATAAGATTACATGGGACAAACCTATAAATTTGTCATGTAAAAAGAAAAAAGCTCTCAGAGATTTGCTTACAATTTCCTTTATGGCCCACTCTACTTTGAGAAGAGGAAACCTCCAAGACTCCACAGAGAACAGAGATGATTAACGTGGCCAGTGGTTCCCCCACCAAAGGCAAGAATAGTAGAAGAAATGACAGGAGAAAGAAGGAGAAAAATGAGGTTAAGTTCTTTAAAAAAGCAGAGGTAAGAAAGCAGTTGTGATGGTAGTAGCTACTATAATGTGGATTACAGAAGAGGCCATAAACCTTAACAACAGAGAAGATAATTGTTTTGAAAACACATCTTCTCAGATTGTGAGGTCAAGCAGCCAACTGTACCTATTTATGTGATATATTAAAAAGAGTGCTGTATGTAAAATCAGAAGGCCCAGGAGTCAATTCTAATTCTAATATTTATGAGCTATGTGACTATGGCTTAACCTTTCTGAATTTCAGTCTCTCATATGTAAAATGGGGGTGAGGAGAGAGAATAAGTGCACTACCGGTACCTCATGCAGATGTTGTGGGCAAAGTACTTTGTGACTTAAAAAAAATCAGGTGGGGATGCTAGGTGGCTCAATGAACAGAGCACTGGCCCTATAGTTAGGAGGACCTGAGTTCAAATGCAGCCTCAGACACTTAACACTAGCTGTGTGCCATTGGGCAAGTCACTTAACCCTAATTGCCCTTACATGCACCCCTCCAAAAAGCAAAACAAACAAAAAGAATTGGGTGAATATATTTATTAATAACAATTAAAGGCACAAACATAATCATAAAGCTCTGCATTTGTGTGTGAGTGTGTGTGTGAGAGAGAGAGAGAGAAAGAAATGAGGAAGAAGAAAGGGAGAGAGGAAGAAAAAGAAGAGGGAAGGAAAATGAGAGGAAAGGAAAAATAGAGAAAAAGACAGATGTGAGAGGGAGGGAGGGAGAAGGAAGAAGGGAAACAAAGGAAGAGAGAGAAAGAAGAAAGGGAGGAGAGGGAGGAAAAAGTAAAAAGAGAGGAGGGAGGGAGAAGAGGGACAGGAAGAGAAGAGGGAAAAAAGGAGAAATAAGGAAACAAGGGAGAGAAAAAGAGAGAGGAGAGGAAGAAGGATGAAAAGGAGGAGGAGAAGGAAAACAAAAAAAAATATCCTTTTGCAATTCAAAAGTCCTGTAAAACTTAGGAAATCTCTGTGTTTGGTATGTGTTTGTGGTGAAGGCAGACAAACAGCAGCTGAACAGAACTGAGCCAATAAATATAGTCCAGGATCAAATGGGGATAGGGGAAAGATTGGAGATGGCATTCACCTGTAAAATACTAGAAGCTAAGTACTATATTATTGGGGCACTAGGTGGCACAGTGGATACAGTGCCAGCCTAGAGTCAGGAAGACTCTTCTTCATGAGTTCAAATCTGGCCTCAGATACTAGCTCTGATCTTGGGCAAGTCACTTAACCTTTCTTGCCTCAGTTTCCTCATTTGTAAAATGAGCTAAAGAAGGAAATGGCAAACCCCTCCTGCATCTTTGCCAAGAAAACTCTAAACAGGCTCAAGAAAAGATAGGCATGACTGAAATGACTAAACAATAACATATTACAGTACAATACCATGACCTGTGCAATGGCATAGATACAAATACCTAAATGGATCTACAATTGCATTTGTACCATAGCCATCCTACAGTGGAAATTCCAAACTTGTGCTAGCAAAAGGAAAGAGGAAGAATTCTAAGCAATCTGCTTCAATATTCAAAGAAAAAATAGACCAGTAGGTGCAACCCAAAGGCAAGTACAGATGAATTAGCAAAATCTGGTTCATCTACTTTATACGACATCAAAGCTGATAAAAGAGCAGATGCTCATTTTTCAAAGACTCTGTATCGTCTAAAGTTACTCAGTAGGTGCCTAATATATGTGAACTGAATGAAGCTCAGAAAATCAGCCAATAAACATTTATTAAGCTCTTATTATATGCCAGGCACTGGGCTAAATTCACCAAAAAAAAAAGGCAAAAGGCAATCCCTGACCTCAAGGAGCTCACAATCTACTGGGGTGAAGACAATATATAAAAAGAAAGTGAAAAGCAGAGGGAGAAGTACAGGGTGGTGAGGAGTTTGGGTAGAGGGTCATGATGAGGTCCCGCAGCTGACTAGGAAATGATGACATGGCCTACTTTGGTACTCTGCTTAAGTGGAGGGTCTGGGAGGAGCTCTCTGATTTCCACCTTCCACCCTCTCCAATCAGAGGGAAGGAGGAGACAAAAGGCCAGGAAGGATTGAGAAGGTATGAGAGTTTTAAAGTTAGTTTCATCTGGGGGGCGGAGCCAAGATGGCGGCATAGAAGCAGCAAAGGACCACAGCTCCCACACAAACCCGCTAAAGAACTCATAAAATGGGACACTAAACAGATTTTCAAGCTCCAAAACTCTCCATAAGACAGAAAGCACATCTCTTGCTACAGGCAGCGCAGCAGGCGGGGCTCTTCGCAGCAGTCTGGGACCCACGGCTGAAACCCCGGCTGGCTCAGGCCCTGGGGCATGGGGCGGGGAGCCGCAGCTACATGAGAGCAGATGGGCTGCACTGGAGGCACAGTTACCACATTTATCAGGCCAGAAGACAAAAAGGCTAAGAGAAAGGTCAGTGGATTTTGCTAACTGGGGAGGAGAAGAGCGGTCCGGCCAAACTGCTCCCAGGGCAAGGAGGCAGTGGGAGGTGGCTGTACCAGCAGGACCGTCTGAGAGCCACAGCCGCTGCTTCAGAGCCCTCAGCCTGCAGATAGCAGGGGGGCTGACGCGACCCATCGAAGCCAAGGGCTCTTGAGTTGA
>CM053596.1:160395820-160439451 GCA_028646575.1 Pseudocheirus occidentalis
ATGGTCATTCAGGGAGGTAGAGGACTTTCAAGCATTCTTGATGAAAAAAACAGAACTGAACAGAAAATTTGCCAGTCAAACACAAGAAGCCTAAGAAGGTAAACATTGGAAAGAAATCATAAGGAACATATCAAAGTTGAACTAAAAAATACTATAGGAGATGACTCTTTAGGAGGGAGAGGGATAACTGAGCTAATGATGAAGGTGTAAGAAATAGAAAATGTCAATTAAAAGTTCATTTAAACAAAGAAATAGACTAAGTGAAAGGAGTAAGCATAGGGCCTGCTTTGTACATTAAGAAGGTATATTCATAGAAAGAAATCTAGGAAGACAAAGAGACTGGGTGAGAAGGGAGAACCTTGAGAAAATTCTCAACCAAATGGAGAAAAAAAATAAAAATCACATTCCCAGATAAAAAATAAATAAATAAATAAAGTTAGTTTCATCTTGTGGAATGATGAGTTTCTGGAGATAATGATGAAGTCCACGGGAGCAGCCAGGTGGGAAATGATATAACATTATACTAGCCACAAACCTAAATGAAAGTGCCTAGATCATATTTTAAAGTAATTGTTCATTCATCACTATGGTCTATATCATCTAAGCTCCTACACAATACCACTTCGACCCCAATGAAGTAGTGGAATGAACTTGCAAAAATAATACACGTGTTACTGTCATTAGGTGAAAAAAAGTTTGATTTAAACCATGTACCTTGTTCAATAACATGTAATATCTCCATCTGTTGCTATATCTTCTTCAGATTATAAGTGATACTCATCCAGAATCAACAAGAAAAGATCAAACTACTTTCAGTATAAATGATTTTCCTCATTAAAGTTACATTCTAATGTTTCATCATGGAATGGAGGTGACTCTGGGTCCACAAAGGCTTTGCAAACAGAATGGGAGGTCGCATCAAGCTAGAAAGGCTTCAAAATACAGTCTGATGATTGATGGACTATATCCCTGTCACCTGAGGATCAGCCTCACTAAACAAAGAGAGGCTCATCACAAGGTTATACACAGAGGAATATGGTTTTTTTGCTAATACAATTTTCAAATCCAATATACTAAATAAATATAAGAGCTTAAATATGTGACAATGGAGAGAGTTCCCACATGGAATCAAATGCAAGGTCATTTTAGAAGGCAGTGAGTCACCGTATTGAGGGATGGGAAAGTAGGGAAACAATTTCTTAACATTCAAAGGGTCAGGATGGTTTACTGGAGAAAGTACTAGGCTTGAAGTCTTGGGTTCAAATACTAGCTATGATACTTATTAATTTTATGAGCCTAGTTACATCATTTAACCTCTCCATACTTCAGTTCTCTCTCCTCTGAAGACTGAATTATTGTGCTTCCACTACTCACACTGCAAGATTGTGGGGAAGACAGCAATGTTCAAACTTTAACATGTAATTTTAATTTAACTTTTGTTGCTAGCAATATTTCTCCCTAATGAAATTATAGGGAAATTTTTAAAAAGAAGTTCTTGTGCTGTTTCTACAGTCAGTGAAAATTCATTTAAAATGCCTCATTGCTTTCATCATAATCATCTGGAATTTAAAATTGTAGACTGGTATTGGTTTAATGAGATAAAAAAAAAACTTAGTAAGTCCTCACTGAACAATCCAATTTGTCTTCCTGCCTTCTATCTCTCCCATCTCCAATCTACCTTCTTCATATAACTGCCAAAATAATCTTCTTAAGGCATGACCATAAATCACTCTCCCACTCAAAAACCTTTGATGGTTCACTATTGCCTATAGGATGAAACACAATTTTTCAGCCTCACTTTTAAAGCAATCTACATTCTGACTCCAGTCTGATTTCAAATTTTATTTCACAGTATTCACTTTCACGCATACAGTTCTAATCCATCTGAACTCTCACTATTCTCTGACCTTGACTCTCCATATCTGCCCTCATTCATTCACATAAGCTGCTTGCTCTCTGTTCCTGGAATGCACGCCCTCCATAGGACTGCCTTTTGGATCCTTAACTCCCTTCAGGCTTCATTTCAGTGTTTACCTCCTTCATGAGACCTCCCTTCACCACCTTTAGTTTTTAGTGTTCTTTCACTCCTCAAATTGCTTCGTATTATTCTGTGTGCACATTGTATTCCTCCCCACCACTGCCATCTCCAGCTCTAACACAGTAGAATGAGTTCCTTCAGAACGAAACTATTGTTTTTGCCTTCCCAGCACCTACTACAGTGCCAGGCATACAGCATGTATTTAATAAATGGTTTTTAATTGAATTAAACTGAAAAGGTTCAGATGGTCAATCAAAGAATTGCTCAGATCTAGTGCTTTATGAAGGTATGGTGTTTTAAAAGTGCTTTATTTTTGGTGCAGACCTGGAGAAAGGAACCAAGAATCAAGTCTTTACCTGTGTAAAAGAGAAGGAAAAAAACCAAGAGTAACCTGAGGCTTCTTTTGTCAAAACTTTCACCACAGAAGATTCAATAAAAAGTTTTATCCACCACAACAGTGTCTTTTCAGGCTTTTGTCTTCTGGTTGAAAGGATTTTCTCTTTACCAGAGCAAATGTTTGAAGTGTGGGCAGTCTATATTCAGTGGGCATAAAGCCTTTATCTTCAGACAATTTAATTTTGACCCAGTATCAGAAGTTCCATACAGAGGCAGATGTTTATAGGTCAGTCTTTTTTAAATAAATCAATCAGCCATCACATCAGGGAATGTCATGGAGCTACCACCTTAAACTCACAGTACCCCCAAGAGACCAAAGGACTGCCAGCTAGGCTCTTCAGTAGTTTCCTTGTTTCTTTCAACTCTATAAATTTCTCTCCGTCATTGCCATCTCAATATATCTCACTCAAACTATTATTATTACCATTTTCAGTTACTCCAAGTAAAGCCCATATCAGCAAATTATATAATTATGGACATTACTCAATTATATTAGCATCTATTGTTTGGATTTTTCAAATACTTTTGGCTCTATAACAGGTATCTTGAGGTACAATAGTCCTATCCAAGCTGATGGTAATATAAATCTCCAGTTCTTTAATATGCTTAATTATTGTATATGTGAGAGAATTTATGCTAATGTTCCTCATTCTACACAATTTATTTTACTTCCCCTAAGAGAGCCACATGCTTATTGATCATTTCCATGTATATACTGGGGATGTTTGTTAAGTAAAATATTAAGTCATTCTGTTAGGTTTTCAGAGTGGTCCTTGACTAATTCCTACTCTGATGTCTTATTTTGCTGCAACAATGATCCCCGGTTTGCAAAGGGCTAGGGCACTGAAGCAAAAACTCCAAAAGGTTCCATCCCAGGATAGAAAGGCTTCAATAATATACCAACAGAATATTTCTCATTTCTGAGGATCATGCTAAGTCCAGAAATCTTCAACACTAGTAGGCTAGATAGTGGTGATAAACTTTTGGGGCATGGCAACACATTGCAGCACAAAGAAATTGATGAGATGGCTCCAGGTTCTGTGTGATGCATTTTGCTTCTGTAGAGATGGTGGCAGTGGAGCTAAAAGTGGGAAAAGGAGATGCTGAGAATCAGATGGGTTTTAAATGCCCTACAAATATTAACTTATGTATTGATATTCTAAATGTGACATCCAGGTCCAGTGACCAAAAAATGGACATACTACCAGAGAAACCAGATGAATGAAGGGGACAGCAGATAAATTGAACAATGATCAAAAAATTCTCTTTGAAGAGGGAAATAGAGGCATTGGTGGAGTTCAGTCAATCAACAAGCATATATTAAAAGTGCTTACTGGGTGCTGAGCTAGAAATACAAATACAAACACAAAACATGCCTTACCCTTAAGGAACTTATATTATAACGGAAAGACAATTTACACTGATACATGTTTATATAAAACACATACAAAATAAATTCAAAGTTACTTTGTAGAAAACTCTAGAAAGGCCTCAAGAAGGTGCTACTTGATCTGAATTAAGTAGGAATTTGTTCTGATCATGTCCCCAAAGTCAAGAAGAAACATAAATGCTGGGAACAATTGCTTATCTTATATTTTAGGGCTCATAACATCAGAAAAATACTCCATAGATGACTGGAGCTTTCATGACATCTTCTGTTACAAAAGATAAAGAGGTAGCAGAAATCCTACTGGGTAACTGGGTAAAAATCTTCCATGACCATCAACACATAAACTCGCTTTCTTATCTTTACAATATTATGAAAATAATATACACATGTATGGAAAGCATCCTTGACTAGGGTATAAAAATGTCAGAGTTTTATAAACTGTACTACAATATGAGATCATATCTCTTAAAGTCACATAATTGATTGAAAGCTATATTTTATGCAAGATCCTACTGTGCTTATAGTTTATTGATTATGAAAAAAGTATTTAATTTAGCAGAACAAATTACCACCTAAAAGGCTTTCCTCCAAAATAATTTCTCCCATACAAGGTTACTTGAAAGTTGAAACAGATAACTTCATTCTATAACTACCAAATTGTTATCAAATGAAGTACAAAGTATAAAGACAGGTGTTCGATGAAAGTTTTTGCCACTATCACGGATCTCCATAGTGGGAGTCCAAATTGAAGAAAGATGCCCTGTGGATGATGGGGTGGGTCCTCCAAATGTTCCTGTTCATATATTACACTGTCATTACATCAAACCTCAGAATATTGCAGCACCTCCTAAATGAGATCAATATTGGCTTAAAAGAATTTGGTCTAAAAAACACACCAAAAAAAACCCCACAAATGGATAAAGACTGTCCAAACTCTAATATTTTATTCAATTCAACAACATATGCCAAGAACCTAGTGTGTATAAAGTACAATGCTAGGAGATACAAAATCAAAATAAAATGGTCCCTGCTCTCAAGGAACATACATTTTGGGGGGTGGAGGGCGAGTACAGCATGTACACAGACAAACAGATATGAGTAATGAAAAAATTTTTCAAAATGGAGAGAATATTAATAAGTAGGAGGATTAGGAAAAATCTCATTTAAGAGCTCGTCCTAAGCCACATTCTGAAGTTAGCAAGCAATTTTATTAAGTAGGTATGTTGTTTGCCCTTCATTTTCAAAGAGGACCAATGACCTCATGGGGTGATCTTGACTTGTGGGTGAACTGGATTTAAGTAAGGCAGAATCACACGAAGTCATCAGCCTCTCTCTCTCTTCCAGAGTCATCAAAGTCCAGTGGCAAGACAAAAGACAGCATAACTAATGATGAGTTGGGATACAGTAGATGACCTTGGAGTCTTCAATGCCTGTCCAAGTTCTAAGTGTTCTATAGTACACCTGCTTCCGCCACCTTCAAGGACACTGGAACAAATTATTTTCATCTGCCCATTCTGCTGGGGTAAGCCTTCACAGGCTTGGGGTAAACACCCTCCCCATATCACCAATGGGTTTGAGGCCCATTGGTTACCTTCAGCCTGGGTTAGCCTGTCTGCCAAGACTTTCTATCAGGGTGTGGCTGTTGTATATGCTACAGCTTCTTGGAGCCACAGGTGAAAGTTGGGTGACAAGTAGACCCCAAAGGTGGATGAACAGCCCTGAAAAGGTTTCATCAAGCCCTTACAACAGAGGTGCTAGTCTTCCTTGAACTGCCCATGTACCCTAACAAAGAAAGAAAGAGTGGGGGGGAGGGAGAGAGGGACAGGAAGGAAGGAAGAAAGGAAGGAAGGGAGGAAGGATGGGAGGAAGGGAGGAAGGGAGGAAGGATGGGAGGAAGGGAGGAAGGAAGGGAGGGAGGAAGGGAGGAAGGAAGGAAGGAAGGAAGGGAGGGAGGAAGGGAGGGAGGAAGGAAGGAAGGAAGGAAGGAAGGAAGGAAGGAAGGAAGGAAGGAAGGAAGGAAGGAAGGATGGGAGGAAGGGAGGAAGGGAGGAAGAATGGGAGGAAGGGAGGAAGGGAGGAAGGAAGGAAGGAAGGAAGGATAGATAGTGAATTCAAGGCATAGGATATCTTCTGTGCAAAAGAACAAAGAAGGGAGGGGGGATGATACGTGGGAGGAATAGGTATGGGGCCATTTTGAATGAACTGACAATGAGTGCAAAATGGGGAAAAGGACATAATAAGATGCCAGACTAAAGATTTTGCATTTTATATTATAGACAGTAGAGACCTAGTAAAATTTTGGGATAGAGGAATGACATTACCAGTCTTGTATTTTAGTAATTCCAATTTATATGGAGGACAGATTATAGTATAACTTGAGGTGAGGAGATGAGCTATAAGGTTTTGTAATATCCCAGGTGAGATGTGATAAGGTCATGAACTAGGATAGCCTATGTGAAACTTAAAAAGTGGGGAAGATACAGTGCAGTGGAGATGCAATGGAGAAAAGAAATGACAAAGTTTGGAAAGGTTTGATTATGAGCAGTGAGGAGAGGTAAGCGTAAGAAATTACTCTAATATTGCGAAAACAGATTAATTGAAGGATGGTAGTGACCTCAACAAAAATAGGAAAATTAGTAGGAAGGATGAGTTGGGGGGGGGGGGGGAAACATGAGTTCCATTTTGGACACACTGAGTTTAAGACATACAGGTAAAGCTATCCAGTAAAAAATGAACAAAATAAGACTAGCATACAGGGGAGAAATTAGAATGTGGAATATAGATATGGGAGTCATCTTCAAAAATTTATCCCATGGGAAATTATGAAATTAGCAAAGGTAAAAATGTAGAGAAATAAAGGAAGATGACCCAGAATAGAGCCTTGGGGCTCTACGCATTCAGGGAGTAAGAGAACAATATCTAGCAAAGGAAACTAAAAAGGAATGGTTGGATGGACAATGCTTTAAGTGAAACCATCAGTATATATATATATGTGACAGACAGACACTGTGTATGGGTAATGAACTAAACACAGAATCGAGAAGCAGAAGAAAATAGTTCCTTTGCTAAGTTATACAAAGTTTATAATGACTCCAAACTCCTCTCTGATATAAAATTCCACCATTTTTAACATCAGTAGTCTTCCAATGTTATATGACTGAAAGTCATGAAACTAACAGCATTTGAAGAATTAAAGTTGTTGGCTGCCCTAAGTTCAATGGCAAGATTCAAGATGGATATGAATAGGCTGTGATATATGACAAGTGAAGAATACCACAGGAGAAGTATAATGATAAATATCAGAAGAGGAAATATGTCATCAGAAAAGGAGGTGGGCTGATCATGTAACAAGAGTTAAAAATAACCAATGGACACTTTGCATGTTACACTGCCATAAACACAATGTTTATATATGCTAGATGGACCCTCTCTGAAGGATTTATGGGGAAAATGGATGGGACTTTCAGAGAATGAGAAGGAATGATGAGGTGATTGCAATCTGTACTATCAATGAATAAGTAAGTTTTTGAAATGCATTTTTTAAGTTCTTACTATATGCAAAGCACAGAGGCTATGAATATAAAAAGTAAGACAGTCTCTTCTCTCAGGAAACTTACATTGAGATCCACTGAAGTATCTCAAAATGCAAAGGACTGTCTAGTCTTTATTAGTTATCACAGTTTAGTTTCCATATGTCTTAATCATTTGATACTAATGATATACTGTAAATATGGAGATGAATTCACATCTGAAAAATAAATTATGATGTGTAGTACAATCTTGGAATTATAATGTAATACCTACTTGCATAATCTGCATCAATTAAGAGTAACTTCTTTAATTAGTTTTTATATCATTTAATTAGCTGGCACACATAATCTGTACTTACCAAGTTTTGCTTCATTTTAGACTCCAAATAGTCTTTAGGGACAATCACCTTATGATGTACATGAGAAGAAGGTATGGTCCTGTGGAATAAGCACAGGACCCCTGGGTTGGAGTCCTGGCCCTGCCACTTACTAGGGTGACAGCAGGCAAATGACTGTAGATTGTGGAGAATGAATTTCCTCCTTTGTAGAACAAGGATGCTAAGAGATATACTAACTTGCTGTTCCTAAGAAAATACTTGAAAACTTGAAAAGAATGAGATAACCCTGAAATAATACCATCATCACAGCAATCTCTCTTTCCTCAAACAGATTTCCTTGGCTTATCCATAAGCTGGATACAAAAATGAAAATAATTTAAGACCTATGGTTGCTGTGAGCATAGAGTATATAGTTTTTTTTTGTTTTTGTTTTTCAAATGTTTCCCTAATGGATCATTTTTCCCTACCTCATCCCCAAATCATCTCAGTATCTTTCATCAAATACAAATGTTTGCAAACATAACAATAAAATAAAAGACAAATAAAAATGTAATTATATAAGCTTTTCTTATTAGCAAACTGTTAAGTAAAAACCAAAAACTACCCCCCAAAAGGCAAAAAGACATAAAAACTTCACCAACATAAACAAAGCTATCTTGCTTATCTCTGTGGCTCCTTAACTTTTTTACTATGTATTTAACTAGGTATCTATACTGTTATTTCTTCATTTATATAGCTGTAGTCATTATGGGCACTTACCACTCAATTCAATAAACATTTATTAAGGGCCTGCTATATGCTAAGCATTGTTGAAACTGACTGATTTCCAATTCAGTTAAAAAATGCTTTATGGTAATTTAATTGGGATGGTTCTGAATATATCAATTAGTTTGGGTTAAATTGTTATTTTTATTCAATTGGCCCTGCCTACCCACGAACAATTAATATTTCACCAATTATTTAAATCTGATTATATTCGTATAAAATTATTTTATAATTTTGTTTATGTAGTTCCTGGGGATTTCCAACATTTTACTGGGAAAAGCAATAAGTTCACATATAAACAAATACTAGACAAATATAAAATGAATACAGATGACCTCAAACAACTAATGGGAATCAGAAAAGGACTCTCACAGGAGATGGCCCTTGATCTGAGACTTGAAAGGGGTTACAAGATGTAGAAGACAGATAAGGACACATTCCAGGGATGAGAGTCAGACTGGGCAAAGCACAAGATACAGAATGTCACATATAGGTAACAGCAAGAAGGTAAATTTGGCTGTAGGGTAGTTGATAGAGTGATGCACAGGTGATGCAGTTGATAGAATGCTAGCCCTAAAATCACTAAGACCCAAATTCAAATCCAGCCTCACATATGTACTATCTGTGTGACCCTAAGCAAATTACTTAGCCCTGTTTGCCTCAATTTCCTCATCTGTAAAATGAGCTGGAGAAAGAAATAAAAAACCATTCCAGTATTGTTGCCAAGAAATCACCAAATGGGGTCACGAAATCAGAAACAAATGGAACTCAACAACAAGACATCTGGCTGCAAAGTAAAGCAAAAGGGAGTAAGGTGTACTCTGTTAAAATTAGATGATTTGACCACATCTTGAGAAAGAACTGTGGGGTCTGACTGCATATTATTTTCTTTTTTTTTTTGGTTTTATTTTTTATTAAATTGATTTGTTTATTTCCACAATCCTTTGAGTTTCAAATTTTCTCTCCTCTCCCCCCACCATGGCAGCATGCGATCAAGTACAGGATCTGCAAATACTTTCACATTGAACATTAGTCTAGTTGTATAGCAGGGTTGTAACCAATGGAGTGAAAAATGGGAAAAAAGAAAGAAAACCAAACATAGAAAAGAACAATAGCATGCAGATTGCTTCAGTCTCCATTTAAACTCTGTTCTTTCTAGATATTTCTCTGAATGTAGACATCTCCTTCCATCCTGAGACTTGTAGACTTGTCTTATAACTGTGTTCTCTTTCCACCTTTTTTTTGTTTTTTCTTTCTCATGATTTTTTCCTTTTGTTCTAATTCTTCTTTCACAACATAACTAATGTGGAAATATGTTTAACATGATTGTACACATATAACTTCTATCAAATTGCCTGCTATCTTGGGAAGTGGGGGGGGGAGGAAAGGAAGGAGAAAAATCTAGAACTTAAAATTTTACAGAAATGAATGCTGAAAACTATTTTTATATGTAATTGGTGGGGGCGGGAAATAAAATACTATTAAGACAGGAAAAAAGAAAAGGAGCATGACCTTAAAAAAATTTAAAAGACAGTTTGGAGCCAGATTGCCAAGGTTTTTAAATGCCAAACAGAGAAGGTTGCATTTTCTTCTTAGAAGAAATGGCGGGGGGGAGGGGGGGGCATTGAAGAGTCTTGAACAAAGGAGTGATACCGTCTTCATCTCCATGTTTTCACGGGGCATCCCCCCAGTCTGATATGCTCTCTCTCTTCATCTCTGTTTCATGGCTTCTGTGGCTTCCATGGCTTCCTTCACAGCCCCACTAGAATCTCATATTCTACAAGAAGCCTTTCCTGATCCCCCTTAATGCTAATGCCTTCCCTCTGTTGACTGTCACCAGTTTTGCCTGTATACATCTTTTTTTGTCCGTAACTTTTTCACATTCTCTCCCCTTTAGATAGTGAGCTACTTGAAGGCAGGTACTGCTTTGACTCTCTTTGTATTGCCAACACTTAGCACATAATAAATGATTAATAAATGCCTGTTAACTACTTCTCATCATACAATAATATTCCATTAAATAAACATCCCATAATTTATCCAACTATTCCATAATTACTGGACACACAGTTTGGCCCTCAGCCATTTTTTTGGACCAGACCTGTGATTTCACTAGAATAGGAACTCCTCAATGAGGAAAGTTCCCTGTAACAATGCTGACTGATTATTCTTCTGTAACAGGAAGATTTACCAGTTTCTTAGGAGCACTGTGAGGAGAAATGATTTGCCCAGTGTCACACAGGCAATATATGGCAGAAATTGGATCCAAATATAGGCCTTCTTGACTGTGAGGTCAGTTCTCTACAAACAGTGCTGTTAGGAACATTGTTGTCCAGATGTATCTTTTTTGTCCTTTTCTTGTCAATAATCTCTCAAGGGGGGGGGGGGGCAGCTAGGTGGCGCAGTGAATAGAGCACCAGCCCTGGAGTCAGGAGTACCTGAGTTCAAATCTGGCCTCAGACACTTAACACAAAAAACTAGCCGTGTGACCTTGGGCAAGTCACTTAACCCCAACTGCCCTCCAAAAAGAAAAAAAAAAAATCTCTCAAGGGTATACTAATAGAGGACTCATTGGTTTAAAGTATTAACATTTTTAAACTTCTTGATAATTGCTCCCCAAAACATTGAACTTCACTTGGTAGAAGGTAAGTGGGATATATTAATAGATGAAGATGATGTTAACACTAAAGATATCTGGAAAATCAATCTTTTTTTCGATTGAATCAATTTACTGCTCCAGCAGCATTATATTGACAATCCTGTTTTCCCATAGCTGCATCTTTTATTATCAATGTCAGTTTTATTGGATAATTTCAAAATTATTTTAATTTGCATTTTGATGATTATTTAAAATTAGAACTTTTTTGCATGGTTATCGGAAATTATTGTTCTTTCAACACCTATTTGTTAAAATCACTTGACCACATAACTACTATAAGAGTGACTTCTTATTAATCATGTCCACTCCATACAGATTTTCTATGTCATGCTTTTATCAAAAAAATATCAAAAATTAACTGCAAAGTTTTTTATGTCTGTTTCTTTCCATCTTATTTCAGATGTATTGCTTTTTGCTGTGTTTTTATTTTTACATCATTAAATTCATCTATTTTGTCCCAATTTGTTCTATGTCATAGATGTATAAAATATTTTTCTCATTTCCTCAGTTAAAGATTCAAAATTCCATTATCTTCAAACTTTTTTAGGATTTTTTTATATTTAGATCAATGATCCATTTGGAATTCATTGTGATACATGGTTTAAACTACAAGTCTACTCCCATTTTAACAAACTAATACCCAAATATACCAATTTTTTTTTAAGTATCTCCAACTACTTTGCTGTGTACATTTGGTTCTGGATCATGATTCTCTAAACTGAACCAGATTAAAATGTATTTGGGAAATGTTTAACAAAATAAATAAAAAAATATAATCCAATATAATGTTAATTAGTGGTTTTCTCAGTCAATACATGACAGTCAGGGATCCTACTTGAGTCTGACACCAGTGCTACTCTATCACACTGATCTATTTTTCTATTTTAATTGGTATATCAAACAGTTCTATAGTATAATCTGATATGCATTATGTTTTTGTCTCCCTTTGTTTTTCTTCTTTATTTTCTCTTAATCTTCTTGATCTCTTATTTTTACAAATAAATTCTGTATCCTGTTGGGATTTTGATTTGTACTACATTAAACTTGCTGATTAGCTGGAGGATAATATTGTCATAATAACAAAATGACAAAATACATAGTACGTGAGAGTCTTCAGAGCACTTTATATATGAGGTTTGGTTTCAACCTCACAACAATAGCATGTTAGAAGTATTATTGTCTCCATTTTATAGATAGCAAACGGTGAACCAGAGAAGTTAAATGACTTTCCCATGGTCACACTGTTAAGTGTTAAAAGCAAGATTTGAGCCCAAATCTTCTTTACTACAAAATCTGTCCCTCAATCCACTGTACCATATTGTCTCATCTGTACTTTAATAAATTGTCCTAGCCATGGATTGTGAATCTCTCTAGTTGTTCCTTCTATGTTTCTGTTTTTAAAAACACTTTGATTGTTTTACATGGGTTCTATGTGTAGCTCTGTAAATGAATTCCCAAATATTAACTTTTTTGCTATTCTTTTAAATGATATTTCCCTAATAAGATTTTTCTGGAGTTTGTTAGTAATATATAGAAATATGGAAATGTTTCCTAATTTTGTGGGGTTATATTATAACCCACTATGGTGTTTAAGCTATTTAAGCTATTTACTATCTTGTTTCATTTGTTTTTATTTTATGACTTTGTTTTCTAAATATATATCATCCTGGTCCCTTCCAACTCTGAATCTATGATCTCATGACCATCAGATATTTTCATCTCCTTTTTGGCCTTGTTTATCCTATATTTTGCCTTGTTTCTTGAACTTACCTTGTTTCTAGAACTATGTCAAGTAATAATGGTGAGAGTGTACAGTCTTGCTTTACCCTGTTGTCACTTCAAAATCTTTAATATTTCTTTATTAGGTAAAATCATAGGATCATAGTACATGTAGAACAGAAGGGGTCTTAGACATCATCTAATCCAAGCCTCTAATATTATAAATATGTATTTATATTATATATTATTTATTATATATGTTATATATAACATGTGTGTGTGCATGTGTATAAAACATCGACTAATCCATTAGGTGATTTGTCCAAGCCTATACAGGAAGTAAATGATAAAGAAGTGATTCAAACCCAGGTCCTTTGACTCCAAATTCAGCCCTCTTTTCCATCACAATGTATACTACCCACCTCTATGTCTGGGATTCAGATAAAAGCTTTTAATGGAAAAATTGCTCTTTTATTCTGTTTTTAAAATACATGCATATCTATTGGTAAAATTATTATTGGTATTCTATATTATTGGTATTCTATATTATTCTGTATTATGCTATTTATTTTCCTAACGGTGGATAAATCTTGCATCTCTGATATAAATCAAGTTTGGTCAAAATGAAAATGTTTGTGGATATATTACTTATATGATCACTTGACTTAACACAAAAAACACTCATTTAAAAAGAATTTAGAAGAAACAGGAGAACTTGTTCACTTCTCTAACCACTCAACCCCTCAATTTACGTGGGTTCACACACTGCCTCTGACATTAGCTGTGTCACCCTGGGAAGATCATTTAACCTCTCTGAGGCTCAGTTTCCTCCCTTACAAAATAGAGATAACAATAGTACTCTTATAGGGTTGTTTTAAGGATCAAATTAGTAAATGTGTAAAAGATTTCTCAAACTTTAAAGCACTATCTTAATATGTGCTATCATTATTCCTAAGTTCTCTTTTTTACTTTAAAAATGAAACATGTGGATATTTTCTGACTGAATGTTCTTTTTTCCTTTGATGGCTTTTCAAGCCCATTTGTTTTTCTCTTAGCTACTAACCAAAACAGTCCTGCTGCTGTTTTGTTTTACCCCCTGGGGTTCACACTGAAGTATTTCTTAAGGCTAAGTTATTATTTTTGAATGCTCATGATTATTTTGAGGTAGTATTAATCACATCAATACTCCTTCTATATTATTGTTCATTTCTTCAATTCCCAACCTTCATTCTAGGCCACTTTGAGAAATTTGATCAAAACAAGCTTATTTGCACTTTTTCTATCTATAACTGTAGAGAATTTATATTGAATAATCACTTAATCATTCATTGTTTTACAATTCACTTGAGGCTTATCTAGTTGAAGTTCCAATTGGTAATGCATTTGCTTATCAAAGGCCCTAGCCTCCCCACTTCTCTAAGCATATTTATAATTCTTGTGGCATGTTTAATAGTTATCTTTTATCTTACCAGTTATGGTCAGGCTAGCTGGCAACTATTTTAGGGTTGAAGCACAATTACCCTTGATTTAATTATCTTTAATTATGTTATTATTTAATTATCTTCTATGTGATTTGGCCAGATATTGAGGTTTTTTGCCTTGAATAATTGCAGAATAATTTTTTGATCATTGTAGTTTCAGAGTTTGAGAAGAGTAAACCTGGGTAAGTTAAATCTTTTGTTTATATACCTGTTAGAGTCCAGAAGAATCTGTCAATCTACAATCTAACCCTAGATTATCATAGTTATAGAAAATTTTCTTGTGCAAGTTCCTACAGTATGGCAGTTAGACTCCTTACATTTGGGGGGAGTCAAATGATTCTTAGGGAATATCTCTAAATTCTAGGTTTTAATTCAATTATTTTTACCTACAAAATTAACAAGTTTCTATTAAATTGATTTTCACTTGTTTTCTTAACTGGTTTTTGTTGCTACTATGTTAACTTTCAACGAGACAATTCTATTTGTCTGTGAATCCACATATTTTGTTTATATTATCAATGGAAAACTTTGAGCTGTTTGATTTTGGTGTCTTTGTTTCAAAGTTGAAAGATAATCCTTTGTTTCATTTAATGTGTGTGTTATCCAAAATGGTAAATCATGTAATGGTAACTTTTTTTCCTGGAGGAACTGTTCATGTTAATTCATTAGTTTTTCATTTTAATTTATTTTTCTTAGTTTCTTTTAATAAACTATCATATTTATTTACCATGTTAGAGCATTTCAGATCATTTCTTTGACTGTTCAATTTAATGGATCATTTATTAAGTGCCTACTAGGGGCAAGGCCCTGTGCCAGGTGCTAAGGATACAGAGACAGTCTCTGACTTTAAGGAGCTGACATTCTACTTGTGGGATACATGCACACAAGTGTGTTAATATAAGGAATATACAAAGTAATACAAATAATTCCATGAGAATTCCTTAATAACTAAGGAGAGTAGGGAACTCCAGAAAGGCCTCCTTAAAGAACTAGAACCTGAGTTGTGTTTTGAAAGAAATTGTTAAGGATTCTATAAGGGATGGCTGAAGAAAGAGAATATTCCACTATTGGAAAACAATTTGCACAAAGGCAGAGGTGGGATGTAAAACGTCAACAGGGACAATATGACTACAATGGAAAAGGACTGAAGAGAAGCAATACTAAATAAGATTAGAAATGTAAGTGCAAGTCAAACTGCTGAAAGCTTTAAATGTCTTACAGTTATATTGGGAGGGGATGCAGTGTTTTGTTTATTCTGTATGGTTCAAGTTTAAGGCAAGTAGTAGCAACCTTCTTTTCGCTTTGATTTTCACCAGCCTAAAAAAAGAATGAAACTTGGACAAAACCCTAAAAAGATAATACAAAACTGGGAATATTCTATCTTATAGAAATCCCATGTGGAGGCACTAATAACTACTTCCTGAACAGTTAATTTGCATAGGGTAAACAGGGTCTGAGAAGTGAGATTCACTGGCATCAAGAGCTAGTAAGGATTCTAGACTTCACATGTACTGCTTTTCAAGTTTTCTTTTGATCAGTCCCATAACCTGTCATGAACGAAATTTACTCTCAACTATCATCCAGAAAATTCAGATCCTCAATAGCAAAAAATAAGTCACTAAATAAATAATTCTTACTTTTCCATGGCAAGCTTTCAGGCTATGGGTTTATAAAAGGCAAAAAAAAAAAATCCCTTCACTGTCAAATGACAGCACTTATTGATAGCTTCCATGAGAATACTAAAACTAAATGTGGAAAGGAAATTCTTTTCTGCCAAAATCCAAATTAGAGTTTTTGTGAATAGATAAATCTTCACAGCATAAACAAAAAGGCTTGATTTTTTTGTACCAGTCATAGTACGGAAAGGAAGCTAAGCAATTCTGACCAAGTGCCAATCAGGGGAAAATGTCTACAGTGAGGAACAGTTAACAACTGGCCCTAAAATTGGACTTGTTCAATGCAAACCCTTCATCTTCTGTTAAAATGTCCTTTGTGAACTGAGGTGGAGAGGAGGTAGTCATGATGATGTAATCCAGACAAAGAAAAGGATGCAACAGAAGACTGAAAGAGCAATGTCCTTTTTATTATAGCAACCATATGGATTGGTGTGTTAATAATTTTTTCTTTAAAAGTAAAGCCTAGGGGCAGCTAGGTGGCACAGTGAATACAGCACCGGGCCTGGAGTCAGGAGGACCTGCGTTCAAATCCAGACTTAACACACTTGACACTTAACTAGCTGTTTGGCCTTGGGCAAGTCACTCAACCCCAACTGGCTTGCCTTCCCACCCCCCAAAAAAAACCCAGAAAATAAAAATAAAAATAAAAAAGTAAAGCCCAAAACAAAGCACTTTCTGAATAATTTTAAATTCATCACTCATTCAATAAATATTTATTAAATTAATACAGTAAGCTGTTATGGTTCTCTCCATACTTGAGAGAGTGTTCCTTCATATGTCTCATCATCTATGTCCTACTGTCCTGTTCTCTCTCCAGGAGCTGTACCCCATGGCTTTCTCCCCGATCCTCTCTTTTTCTCTACATTCTCTCCTAATGATGTCAGTGACTCCCATAGATTCCACCACCACCACTATGCAGATGACTGCCAGATTTATATATGCAGCCCTCCTCTCTATACTGAATTGGAGTCCTGCATCTCCAACTGCCTATTTAAGATATTACCCAGGATGCCCCATTTGTTCCTCAAACTCAAATTCACTACCTCTTCCTTTCAACCTACTTACCTTTTTTTCAAGCATTTGTTGAGGGCTTACTATGTGCCAGGTAATATGCTAAGTGCTTTACAAAAATTAGATAATTTGCTACATTAGATTGAAAAGTTTCAAAGCCAATGCAATCAAGATTAGAAGTGGGAAACTGGGAAACAATATTTTACAACCAGTGTCTCTGATAAAGGCCTCATTTCTAAAATACATGGAGAACTGAGTCAAATTTATAAGAATAAAAGTCATTCTCCAATTGATAAATGGTCGAAGGATATGAATAGTCAGTTTTCAAATGAAGAAATTAAAGCTATCTATACTCATATGAAAAATTCTCTAAATCACTATTTATTAGAGAAATGCAAATCAAAACAACTCTGAAGTACCACATCACACCTATCAGATTGGCTACTGTTACAGAAAAGGAAAATGATAAGTATCAGAGAAGATGTGGGAACACTGGAACACCAATGCATTGTTGGTAGAGTTGTGAACTGATCCAACCATTCTGGAGAACAATTTAGAACTATACCCAAAGGGTTACAAAACTGCATGTGCCTTTTGACCCAGCAATAGCACTTCTAGGTCTATATCCCAAAGAGATCACAAAAAAGGGAAAAGAACCCACATGTACAAAAATATTTACAGAAGCTCTTTTTGTGGTGGCAAAGAATTGGAAATTGAGAGGATGCCCATCAAGTGGGGAATGGCTGAACAATTATGGCATATGAATGTAACAGAATACTATTGTTACATAAGAAATGATGAGTGAGCAGACTTCAGAAAAAGCTGGAAAGACTTATATGAACTGATGCTGAGTGAAGTGAGCAGAACCAGAAGAACATTATATGGTGACTAACTTTGATAGACTTATCTCTGCTTAGCAATGCAAGGATCTAAGACAATTCCAAATGACTCATCATGGAAAATGCTATCCACTTTCAGAAAACAGAACTCTGGCATCTAAATGCAAATCAAAGCATACTATTTGCTGTCTCTTTTTTTCTTGTTGTTTCGTTTCTCCTTTCTTCTAGTTTCTACCACTGGTTCTAATTCTTCTTTACAACATGGTTAATGTGAAAATATATTTAAGATGAATGTATATGTTGAGCCTGTATCTTATCACATGCCATCTTGGGGTGGGAATAGGGGAGGAGTGGGAAGAAAATTTGGAACTCAGAATCTTATGGAAGGGAATGGTGAAAACTAAAATTAAATAAATATTTTTAAAAGAAAAAGAAAATTCAATTTAAAAAATTATATCATTTTATCCTCACAACAACATTGAGAGATAGATACTATCATTACCCCCATTTTACTATTGAGAAAACTGAGGCAGACAGAGGTTAAGTGACTTATCCAAGGTCATACAGCTAGTGTCTGAGGCTGTATTTCTCTCTCTCCTAATCTTCTACCTCTTAGCTTCCTTCAAGAGCTAAAATCCTATCTTCTACAAGAAGCCATTCCTGACACTCCTTAATGCAGTTCCTTTCCTCTGCTGATTATTTTAAATTTATCCTGTATGTATCTTGTTTGCACATAGGTGGTTTCATGTTGTCTCTCCCGTTAGACCTTTAGACCATGGGCTCAAGAGCAAGGACTGTCTTTTGCTTTTCTTTCATCCTCAGTAATTAACATAGTGCCTAATGCATAGTAGATACTTAATAAATGTTTATTGACTGAGACACTTCAAACACAAAGGTAAGGAGAATAAAAATAGAATATGCTAAGTGCACATCAGAAGTACAAACTGCTGTGAATAGTATCATACCAATTTGCACTAAAGAATAGCTCTAAACGGTATATCTTATTGTACATATGATTTTTAAAAATACATATTTTGACCATTGCTGTTTTCATTTTGCTATGTTAAGAGGACTATAAAAAGTGTCTGGAACCTTTAAAATCATAAGATCACAAATTTAAAGCTAGAAAACATTTTAGAAATCATCTCTTCTAACCTCCCTCTTTTTTCTTCCCATTCTTTTCCCTCTCTCCTTCTTTTCTCTTTCTTTTTCTTCCTCTATTTCCTTCTCATAAAGAAACCCAAGCCAAGAGAGCTTATATGACCTGTTGCTTTTTTTTTTTTTGCTTTTTGCGGAGGGCAGTTGGGGTTAAGTGACTTGCCCAAGGTCACACAGCTAGTTTTTGTGTTAAGTGTCTGAGGCCGGATTTGAACTCAGGTACTCCTGACTCCAGGGCCGGTGCTCTATTCACTGCGCCACCTAGCCGCCCCAACCTGTTGCTTCTTGATGATATGTAAGGCTCAGAAAAAATATGTGTTCAACAAATCAATATACTAGAGGGTGGGAGTTCTATGCTAAAGTGCTTCCTCAAAGTTCAATTCCTTGAGAACCACAACAAGGATAGAACTAGGGTAAAGAGATAAAAACAAACATACTCTGCTCTACTACATAGCCGTGCAGTCAAATGGTGGGAAGGAAGAAGTCAAGAACACTCAGAAATAAAGAAGTGGGAAAGGAAAGGGTTAAGTAGGCTTGATGCATCTGACTTCTAGTTCCTATGATTGACTTTCCAATATTTTCAAGAACTTACATCTTTAAAAAAATGCTGAATCTGCTTATCCAAAAATGGAACAGATGGAATCATAAAGATAAAATAAACATCTTCAATTACACAAAATTTAAAAGTGTTGCATGAATAAAATTAATGAATCTAGCACAAGAAGAGAAACTTGACTGGGAACAATTTGCATTAAATACCACTGGTAAAAGTCTGATATATAAGATATACAGGTAATTAACACAGATACCCAAATCCAAAAGCCTTTCCCAAAAAATTAGTGTTCAAAGAGTATGAATAAACAGTTCATAAGATTTGCAGTTGAGTGTGATCTTGGAAATATCTAGTCCATTTTACTTCACTTTACATATAGAGAAACTAAGTCCCTAAAACAGCTAAGTGACTTATCCAAGGTCACATAACTAAGAAGTATGAGAGTCAGGTTTGAACTCAATTCTTCTGACATCAAATCCACCAGTTTTTCCATTGTACTATACTGCATATTAAAAAAAACTCATATGAAAGACTATGGTCCCAAATTACTAAGGAGAGAATTTCAAATTAAAATAGCTCTGAGGTCTTCCCTAACAAGAGCAAACTCGCAAAGATGCCAAAAGATAAAAGTAGTCAATACAGGTCTGGGGAATGACAGGAACAGTATAACAGAATATTTGTGGAGTTGAGAAATGGTCCGACAAGTTGAGAAAACAATTTGAACTTATGAAAGAATAAAAATTAAAACTGTTCAAACTCTTTGACTCACCAATGGCACTCCTTGGTGTATAACCCAAAACAAAAAGCAAATTTTATGAGTATCAAAATATTTTCAGAAGCATTTTTGTATAGCAAAGAATTAGAAATAAAATCCATGGCCATCAACTGAGGAATGGCTGAAAAAAAATGTGATACAGGAATGAAAAAAATTTACTGCACTATAAGAAATGACAAATCTGAGAAATTCAGGCAACATGGGAACAGTAAAGTAGCCAGGAACAAATGATGCTTTTGCACAAATATTAGTACAAGTCTGAGATGCATATATACAGACTGAGATACAGTACGTGTATATACACATATATACATATATGTATGCACATATATATGTATATTTACACACATATATATTTTTCAGCCAAATTACAGTAGGAGATTTGTAATGGTAGCTCAGAAGACAGAGTGAAAGTGTCTGACCATCTAAACTTCATTGACCAAATTCTAAATTGTAATAGGGGTTATTATATTTAGAGGAAGATGAGAGCAGGAATGAAGGTAAATTAATTCTGAAGAAAAAAAGTGATTGATTTCTGAATAAATGTTTAAAACCTGAGTTATCCCAATGTATTCCCAAAGTTTACTAAAAGGCTAGACTGCAGATCTATATGTGGATTAGATTACTTCCACATGGATTCAAAAAATATTTATGTTATTGTGACAAAAGATTTTAGATCTTAAAAGAAGTTGGCAAAAGTTCACAGGAAAAAAAAAGAAACCAAAACTTGGCTAACTTAAACTTCCAAAGAAATTGTAGTTTCAGTAATTGCATAGTCTTAAAGTAATAGCTCCACCATGTGGCTCTTGTGCAAACTTCAAGAAGCCTCAGATACCTTACAATTTGACCATTGTATGGAACAATATATTGAATTTCTTGTGTACATATTTTCAAATTTTTAAGTTGATTATTGCTTATGCCTTAACCCTGAAAGAAAAATATGTGTCTAGAATTGCTTAAAAAATACATTATTATATGTTAAAATGAACTAATGAGAAAGTATTCATTAAACATTTACTACATGCCAGGCAGTATACAGATGGAAAAAGGAAGAAAAGAAGGAAATCTTACAACTTAATATATTACCAACTATTCTTTTTCCAACCAAAATTTGAGTTACCTTAAAAAACAAGTTTCCATATCTAGAATTAGGGTAGTAACCATATTACCTATTTCACAGGTTTGGGTTGTTTTGGGGAAGAGGTGGAGATACATTTTGTAAACCTTAAAATTGAAATGATACAGTACTTTGATCATTTTAATCAGTCTACTTTTATCCTAAACTCCCTAGAATAAATAAACCAAGCAATTTTTAAAAAACTATTTCAAATTTCTAGATGTACTACAGGTATTGTTTACACTGGGAATCATATTATATCTCTCACTTTCCTACTCCCTATAGTACCTTTTTTCCCTGTGAGAAAAAATCCCCTTAAATAGATGGTATGTTTGTCCCCCAACAATCATAAACTGAGCCATACCTAATTCAGATATCATAACAAGAATTACATTTATTATGGGTAAGAGATGTCAGTGAAAAATGAAAATTTTAATTTAATGAATTTTCCCTCATGTAAAAACCACTCCATAACCATCTTCTTTTGTATAGGGTATGACTGACAAAGAAAGATAAAGCATTTCCAAGTTTTCATGAAACATGATGAATATTGGCATAAGGTCATTAAAACAAATTACCAATGCAATTTTCTCTGGTTTTAGTTCATTTGCAAAGATCATCTGCTTTGACCTTAGTATGTAACTAAGATGGAAACCAACAGGTTAGTTGGTCAAACACTTTTATCAAATGCAAAAGAAAAAAGTTAACAATTCTTGCACTTATAAAGTTTATAATATAATTTAAGGAAGAGGACCTATACCCACACAAGTATACATGCATACATATCTATATACATATACATATAAACACATACAACATATCCTATTCCTGATGTACACGGGGGCTAAAAGGCACCCAGATAACTGGAGTGAAGTTAAGCAGCACTAGGCACAGGAAGGACTTAATAAGAAAATGTCATAAGGAGTATTTCAAAAGAAAAAGTGAAATGATTTGGTCACCTGCAAAAGAAAGGACCTTCTGGGTATGAAGAGTATGACAATGCTGATAGGCAGAAATGGATGATCTTTTTTTTGCATGAGAAACTAAATAAATAGTTTTGCCTGGATAGAGCAGATTTTTGGGAGATAAGGACAGTTACATAAGCTTATGAGGAGGAGAAGAGGTTCAGTTAGTTGGTTACCTTAAAGTCAATGATTAAGAATTAATTTGGTTTAAGATGATCTATACTAGAATAGTCAAAGTGAGAGTGGAAAAGATGGAGCAGATGCCTGAGGTACTGCTAAGACAGAACCTAGAGGGCTTGAAAACTGACTGTATGTGAAGCAGGGAGGGGGAAGGAAAGGGAAAAGTCAATGGCTCAGGAAATAATTAATGAATAAATAGATAGATAAATAAATGAGTAAACAGACATATAAACACTTTCTTTTTAAAAGATAAATGAATTTTGCACCAGGATACCTTGGAGAATACTATCACCAAAAATAGTTTAGATAGAGGGGTAAACTGTGAGGGAAGATGATATTAGATAACAAAAGACTGAGAAGCCAACAAAACATTCAAGTAAATATCTGTGAGAAACAGGCTTAATCTAGGAATAAACAATATTCACTGAAAAGTCAGGAAGGTTTTCATTACATTTATTTTACATTTATTCTTTCTGAATAAATGGGTAGCTCCCTTAATGGAGTACTCTGACTCAGACAAATGTGAGTCCTTTTATGCTGCTTCCATTCAAATTTCCCACCTTGTTCTCCATTGGCTAGGTGCAACCTCCTGAACTGCCCACGTCATGCTCCCCTCAAACAGCTTGTCAAGCATGCATACAAGTCTCTAACTCCCTACCTGATCAGAAGGCTGATTCTGCTAGATCACAGCTCTGATTAGAACCAGTTCCCTCTCACCCACATTCTGCTGTCACTCAAAGATAGAAGTACTTTAATCTTGTGGAAACAAAATTCCTCCCATCACTTCCCACATATCCATCAGGCAGATAGAAATATGGTACTAGGGTGAGAGATCAGGGCAGAAGATATTATAAAGGTAATCTATATAACAGTGATAAGGTCATGATTAAAGCCATAAGAGTAGATGATATCACAGAAGAGATGAAAGATAGGAAAGGAAGATGTAAGAGAGAAGCAGAAGACAGTGAAGAAGCAGAAAAAAGAAGAGGAGAAAGAGAAGTGCTAGAGAAGGAAGAGAAAGAAGAAGAGAAGCAGAAGAGGGCAAAGGGAAGAACTTCATGCAATACTCACATTAAAGGAACAGAAGGAAGAAGTTGTGAACAAAAACAACCTGGGTTTTGTATTCCACTAGTGCCATGAGTTATTCAGATAACTAAATGTCTGCTGGTGCAGTACAGTTCCAATGAAAAGGAAATTTCCTCTCTAGCAGTCCTAGGTTCATTCATAGGGGGAGGAGAAAGGAAAGGAAGGGAAAGAAGCCACACTCTTTAAAGCTGAAAGGCTCAGTACCTTGGGCAAAGTGGGTGTTTAAGAAATGCTTGTTGAAAAGTGAAATGTACTGTGTACAAAATAACAGCAATATTACAAAATGATCAGCCATGAATGACTTAAGTATTCTCAGCAATACAATGATCCAAGACAGCTGTGAAGGACTTAAGATGAATAATGCTATCCATCCCAGAGAAAGAACTGATGGTATCTGAATGCATATTGAATCCTACTTTTTTTACTTTATTTTTCTTGAGGTTTTTTTCTGTTTATGTTTTCTTTCATAACATGATTATTATGGATATGTTTTGCATGACTACACATGTATAACCTATATCAAATTGCTTGCCTTCTCAATGGGCAGGGGTGAGGGAGAAAGGGAAAGAATTTGGAACTCAAAGTTTTAAAACAAATGTTAAAAATTGTTTTTACATGTAACCATGGAAAAAATAAAATATTAAATAAATAAAAGGCAAAAAAAAAAGAAATGCTTGTTGAGGAGGCAGACGCAAGATGGAAAAATAAGTGTAGTAAGCTTCCTCCCATACCTCCAAACAAATTCAAAAATTCACCAGACCAAGTCCTGATCAGGAAATTCAAGAAAAAATTCATAATAACTCATTTTTCCAACCTTGCTTGATATGATGGGACAGAGTCCAGCCTAGGGTCCAGACAGGACTAGCTGGATGGAATATTTCTAGTACAGGAAGAAGTTATGTCCTAGAGCAAAGAGGACCTATTCTTGTATATAAAGCAAGAGTACATGTCAACTGGGAGCTTTGTTGCCCACTACCCATTCTGAGTCACAGATTCAGGGCCAACTAAGGAGGGAATGTGCACCTATAGGTAGCATTCCAAGGTGAGACAGATCACAGTTAGCTCTAGGCTATGCACTGAGCAAGTCCAGACAGCAGTCATGTAGTTCTGCCCCCAGTAGCAGAATGTGATCTGCATTTCAGTTTCCAGCCCAGTCTAAAGATTGCAGTAAAATAACCAGGGTAGAAGTCATAGAAAAAAGGAAAGCCTAGAGAGGTCACTCAGAAGCAGCAGAGCTTTCTAGTCAGTTGATGGTGGCTGAATCCCACACCCGTCTACCAGAACTACAAACAGCAAGCCGTATGTTGCTCAGATCCAAACTTGGAACAGGACAGCAAATATTATACTTTACCCTAGATCAGACTACTAGGAACAGTGAAAGTATGTAGGTCCCAGCCCTGAACCCCTGATATCCTGAAATACTCCAACACTTATGATCCGGAAGAAAGCAGCAATGGCATTCCCTTCAGAAGTGTACAGAGTTAACATAAAGTCTGAAATCAGGAAGTAGACTGGGAGAATGAGTCAACAACAGCAAAAAATAAAAAGAATTCCACCTGAAAAAAAAAGCTATTATAGTGACAGGAGACTTGAGATGGAAACCCAAAAGAAAAAAAAAATCACTACAAAACATTTACAAGCAAAGTCTCAAAAGAAAACAATCCTTGAACACAAGTTCAACTAGAATTCCTGAAATAGATTAAAGTAAGAATTTTTTTAATTTAAAAATGGTTTCTGAATGAATGAGAACCCTAGAAGGAAAAAACTTAAAAGAAATGAGACCTATGAAAGAAAAAAAAAAGCAGAAAGAGAAGTAACATACTGGTATAAAACCCTGACCAAGTAACAAGCACCCTGAAAATTAGTATGTACCAAATAGAAGCTAGTGACTCCATAAGACAAAAATATTTAAAGTCACTCATAGCAAAACAAGTGACCTAGAAAGCAAATAAAAGAGAAATAATTTTAAAATCACTTCGCTAACTTGAAAGCCATAACCTAAAGAAAAGCACCTTAACATCATATTTCAAGAAGTCATAGAAGAAAATGGGCCAAAATTTTTTTAGGAGTAAAGGACAAAGTAGAAATAGAAAGAATTCGCCTTTCAAAACACCCAAATGAAAACTTTCAGGGACATCATCGTCAAAATCCAGAGCTTCTAGGTCAAAGAAAAAAATATCATAAGTGGAGAGAAAGAAAGAATCCAAGTACTGGAGAACCACAGGCAAGATCACACACAATATAGCAGATATCACTATAAAGGAGTGAAGTTCTTAGTATGTACTATTCCAGAAAGGAAGGGAATAAGCATTTATATAGTGCCTACTATGTGCCAGGCACTGTATTTAGTGCTTTTTAAAAATATTATCTCATTTCATCTTCATTAAATACATAACACATACCTTAGGGGTAGGTGCCATTATTATCCCCATTTTACCATTCCAAAAATTGAGACAAACAGATATTAAATTATTTGCCCCAGGTCACCCAGTTAATAAGTATCTGAGACTGGATTTGAACTCAGGTCTTCCACTCCAAGACTAATGTTCTATCTACTTCACTAGCAGTTACCCAAAATCAAAGAAGCAAAAAGAATATCTTACCCAGCACAATTAAATACAACCCTACAGAGTTAAATATGGACCTTCGCATTCCTGATGAAAATGCCACTGCTATGTATAAACTTCAAAGTTCATATAGGGAGGATCAAGAGAAACACAAAAAGCTAAAAATGAGTCAGCTCTCACAATAGATTTGACAATGATAAACTATTTACATTCTAATATGGGGAGATGAGGCAGGTGTCTCCTTAGAGCCCTACAATCATCAAGGGTCAATAGTGGGGGAGGCTAGATGGCACAGTGAATAGAGCACCGGCCCTGGAGTCAGGAGGACCTGAGTTCAAATCCAGCCTCAGACACTTAACACAAAATAACTAGCTGTGTGGCCTTGGGCAAGTCACTTAACCCCAACTGCCCTCCAAAAAGCAAAAAAATAAAAAATAAAAATAAAAAATAAAAAAGGGTCAATAGTGACCCTAGCTAGCCTGGGAAGAGTTTGTTCTGTTTTGATGATATTAAAAGAAAGATAGAAATACACTTGGGGTGGGAGGAAGGATGAAAATTTTCTCAAATAATTGGACACATGTAAAGCCACACACAAGCAGCTTTCCAGAGGACTGCTGCTGTGAATAGCTTTCAAGGTTCTAATTACATAGTATAGCAAAATTTCTATTTATTCAATAACAAATAAGAGCAAAACATTCACAGAAAATCAAAATACAGTGTTCACCATGTCACAACTCAACAACTTATCACTAAAATGGCCACATAAACAAAGTACAATCATTTAGTAACTCAATCATTCAATCATACTTAAGGAGGCTTTACAAAAGTCTAAGTCCTCCGCCCATGGGGTGCAATTAAGTTAAAATTTCATCAGTCACTACTCAGTACCCTCTTCAGGGGTAGTAGGAAGTATAAAAGGCCATCCACCCCTAAGTCACAAGTAAGTTACAATTTCATCAGTCAGTACCTTATTTCATCAATCACTACTCAGTACCAATGGAGAGGTCTTTTCATCTTGACTCAAGGAAGGTTATCAGCTTCCATGGTTCCTCTTCTATGGTCCCACCTCCTTCCCAAATCTAACCAATTGCCACCTGAGCTCCCAGTTCCTCGTCCAGCTCTCCATGTAGTTCCTGCTCCATATTGAAGCTCACAGTGTCCAGTCACCTCAAATCTCTCATGGTCTCTGTTCCTGGGAAGACAAGGTTTAACAAAGCCACAATAACATTCATACACATTAACAAAGTCACAACAACATTCACTCAAAGTACTGGTACCACAGCCATGCTTCTTCAGTCTTCAGCAGGTCCCAGAAGAAGTCGGTAGCTCCTCAGCCTGGTTCTCAGAATAAGTTCTGCCACCACAAGTTCAAGTTTTGTGTCAGTTCTCAGTTCTCATTTCTCTTCTCAATTCTCAGTCCAGCAGTAGTCATCCAGACTCCAGAAGCTTGCTGAGAGAATTTCTCGCTCTTCTCTCTCTCTCCCTCTCCTTCCCTCTCTCTCCCTCCCTCTTCCCCCCCCTCTCTCTTTCTCTCTCTCTCTCTCACAGCAGCTGCTCTGCCTCCATGATGCTTACCCCAAGAAATTCTGACTCTCCCAGCTGGGGCTTTTCCTTATATATGGTATTAGCTTCTCCCTGTTCAGCCCCATCCTGTTATGTCAGCAACGTGGGTTCATACTTTGTTTCTTTACAGACGCTTAATTTGAAACTAAGTGCCAAATACCTGTTAGCTTGGCAATACGCTGGGATCTTCAAATTTCATTACTATTACAGTATTCATCTGAAATGGTCAAAGGAGGGAAAAATACACACAGTCTTGGATACACAAATAAATTTCACTCAATAGGAAAAAGAGGCAAGAAAGAGAAGAGGGGAAAGGAAATTAGAGAGATGGCAAATTAAGGGAAGAAGTAGCAGAAAGCAAAACTAACTCTCAAGTTTAAAAACATTTATACTCAGTCTTTTTGCAGTAACAAAGAACTGGAAACTGAGAAGGTACTGATTAATTAGTGCATATAAATGTGACCGAATATTATTTTATTTTAAGAAATGATGAATAGGATGGTTTCAGAAACCTGAAAAGACTTGCTCTGCTGCAGAGTAAGGTGAGGAGAACCAGGTGAATAGTTTATAAAGTAACAATAATATAAAAAACAATCAACTTTGAATGACTTAGAAACTCTGACCCACAGAATGATAAGGACTTCATATATATAACCCATGATGAAACATGCCACCCACTTCTTGTTAAAGACATGATGGATTCAGAGTGAAGATTGAGATATGTATTTTTTTTAACATAGCCAACATGTAAACAAAAAATTTCTTAACTATGCGTGATTATGATGAGGCAGGAGTAGGAGGACTTTCCTTTCTTTCTGGGGCAGGGAGAAGAGATGAGAGAAAGAGAAGGTAGACATTCATTGATTAAATTTAATTTTTAAACTTGCTTGATGAATTCAATTAAGGAGGATTAATTGTCAAATGCTGTAAAGTTCAAAGATAATGAGGACTGATACAAGGCCATTGGTATGGATAAAGTCAGTAGTTACTCTGGATAAATCAGCTTTGGCAGAATGGCAGGCTTAAAATTCCATTAGCAAAGAGTTGAAGGGTGAGTAGATGGAGAAGTAGAAGTAAAAGGATAAAACTACTCTTTATAGAATCTTAGCAATAGAGGAAACAAATAGGATGATAACTTGAGGGAATAAATCAAGGGTACGGTTGGTCATTTTGTTTTAGAATAGAGAAGACTTCAATATTTTCTCTAAGTAAAGGGAAAAGAATCAATAGAGTGGTCAAATCAAAAGATGCAATAGAAGGGAGGAATGACAAAGTAAGCTTTTGTAAAATAAGGAAGCTTATGGGGTCAAGTACGCAGGTGGAGTTAGCTATGGCGAAGTGGAAGGCCAGCTTTGAAGCAGCAGGATTTTTCCCCCTCCTTAATAGTATTTTTTCTAATTATATGTAAAGATAGTTTCAACATTCATTTTGGTAAAAATTTTGAGTTGCAAATTTTTCTCCCTCCCTCCCCATTCCCCAATATGAATTACACATGTACAATCATGTTAAACATTTCCATGTTAGTCACGTTGTAAAAGAAGAATTAGAACAAAAGGGAAAACCATAAGAAAGAAAAAACAAAAAACAAGTTAAAATAGTATGCTTCGATCTGCATTCAGACTCCATAATTCTTTCTCTGAATGTGAATAGCATTTTCCACCACAAGTCTTTTGGAATTGTCTTGAATCACTGCATTGCTGAGAAGAGCTAAGTCTGTCACAGTTAATCATCATACAATGTTGTTGTTGCTATTAACAAGGTTGAAGCAGCAGTTTTGAAGGAAGAAATGATAGAGAGTTTTTAAGATGTAAAGGAAGGCTTTGGGGAGCTTAGACAGATTTAGTCATTCCCCTAAAATCTGAGGCACTAAGATCTCTGCTAAGAGTGGAGTCTGAAGAGAGCTGATGGAAGCTCTAGTAATCCAGGTGTGAGACAGAATGTAAACAAGAGTTGTGAATGGGAATAAACAGGAAGGGAACAAATCAAAGAATTTTAGGGGAACAAATAATAGGTTTTGATTATAAGTTTTGATAATGAAAAAATAGTAAACTTCATTAAATTACAAATTTGTTTAAAGTAAAAATGAAGTGTAGTAATATTAATAAAAAATTTGGGAAAGAGAAATCATAAGAAAAGGTAATGAGCTAGGTTTTAATCATGGTTATTGTGAGCAGGAAGACCTAATTATGGAAATGGTCTGAAAGTACACTGCTGGGGTGGCTAGAAAGTGCAATGAATAGAGCACTGGCCCTGGAGTCAGTTCAAATTTGACCTCAGACACTTAACACTTACTAGCTATGTGACCTTGGGCAAGTCACTTAACCCCAACTGCCCCGCCTTCTCACCTCCAAAAAAGAAAAACAAAAAACAAAAAAAGAAGAATCTGCTAAAAAAAAAAAAAGTACACTGCTACAAAGTACTAGACAGAAGATGAGATCAGCAGTTGGAGATTTGGACATCATGGGCACTAAAGGAGATTTCTAGAGGGACCTTTAGAAATGTCCTTGCTTACCAGTAGGAAAGGGATAAGAAGGCGGCTCTGTTTTGAGCAGAGTAACAGCATGCTTGCCTTTAAATTCTAAATTACATAAAGCTATGTAATAGGAGGGGTTTATCCTCTATTACATAAAAAAGAGGTATTATTTTAAGTACACAGTTTTTAGTATCCATCTATTTGAAAAGAAAGTACCTGTGACTGAACAGATGACTTACTTTCAGTATAACAGCTTGCTTTTAAATGAAGGTAAAAATTGAGAAAATATGGACTTCAGAATTTCATATTAAGCAAGATTTGTTAGCTGTCTTACATAATTCTGTTCTTAAGCATGGCACAGCCTTGACTCTTCGTGTCTATTCAAGGTAAAAAAAAAATGTGGCAAGAAGGAAAAATGAATGTGAAGCATCCAAACAAGGTTCCTTTTTTCAGACCTTCTGTTAAAATTACCCTGCAGCTGGCATCAAAATTATCTGTAAACCCACAACTTTGTACCAGCTGGAAGAATTTTTCTGGCAATTAACTGGCTAATATCAACGAAGTGCCTTATTTGATGATGGTAAACAATGGTGTCATGAAGAATAGTGCTAGTTCATGAGGTTATTTTTAATTTTAGTGAAATGACAATATACCCAGAGCCTGATCCATTTTTAAGACAGGTCTGTTGAAAGCTCATGTGACAGACACAGTGGACAAAGGGCTGGACCTGAAAAAAATTTCAGGAAAAACCTCATATGCAACCTTTGTCATGTCCTCTCTGTGTGACCACAGGCAAATCATTTAACCTCTGTGAGCTCCAGGCAACTTCTAAGACTCTCAGACAGAATGAAGTTCTTGAGTCTCTATTTATTTACGCAGGCATATGAGAATTTCTTTGAGATTGTTTTCCCAGAATACATAATTTTTTTAATTTAAATTTATTTATTTACTTTTTGTTTACAACATTCAGTTCCACAATCCCTTGAGTTTCAAATTTCCTCTTCTCCCACTTCTCCCCCCTCCCCTCACCGTGGCAACACGCAATCAAATATAGGGTCTCCAAATACCTTCACGTTAAACATTAGTCAAGATTATAACCAATGGAGTGAACAGTGAGAAAGAAGAAACAAAACAAAAAAAAAAAAAAAGAGAGAGCAAAGTAGTTTGCTTCAATCTGCATTCAGACTCTGTAGTTCTTTCTCTGGATGTGGATATTCCTTTCCATCATGAGTCATTTGGAGCTGTCTTGCATTGCGGAGAGGAGCCCAGGCTATCAAAGTTAGTCATTCCTCATACAATGTGTCTATAATTGTGTACAAATTTCTCCTGGTTCTGCTCTTCTCACTCAACACCAGTTTATGTAAGTGTCTCCAAGTTATGAAGTCTGTCTGCTCCTGATTTCTTATAGCACAATAGTATTCCATTACATTCATATACCACAACTTGTTTAGTCACTCTCCAATTGATGGGCATCCCCTTGATTTCTAATTTTCTGCCACCACAGAAAGAGCTGCTATAAATATTTTTGTACAGACAGGTCCTTTTCTCACTTCTATGATCTCTTTGGGATACAACCCCAGAAGTGGTAAGGCAATGCATTTATTTATAACCCTTTGTGCATAGTTCCAGATTGCTCTCCAGAACGGTTTAATCAGTTCACAACTTCACCAACAAAGCATTAGTGTTCTAATTTCTCCACATCCTCTCCAGCATTTATCAGTTTTCTGTTTTGTCATGTTAGGCAATGACAAGTGAGATGTAGTACCTCATAGTTGTCTTGATTTACATTTCCCTAATCAACAGTGATTTAGAACACAGAATGCATAATTCTTAATGTTAGAACTGTCTTAGGATACAGTACACTGTATTATGAAACCTCAATAAAAATTTTTTAATAACAATTATTGAGAAGCAAAACTGATATTCACTTATTTCATGCATTTTGATTTCTCAGAGGCATGCAATATGGTTTACAGTTGCTCAGTTGAACACGACCAGTGCAGTTGTTTAGTTGTGTCCAACTCTTTGTGACCCGGCGGACCAACTGTCCATTGGGTTTTCTTGGGAAAGATACCGTAGTGGTTTGCCATTTCCTTCTCTAATTTTACACAGTGAAAGTGATTTGCCTAGAGCCACAAAGTTAGATTTGAATTGTGATCTTTCTGACTCTATCCACTGTGTCACCTAGCTGTCCCCAATGTACTTTAGGTCTGTCCATACTAACCAGGGGCTCGATTATTCTTGTAATCATTCTCATACAAGTCAAATCTCACTCACACAAACTTCAGAAACAGTCCCAATCCTTTGTTGTTATATTAAAATATTACTGAACTGAAAACTCCTTAAAATAAAGTCAGATTAGTTTTGGAATTCTTTTGGTTATTTAGATATTTTTATTGTGGGTGTTTTTAATAGAATTTGACTCATGGCTTGGATTCCCTTGAATAATCAAAATACTGACTACCATATGAGTAATTCTTGTTGGTAAAATAAGTTTCATGGCTGTTGTAAACACAACTGCTTGGAAATAAACAAGTACATTCAAGACTGCTCTCCATCTCTAGTCCCCTCTGGGCTAATGCACTGTGTTTGAATTAATATTAACTTGCATCTACTTAACATGTTAATTTGAAACATATGTTCACATGTATATATTGTAGATTCCCTTGTAAAGTGATTTAAAAGTTTTATATGTACAAACATATATATGTATATACATATGTATATATGAAAAAAATTATTGGCTCAGGGTCATCTAATCCAACTTGTACCTAATAGGAGCTACCTCTATATAGTGCCTTAGGTCATTCAACTTTCTTTTCATAGGAAATGTCCAGTAATGATGAACCTCTGGAGATAACCCATTCCACTTCTGGATAGCAATGATTGTTAAGATTTATTTACATGGACTGAGTCCAAATCTGCCACTTTCACACTGCTCCTAATCTCTCTGGGATCAAGAAGAATGAATCTAATGCCTTTTTCACATTATAACTCTTCAAATACTTGAACACAGTATTCATATATCCCAGGTCTCAAGTCTATTTGTTTCTACATAGTCCCAGTCTCTTTTAACTGTTCCACATATAATATGCTCTCTGGGCTACTCTCTGTAGTATGGCTGCTCTCCTATGGAATATGACAATTTGTCAAGTTCCTTTTTAAATGTAGTCTCCAGAACTGAGCACAATGTTCCAGATGTGACGTGGCTAGGGACAAAAACAGCAAGAATATGACCTTGTTTGTCCTAGACACTATGCTTCTAATAATTTGACTTAATAGTTAATAATATAATTAATATAACAATATAATAACAACATTTTTTGATCTCGTGTCATATTATCAAGGCTGAAATCCACTAAGATACCAAGATCATTTTTATTTGAACTGTTGTTTGGCCATGTGTGTCCAGTTCTATGATTCTACAGTTTTGTTTTCTTTTGTTTGATTAAGAGAGTAGGAATTTACATATATCCCAATTAAATTTTATCTTACCATATTCAGCATATTATTCTAGCCCATTGGGACCTTTTCAGATATTGACCAGAGCTGTTAGCTAAGATATTGACCAGAGATGTTAGCTAACCCTTCTCAGCTCTGTGCCTTCTGGAAATTTGATAAACATGCCATCTATGCCTTCATCCAAGA
Organism: Pseudocheirus occidentalis; assembly: GCA_028646575.1. NCBI lineage: Eukaryota > Metazoa > Chordata > Mammalia > Diprotodontia > Pseudocheiridae > Pseudocheirus > Pseudocheirus occidentalis. Next base: position 160,429,748 of record CM053596.1, read on the forward strand.
TGTGATAAAAATATCAAACAGACTAGGATGAAGGACACATCTTTGTTGGTTTACTACTAGAGGCTCCCATCCCATATGACCTGTTTCAGCATTTCAATGGATCTCATCAAAATAGGTACTCTCTCCAAGGTACATTTCATATTCCATTTATACCATCTCATCCCATGCATATCCAGATTGATTACTCATTACTCCCTAACACACATTGTACAATCCAAACCAAACTAGCCTATCTGATTTTCCCAGAAATGTTGAGGCCTGTGTTGATTCAGTTCCATTCAATAAACATTCAGCATCTACTATATATTTATGTATACTGTGCTAAGTTCTGAAGATTCAAATAAGAAAAATAGATGGTCTCTGTTCTCAAGGACCTTAAAATCTAATGAGAAAAGTCAATACAGAAAAAGAAGCTAAAGGGGGAGGGGAAAAGTAGTGACCATCAGAGGATAATCAACATCAAAACTGAAGCCAAACAGAGCAGCTGATGGAAAATGGAGTTACCTGAAAGGTTGTGGGCCCTCTTTAAAGGATTCTCCAAGTTGTCAGTGCCTCTACCCAAATCACTGTGTATTTATTTTTATTATTTGTTATCTGTGAATAAGTTGTATCCTTCCAACACACCCCTTTAGCAAATATATAAGCTTTTTGAGGGAAGGGACCATCTCACTTTTGTATTTGTCTCCTCAGTGCTTGGCAGGGAATCTTGTATTAAGTTTGTGTTTAAAAAGTAGTAGTTGATTGATCATCCATATCTCTCCTACAACATATTCTGGCAGGGATTCAGGGACAGGGAGAAGGGATGGAGACATGACATGCTAGAGACCTATCACCAGATCTTTCACCATTGAGTGGATACCAGGTGCACATGGGATGTTCAGCTGAACTAAAGAAGTGGCCACATAAGTAGAAAGAAGATTGCCAAATAGAATCAACAGGACTTGGCAACCTTTGGATACTTTAGGGAGAACAGTGGTATAAACACAAGTGACTAAAATAGTGGAGGTACTTTGTATACTTAAAGAAGGGAGAAGTTGGGGGGGGGGGAGCAGTGAATATTGTGTCCATGATCTGGGGACATGTTGAGTTTGAGATGTCGATAAATAGAACATTCAGGTGAAGACTTTCAGTAGATAGTTGGAGGCATAGGAGTAGAATTCAAAATAGTGACTTGGACTGGATATAAATCTATGAGTCATTTGAATAAAGATAATTGAAACTATGGAAGCTATTAAAGAGAAGGAGAAGAAAGGAGAGGTGAGAAAATGAGAGGAAAGGGGAAGGGAGGAGAGAGTTCAAGACTGAGGCTTAGGGGAAACCCATACCTCAGGTGTGGGATGTAGAAGATAATCCAAGAGAGACTGAGAAGGAAAGATTAGACTGAAAAGAGAAAAACTAAGAGAAGACAATATAATTGCAGAGAGCCAGAGAAAAAGAGAATAGTTCACAGTGTCAAAAGTTGCAGAGTAGTCAAGTCTTGGACAAAGGCTATCTGATTTAGAAGTTAGGATATTTGTTAACACCTTGGAGAGAAGAGCATAAGTCAAATGGTAGGATCTCAAGTTCTCTAAAATTTTTCACAGCTCACTAACAGCAATTCAGCAATCATATCCATCTAACAACTGATGGGCTGTACCTAACAACCCCTAGATGAGGGAACTCTGGCAACAACCAAGAAATTCTAGTTGTCCTGTCATTCAATTTACAAATAAAATGGACCAGTTAAAGTTTAAATAGCTTCTTGCATCCACCCTTATCATGACGAGGAAAAACACAGGACTCACTGATAACTGAAAACTCTGCAGTATAGCCTTGAAATTACCTTCATTAGTTCATGTTGGAAATCAGACACAAAAATGAACAATCATGGGAAAACATTTTTTTAAAAAACCAGTTGATATTATATAATCATTGGATTTCTCCTTTCTCTTGCATTTAAAATAATTTCCAGAAAACCTACTATGTGTACACTATTATGAGTGGGAATCATTTTCAATTTGTTTTTCCTTTATATTAAAGTCCATTGCAAGACTGTTGGTTCAAGTGCAACTGAGCCATGCTATTTGTAAAATGATACAGAGGACATGCACAAGATTCATAAAAATGCTGAATTACCTTTCAAAATAATATCATTAATAAGACCAACAACTTTTTCTAAACTTTTATTTTTTTCATTGGTTTTAACACCATAATTCATATTCACAAAATAATTTTAATTAAAAATTGTTTTGAATTCACAATGTTAATGTAAACTAGAATATTTTCTTAGCAATTTGGTAAGCTCATAAGTCTTAAATCAAGGGGGTTTTTGCAGGCAAATATAGTCTACCATTCTGTAGACAGACTGGTTGCCACAGATGGACTTTATCACTTAATTTTAAAACCTTTGCTATAAATTAACTTATCTCAAACTGGGTGAAGAGTTGGCTAGGGCAACCAGAAAAAAGAAAAAGCATCACGGATGAGACTAATATCCAAAAAAATGTAAAGCAAGGCCTTCCCTCTAACTCCAAGAAAGTAATGTTTATTCTGAAATTCCACCCTGGATACACTTCACATCAAATTCTGTTCTCTAATTTCTTATCCAGAACTCTAGGTCCATGGTTTTGCACTTGTGTAATTTGCACAATCTATCTTATTGCTCCCTGCTATCTGTCATCTAATGTGAATGGCAGAGTCAATGGGATCTGGGTAAATAGAATTTCTGAAAGCAACTCAAGCCAAAACCTTCTACCCCTTTATAAATGTTCCTGAACAGATGGTATATTCTCAAGGGAAAGAAGAGCCAAACTTGGAAGAATATTTTTCTCCTCTATTTAGAAAGGCTCAAATATTCTGAGCCAACATTTAGCTAAGTCATTCTACTCAAAACAAAACCAAAAAGAAAAAACCCCAAACTTCCTCAGAACATGTCACATGAAGTAAGGAACCAAAAGAAGAGACACCGCCTTCAGCCATTTACAAGAACTTTCTAAGACTACTAAGTCCTATCTATTTTTGATAAAGGAAAATATTAAGCTGCTTCATGTTTTCAGAAAAAGGCCATTTCTCTTCCTTCTCTATAAGATCTCTGATAGTCACCAGCATGATAGCAGCAATAGATACAACTTTTTATTGCTCTCAGTGTCAAGATTCAGTGATATTTTTAATATGTTTCCTGACATGGGGGTAGGGGTTGCTACTTAGGTCAGTAGCTACTTAAACAGAGATACTTGCATTCCTTCCTCACTAACACACAGTTCCTCCAAATGAAACCTGTCAGATTTGGGAGCAGAATGGACTCAGCTTGACTTCCTCCTCATTATCTGCCACCCAACTGGGCAGTTCTGCTACCTGAATATGGACAATCAGTGCACTCACATTTCACTTCAAATTAAAATCTCAACAGAAACCATGCCATCCAAACTGAAACTCAAAGACCCTTATGTGCTTAGTAGCCAAGAATGTCAAAGGAGGCAGGAATCAGGAACAGAATTCAGATGGCAGAACTTAGTGAACAGAATGTTACAGAAGTCACCAGTCTGTCAAACACAGAGGGCATCAGTGAAGGGTAAATGGCAATGAGGGGAAAGCTGACATACTGCATTTTAATTAGGAAAGAAGAGAACAAAATGTTATCACCCAAAAGACACAGACTAACCTATCTTCCTGCTGTAACCATTCCTCTTTTTTTAGTCCTGTTGCCACTAAATGGTGACATTAGCAGACAGCTAGTTTATAAAAGGAACTTTTATAATGAGAAACAAATGACAAAGCTAAATTATTGTTTCTATGAATCTCTGTATGATGAGGTGAATAAATGTGGTCCCTTCCTCTTCGAGTATGTAATTAGGGGGAAGGAGAACAGCTTTATAGATTGAGATTTTACTTTTTGAGATAGCTCCCCCGAACAAACCTTGCCTTTAAGACAAAAGAGGATATTCAGTGGAAAGTCTAGTTTTAGTAGATGATAAGATTGCCCCAATGTGCCCAAGCAGTTCAAATTCCACTTTGGATACAGCCAGAATGACAGTCAGGGCTAGAACTGGCTCTCTCCACCAACTATGCTAGAAGTAACTACTCTAGCTTCAGGGACACCAACAGCCATTTGCCTTGACTTACTGGAAGTTCTTGTGGTGATGGAAATGATTCCCATTTACTTCTTGCTTAAACCTATAGAAGATCTTTCTGAATAACTGAATCTTCAATTTCCAGACTTCGAAGCATGATTAGAGAATGACAGTCTCTCACTACAACCAAAGATTCAAGCACAGTCAAAAGATTCAAGAAAAACAAAAAGTCTTAAGAACAAATACCCTATTTTTACAAAAAAAAAAACATTCTAAAGAGGTAGAAGTTCAAAGATTCACTTCCAACATATTCCGATGCCTCATGGAAGTTCAGAGTATCCTAGGGATACATTAACTTTATCCCTAATGACAAAAAATTCATGACATAGACCTTAGAGACCATCAAGCCAAACCCCTTATTTTACATATAGGGAAACTAAGGCTTAGAGAAGGTAACACCCAAAGTCAGGTAGATAGATAGCAATGGGGCTAGGACTTGACTCCAAATTTTCTGGCTTCCAGTTCATTACTCTTTTTATTGCACCAAACTACATCCAGGGCCCTTTAAAAAAAAACCCTAAGAATCCAAGTAATTGCCTATTAACCTAAATTATGTGGGAAATCTTGACTTTATTTCTTAAGTTCTTCACTTCAGCAAGATTCCAAACATAAGCTAATACTAATTCTCCAGGGTGTTTTCAAAACCCTAAAGCAAAGAACACCGAATACTAGATGCAACAGATGATGAAGTTCAACAAAAAAAATCAAATTCAAAGAAATATAGCATTCATAAAAGAGGAAATAATACTCCCATCATAACTCGTCCTTCCTGGTTGGTGCACATTCAGGGTACACGTCTGCCTCATACCTGCTCCTCAGTGCCTCCTCTCAAGGAAACTACCATCTAATGGAGGTGGCAACATACAAACAACTTATGCCCAAACAAAATCCTTAAAAGATATTATAGTAGGGATGTTCTTAGAGAGAAAGCACTAAAATCAAGGACTTGGAAAGGTTTCTTGTAGAAAGTGGTACTTTAGCTGAGACTTGAAAGAAATCAGGGAAAGTAAGGAAGCAAAACAGAGGATGGAAAGGATTCCAAGCAGGGGACAACTTATGAAATGCTCAGGGGTCAGGAGATGTGGAGTACAAGGAGCAGCAAAGAGGCTAGGTTTCAAAAAACACAAGAAGGGAAGCAAGATTTAATAAGACAATAAGGAGTCCGACTACAAAACCTTTCCTGAACTCTCTTAATCTACTCGTGCCCTCCCCTCACCAAAAAAAAAACCCCTCTTTTAATGTTTTTCTGTACATACGTGTGTGTGTGTGTGTGTGTGTGTGTGTGTGTGTGTGTGGAGAGGGAGAGGGAGAGAGACAGAGAGAGAGTTGTTGTTGAGTCATTCAGTCAAATCCTGTTCTTCATGACCTCCTGGACCATACTGTCCATGGAGTTTTCTTGGCAAAGATAACAGAATGGTTTGTCATTTCCTTCACTAGTGGATTAAGGCAAACAGGGTCACATGGCTAGTAAGTCTCTGACGCCGCATTTGAACTCACCTCTTCCTGACTCCAGGCCCAACACTCTATTCACTAAGCCACCTAACTTCCAGCCATAAATAGACATAGATATATTTCACAAAGAGTCTCCTTTGAGAAAATGTTAACTCAAAGGTAAAGTCTGTTTCATTTTTGTCTTTGTATCCTAAATGCTTGATTGTGTTTATATCTGGGCATCATATTTTATGATCCACATTAATCAAACAGGTCAAGCCTAGAGGAGGTCAACAAGGAGTTATGTCATAGGGATAACCTAAGGAGAGGCAGACATTGAAGGTATCCTCAAATATCTGAAAGGTTGTTATATGGAAGAGGGAATTTTTTTAATACGTTAATTTATTTATTTTTAGTTTTCAACATTCACTTCTGTAAGTTTTAAATTTTCTCTCTCTCCCTCCCCAAGACAGCATGCAATCTGGTATAAGCTCTATGAAGACATTAAGAGGGAATTTTTTTAATTGTTTAAGAAGACAAAGGGATGAAAATTATAGAGAGACGCAGTAAGAAAGAGCTTCTAACAACCAGTGCTGTCCAAAAAGGAATAAGTTGCCTTACTGAGTATGAAGTTCATTGAGGTGATATCTAAGGTTATGCCTAACATACAATAAGCCATGATGAATCATTTGACATTGAGTCTATATACAGTGTTTGGTAGGGAGTAAATATATCACTAGCAACTTTTTTAACATAAAAATAAGAAACTTCCTACTAGATGGGTTTTGAGCCTTCTATTGTAGAATGTCAGGTGTTAGAAAGCAGAAAAGGGATCTTCATGATATAATGGCTGATTTATGTTTAATTCCCTGGTTTAACCTATTAATTCTGACCCATGTCACAATTATTACTTTTAGTATTCTCCTGGGACTTAATTCTCTCATCTCTAAATTCAGTCTAAGGGTGACACTGTAACATCTTCAATTTAATTCAATAACAGTTTAATATGAATCACAGGACACAGTGCTGGGTATTAGGGATATAAGGATAGAGAAGACTGATCAAACTCAGAAGTGCTTCATGTTGAAACAGAGCTACAGCAGTTTACAAGGAGAAAACACAGAGGGCTGGTTTGGTCATCGAGGGCTTCCAAGAGGAGTTAGAATTTGGCCTGGGTCTTGAAGAATGAGGATGCTATTGATAAGATAGGAGAGGAATGAACACAAAATTTGATTTGTCTGTAACCACATTCACAAGTGAAGAAACAATCCAGTTGCCTAAGCCACATGTTTCTGTGGAAGACTAGGGTCTATGGATAGCACAGACCATCACTCTTCTTCTCTAAGTTCTGTCTCTGAAACATGGCCATGCTTATTCTTGACTTTCTAATGTAGAATTCACTACCTAAACTATATAAGCATGATAGTGTTAGGCATAGCCAAGAAACCTGCCTCAATTTCTCTTTTTACCCTCCTCATCCCCACGCTCACAACTCAAAAGATCAGTATCCTAACCAGTCTTTTGATTTAAGCCACTCATATCCTCAGTCTCACTAAATTACAAGATTTTCTCCTAGTCTCTATATCACGTGCTTTATGTCTTATGTACATGTACAATTCTCTCTTACACATCAGTCAAATGAACTATGCTCTTCTTTTTTTTAAGATCACACACTCTTCTCCAAACTACACAGCCATTCACATGTAGTCCTACAAGGAAGCACTCAGTAATAGAGAACAGTCAAATATGTAATTTCAAATGATGTGCATTTAGAGCCACTATTTCCACTGTCTATACCAGCAGGGAAAACAGAAAGTTAATCATCAACGTAAACTGCATATTTAATAGCTTCATTTACAAAATAATGGGGATGGGGTGAAGTTATTGGGATAGATTAAAAATTGTAACACAAGGTTCTTGCCCTCAAAGAGCTTACAATCTGTTCTTGGTTTTCTTTGTCAATAAATCATTGTAACAGGTATTTAACACTGATTGTGGTGGGGAAACCACAAGATGGCACTATTGAACTAAATAATATGATGTACCTCACCCACATACAACTGTAGTTTAGAGGGCAATAGTGGTTCCCAAATACTGAGTCTTTTCACTCTGATACCCTCTGGTAGTATATGAACCTTAATGATTAGCCCAATTCAAAGGAGAGAGAAATTTTTGCTTTTAAATATTATGAGCTCTTGCCAGTGTGGAAAGCACTATTTCAATAGGTCATGGGGCAGTCAAAAAGAATTTTGAAAATAACATATTTAGCCCTACCCGTTTAGAAAAAGGCTCACTCTTTGAACACGAATTGAAGCATATGCTCCTAAAACACTCTGTGATCCATAGATCCTTTCCCTCTTCATCTCCTATTTGCTTCCTTGGATTCCTTCATGCCCCAGGAAAAACTTCAAGGTCTACAATAAGCCTTTCCCAATGCCCCTTCTTTCCTCTGTTGATTACCTACAATTTATCTTGTTTATATTTCTCCTTGAGAGCAAGGGTTGGTTTTGTTGTTGTTGTTATTTGGTTGAGTTTGTGGCCTTTTTTAGTAACCAGAGAGCTTAGCACAGTGTCTGTCACACAAGTGTCTAATAAATGTCTGCTGACTGACAGGGACATGCTTTAAAAAAAAAGTCACCTTGGAACAAAAACTTAAACTTTGTTTCATTACTATTTTTGGACCATAGAATAAGAATAGAGACTTAGGATTTCATTTGGATAGGGAACTTCCACAGGAGGAAATTTCTACTACTAATGCAGACAGAGATCAGTGTCTTTACCTGTAATTTAGTCTTAGTTGCTTAGGGCACTGAGAGATTAAATGATTTGCCAAGGGACACCCAGACAAGGTGTCAGAGGCAGAACTTGAACCCAGGTCTTCCTCACTTTCAAGTCACTTTCAAGTCAGCTAACAACTACACTACAATGCCTCTCTTTTATATTGATATTATTTGTAATTAAATTTTGTTTTTTCAATTATTGAGCATTTCTTTTTCTCTCCAAAAGAAAAAATAAAAGAATCTTGTAACAAATACGCAAAGAAGCACATCAAGTCCTGTTATTGGCACATCCAAAAACGATCCTCTTTCTACATATTTACTCCTTCATCTCCTTGCCAGGAGGCAGACAGTATTATTCATATTTGGTCTTCTGGAATCATGGCTTATTATTTCACTGATCAGAGTCAAATCTTTCAAAATTATTCATTTTTACAATGTTGTTTTTAGAGTATAAATTGTTCTCACTTTGATCTATAACAGTTCATGCAAGTCTTCCCAGATTTCTAAGACCATCTCTCATTATTCCTTCCTGCACAATAGTATTGTATGTACTACATTTATATATCATAATTAATTCAACCATTCCCTAACTTATGAATACCCCATTTGCTCCCTTTTTTGCCAATACAAAAAGAGTTCTAATAAATATTGTGTTCAGATATAAATATGGACATATACCTTATTCTCCTTCTTTGATCTCTTTGGAAGTATAAGCCCCAGTAGTTTTGTATCAAAGAACATGAAACTTTGAGAAAATAGCTCCAAATTACTTTTAGAAAACCTGAACCAGTTCATAGATCCATCAACAAAGTGGTTCAATGTGCTTGTTTTCCAATAACCTCTCCAAAATTTGTCATTTTCTTCTTTTTTTGTCAACTTTGGCAATCAGATGGATAGGAGATGGAACCTCCGAATTGTTTTAATTTGAATTTCTCTAATTATTAGTCATTTGAAGCATCTTTCTTTTGTTGTTGTTGTTGCTTTTTTGGGGGGTTTTGCTTTTTGGAGGGGGAAAGGTAGAGCATTTAGGGCTAAGTGAGTTGTCCAATGTCACATGGCTAGTAAGTGTTAAAGTATCTGAGGTTATATTTGAACTCGGGTCCTCCCAACTGCAAGGCTAGTGCTCTATTCACTGTGCCATCTAGCTACCCCACATCTTTGTTTTTTTGTCTACAAATAGCTTCTATTTCTTTCTTTAAGAAATGTCTGCTCTTCAAAAGGTCCAGAATATCAAGGCAATTAATGAAAAAAAAAATGCTAGGGAAGGTGGCCTAGCTGTACCAGATTTTAATCTGTATTATAAAGCAGCAGTCATCAAAACTGCTTGGTACTGACTAAGGAATACAGTAGTGGATCAATGGAATAGATTGGGTACAAAAGACTC
>CM053596.1:160439951-160462846 GCA_028646575.1 Pseudocheirus occidentalis
CACAGTCACAGACACATCATATGTATGATAAACTGGACTCTTCTCAGCAACGCACAATTATAAGACAACTCTACAAGTCCCAGGATGGAAGGAGATATCTACATTCAGAGAAAGATCTAAAAAGAACAGAGTTTAAATGCAGACTGAAGCATTCTACATGCTATCATTCTTTTTCATGTTTAGATTTGTTTCTTCTTTCCCATTGTTCACTCCATTGGTTACAACCCTTCTATACAACCAGACTAATGTCCAATGTGAAAGCATTTGCAGATCCTATGTTTGATTGCATGCCACCATGGGGGTTGGGGGGATAAGGGATAGTGAGGGAGGGGAGAAAATTTGAAACTCAAGGGATTGTGGAACTGAATCTTGTAAACTAAAAGTAAATAATAAACAAATCAATTTTTTAAAAAAAGAATAGCTCATAAAAGACTAATTTGGGGTTTTTTAAATTATTTTAATAAGTGGATCTTTGATCTCATCATGCTGAATACTTCTTCCAATGATACAAGTCTCAGTCCACTTATGCCTGCTCATCTTGTGGTACTCTTCTCCATAGTCTCCCATAAGTTCACCACAGAACATCCACAAATATACTATATGTGCCTTCTTTACTATGCCTGACACTGTGAAGATATCAATAGAGCATGCAAAATGTTCATGGGTTGGCTCAAACTCTTATCAAACAACCAACCTACTTCCTCTTTCAATTAAACATTTCTTTGGCAACATTTATTTCACCAATTCATTTTATTTTTTATAATGTGTTACAATCTATTAATGCCCATCAGGCACCTCTTTCCACTGCCCTTTAGACAATCCTCAATTTCTGTTTTACAGAGACTGCAGAATTCTATGACTTGAAACCATACGACAACATCACAATCAGGACATCTGTGGCATTTTTTATTTGGGTCTTTGTTTCTAGGAGAAGATTGGGATTATTACAATAACTTTGTAATTTCCCAAAGGCAATACCATCTATTCTTCTATGCAATTCTGTTCCAAAAACATTTGCAATCTAAGACTTGTATACTGATGAACAGTATTGACACATTGTCCATTTAACTATCTCATAGCTTAGACAATTGACATTCTTCACCCATTTGGTTTTTCTCCTACAGATGCTTAGGCTTATCTCTTTCAAGTGGCTATGGATCTCATCAATACAACTTGGTAATGTCCTGTATTTGACACAACCAGCACAATGTCATCCAGAAACAAGAGCATGCCAAAGACTTTGCCATCCATAGGAAAATCTCTTCAACTTCAACTCTCTGATAGTGACAAATACCTTTGCCAAACATAGCAAACCCCTTAACCACCTCCCCCATCTTCTGTTTCACTTGATATTGAATATTCACAAGGCTATAAAGTCTTTTAAGGAAATTATGTAATTTTTGCCATATGTATGAGATACATCTGGATGGTACAGAGACTTTAAGGTAGCATTTTGTTCTATCAAATCAAACGTTCTTCTACAATCAACAAACAATATGCACAGCATAATTTTTTATTTTCTACATCTTTCAGTCAATTTTGTAATGGAAAAAAATCATGAAACCCTATCTGTACTCTTTTAGTCCCTTGTCAAAGAAACCTTCACAACATATGTAGCTTATTCTCATACAAATTATATGTCAAAGACAAAGTAAGCATGTGGGTCACTAGTCACTTTTTTTAAAGGAAGACAAAATCTGAAGGCTTTTGTCCCCACACCTTCATCTTCATCTTCTTCAGCCATCCTCACAATCAGTCCTCCAATGGCTTCAAATTTTGCCATCATTCATATCACTATTCTTTATGTATAGCTGAGCCAGCTGCTTTCCCCAACTTTCTTTTCATTACCATCAATGTGCAACATCAAATTAACAAATGTTCCTAGATAGTCCGAATATGGTGACTCCACTATTCTTTATAATATAATGAGTTTGTCACAAACTCAACATAAACTAAATTTTTTGTTATTCTCCTTCCAACCCTATCTTTAAATACCTTCAGGATATCTTTGCTTGGTCAAGTCTTCACCACACATCCTCGAAAATAATTTTTCCTTCCAATTACTCACTGTTTTCAGAGAATATCATTGTTCTCCATAAAATTTTACAAATAAGCTAACTGTTCCATAAATCTGTCACTAAATTTCTATCCAAGAAAGCAGCATGGCCAAAATAATAATTCTTCTTCAACAACTGAGGTGTGAAATAATAATTCAGCACTCAGGTTAACTTTCTTTAGTTTTTTTTTCATCCGTTGCTACCTAATATCTGAGCCTCCTAACACAAGTAGGATGGAGGGAAATACAGTCAGTCTTTCACAGCATGTCTCTTGTGGAGATGTTTTGCATAACTACACAGAAATGGCCTATATTGAATTGCTTGTCTTTTCAGTGTGGGCAAGGAACGAGAGAGGAAGGGAAAGAATCTAGAATTTAAAGTTTTAAAATCAAATGTTTAAATCAAATGCACAAATAACTTTTAAGGGTTTTTTTGCAAGTTAAACAAAAATATTTTGTTGTACATCATATTTGTTTTGCTGTCAGAGCAAGATTCCTGTGAGGAAATCATTCTGATATCGTGAGCATAAAGTTAGAGGTGAAATTAAAGGCTTTAGAAAATCTAAGGAAAATGGTTTTCAGGAAGATGCAGACATTTAATATCTCAGATTCAACATTGTAAGGAAGTTTAGAGGTCACTTATCCAACCTATACTTGAATAAGAATCCTCCCTACAATATCCAGTCTTTGAATGAAGATGTCCAGTGAAGAATTTACTCTTTCCTATAATTTAGTTACATCCATAGCGTATATGCTTTCGCTTCCATTTTGCCACAAGTTAAAGTTGCTGAATATTTCTGTGGATTACTGACCGATTCCACCAATCTAAAAACATTCTTCATTTGTACAGATTGTAATCCATCCACCCACCATTTGGGATTACTGAAAGGGCTTTCCAGATGCAATCCAGTGAACTGTCTTCATCCTGCTCAATTCCGGGTTTAGTGTATTTTCTATACAACTCACTGAAAAGATTAGAGAACACAAGATCCTGCTGTGTTTATTTTCTGTTGATTACAAAAATCATCTCATTCAGTAGAGAAAAACATTACCTTAACGGCTCTTTTTCAACAATGTGTCTCCTATACATATGTTAAGATCATACAAATTTATCATTGTTTGATAAATTTGACTGAGATGACTTTTTTTAAATGATTCTCGGATTATCAAATGAGGCATATAACAGTCAGACATATGCCCAACAAATGGTACTCAGTGGTGCTTCGAATAATATCCTTTGTGGAATTCAAAGAGAACAGGAGGAGCTTAGAGCTGGGATCTAGAGAAATGGGCCAAAGTATGTCACTCCCCTGCTCAATAAACTCCAGTGACTCCCTGTTGCCTCTAGAATTAAACATAAATTCCTTTCCCTGGCTTGTAAAACCCTTTACACCATGGTCCCAACTCTCTTTCTAGACTCATTAGTCATTATTCTTCCTCCCATATGTATATAATCAAAACAAAGTAGATTTCTCAATTCCTCATATTCCATCTCAAGTCTCCCTGCCTTTGCATTGTCTGTCCTGACACCTGAAATGCACATTCTCCTCACCTCCAACTTCTAGAAACCTTTTCTTCCTTCAAGACACAACTTATGAGGGGTGGCTAGGTGGGGCAGTGAACAGAGCACCAGCCCTGGAGTCAGAAGGACCTGAGTTCAAATTTGACCTCAGACACTTAATACTTACTAGCCATGTGACCTTGGGCAAGTCACAACCCCAATTGCCCTCCAAAAAAGCAAAAAAATAAAAGATATAACTCAAGAACCACTTTCTATTTTTTTAAAAAAGCCTTTCCTCAGCTGATACCCTTCAGCTACTAGAACCCTCCCTCCCAAACTACCATATATTTAACATTTTTGTATTTGTTCCCTATATTTATGGTATATATGCTTTTATATATACATATATACATATATATATGTACTTGTTTCCCTATACACTACACAGAGTAGTCTACTGCTTCATTCTTTGCATTTAGATCCCCAATGCCTAGGCAATTGACAAATGCTTGTTGATTGGTTCAAATCTAAGTTCTACATGGGAAGACAGTCTTGACCAGTTCCCTTCCTTAGCCATGCTATAAGTTATCTGTGCAACACAGGCACTGTCTTGGGGGGTAAGGAGGGAGATAAGATTTAGAGAAAAATACATGGCTAACTGGGTAGCATGGAAATCTAGGACAGGTATCTGAGATAAGAGCAAGGCTGACAGGAAAAAGGAAAACACAGATAGGATACAAAGTAAAGCCAAAGGCAGAAATTAGGAAATCCACAGGAACCAAAAGGAAGGGGGAAAATAGTGAGGTCAAGTCATAGAGCAATTAGTAATCATTTCCAGGCAGCTGAATGGTCAGGAACATAAACCAACAATCCAGACAACAGAGATAAAGAATTCAGACAATGAATCTCTCTAGCTGAGAGAGAATACATTAAATTTGGAGACTAGATCTAAGATGGCTGGAAAGTGAGCTAATCCTCATCTTAGTTGCTCTGTTTCTATCTAGACACACATCCTAACCCTTTCCACAACCATCCTTTATTCCACCTAGCATATAGCAAGGCATTAGCACCTGGCCTGCTAGCATTAGACTCCCCTCCCCATTCCACACTCCCTCCACTGGCTTGCCTTTTGCCTCTTGCTCAGGAACAATAATCAAATCGATATTACCATTCCTAAGAGAAAAAAGGATGGTAACCTACTGCTTCTTTATGGCTCTACTCTCAGTCCCTGAGAGCAGCCACCTATCCTTTTGTTCACAGGGGTTCTTAATCTAGGATCCGTGAACTTTAAAAAAAATGCTTGACTTTTTTTCAGTATACCTGATTTCCTTTGTAATCCAACATGTTTTATGCTATTCACTCAAGAACATTTTTCTGAAAAGGGATCTATAGCCTTCACCAGACACCAAAGTTTTTTTTTAAGAACACCTGCTTTATTGGAATATAAGTCTATTGAAGACAGAAATTGTCTCTCTTATATTTTCATCTATTCAATTTTGTCTTTGTATCCCTATTGCTCAACACAGACTAGGTACTTAATAAATTCTTGTTAATCGATTGCTCCCAATTTCAGCATCCTCCATCGTAGCCAGATGCGGAAAATGTATATTCAGTTCTCCTCTGACAGCTCAGGGTCCACAGTTTGAAACCAATTCTTTCTCTGAGCAGAAAAGATACCAATTAAATCACTCAACCAAGCATTTATTAAGTGCCTATAGTCCAGGCACTATTCTACATGCTAGGAATAAGAAGACAAAAATAAAATAGTCTCAGCCATCAAGAAGCTCACATCACATCCATATAAGAAGTGTTTGGCTTATGGCATCAGCCTCTTGGCTCAGTATCAAGATCCATTCTTGCTGCTGATATCTCAGAACTACTTATCATCATTATCATCATTGTCATCATCATCATCACCATCATAGTTAACATTTATATAGCACCTACTATATTCAGGCACTGTGCTAAGTGCTTTATAAATATTATCTCATTAGAAACTCACAACAACCCCAGGAGGTAGGGGCTATTATTAACCCCAATTTATAGATGAGGAAACCGAGGCAAGTCTTTGTTACATACAGAAGTCCTGCCAATTCAATTCTTAAGATCGGTCCCCTAATTTCATATTGCCCTGGACCTTAGTCCCTCACTTTTAGTTCTCTAATCCACTACTTTGGGCTCCTGATCCCTGTTAGCTACTTTCCCTAAACTCTGAACCTCTCTCTTGCCATATCTAAGCTCCTTCTTGACTTAAGACAACTCTTCTGGACTTGACTGTTGACCTATATAGTAAGAGAATGTAAAACTCCACTCACAAGCTCTACTTACTATATTTCTCTTACTAGACCAACCACAACATACATAGCTCAAAGAATGAGACATTTAAACAGATTAACATAATAAATGACAAAAAAAGGCTCTTCCCATGAATACAGAGGGCTACTCTCCTCAAAGGCATCCATACCACCAACAGAGCAGAGGATACACAAAGAGAACACATGGAGAAGAAACATGGGTGAATAGAAATTAATTCCAAGGCCTTGGGAGTAAGGAGTGGGAAGAAAGTATGAGGGGATAATTAGAATTTCTTTCTGCCAAGAAATCCACAACACCCCTCTACCCAGTAATCATGGGAAAGATGAACACTCCCTGTATGACATTTCCCATTCAGGGTCCATTTACTACCTAAATCAGAGCTTTAGGTAATGTCACTGAAAGTGAGAACTTCCTTCTTTTGAAAGCCTGACTGCCTCATTAGCCTCTTCAGTACCCACACTGAGCAATGCGTCAAATAAGATGCACCTGAGAAACCAAAAGAGAATCAGTACTGAAAGCTCCTAATTGCAGTGGTTTCAAATAATGAGAGTCTCTCGGTTGTGCTCACCTTAAGTAAAATTCAAAATATGGCGACTCTTGTTATTCATTACTATATATTTAAAGCACCATTAGTCATTTGCTCTTCATGGTAATTGAACACCAGTTATGCTCTACCACAACACATTTCCACCCTTAATAGCTTCCAGGATGTATATCTGCGAAAATCTCACCACATTTCACAAATACTTCATTCCCACCATCCCACTCACAATTTTGCACATTCTTTCATGTTGCATGCATATGTCTGAAGGAGCTTTAAGTTCATCATATTCTAAATTTTCTCTTTCCTCTCTTAAGCTTGTTCACAATAACTCTTTTCAGGGTCCTACAGATACAGGATTCAAATCCAGGTCTCTCTACCCCTAAGTCCAGGCCTTCCCTGTTACTTCACGTGACATACAAGAGCTCTATAATCCTTGCTAACTTAATAATAAATCCTGTGCTTTATATATGTAGTATTTCAATTGCCCTTATTTTGCAGATGGCCCCGAGGAGTAAAATAATTTTTTTTTGAAAGACTGGTTGTCCCTATCAGGAAGTGCAGGGGCTATTGACAGTCTCTGCTGAGCACAGGAGTTTTGACCCAACTTGTTCGGTTTCCAACATGAGCCGGTCCACCCCTCTTTTGGTTACCTGGTGCCACATACATCCTCCCTTCCCAGGGATTCACTATAATAATGCTGAACTTACACACCTGATTGGCAGAGTAGCTCAGAACTTCCAAGCTCACAAAGTTACGTTCACAAAGTTAAAGTTACGTTCACAAAGTCACAGAGGAAGTAAGGAGTAGTCAAGATTGCGTTCACAAAGTTACATTCACAAAGTCACAGAGGAAGTAAGCAGTAGTCAAGATTTAAATAAAAAGTGTATGATTGTGAATCCAAACACTGCAGAACGTTTTCCATACTAATATGTAAGAGCTTCCTCCATAAAGTCCTACTCTGGCGCCTCAACCTGGCATAGATATAATCATGGCATTACTGAAGGCTACACTAGCAGAATGCAAGCTAAAGCAAGTCCTATGCCAACCTGGAAAGGCTTCAAGTTTGAGCTCTGCCACAGATAAGAATAAAACCAACTCAGGGCTTCTTATCAGAAGGTTGGCCATCAGGTGGTACATTGTTTCAAGAAATCATGAACAAAAGTATAATAGGAGTTGGGATGAGTACAAGTGGAAAAAACACTCGTTTCAATTAAATTACAAATATTATAATACATTTAATAAACTTATTTGCAAAATGAACAAATAAGTAGTCCCCAACTTACAAATGGCCCTTATTCAAAAAATTAGACTATAAATCATTGCACAGAACACAAAATACATTTCCCAATCAAAACAATGATAAATGTGGGGGGTTACATTTCCAGATTAAGCTTTTAAAAGTCTATTTAATTTATGACTGAGTTCTAACTTGAATTTTAGGTTAGGGGTTTGAATTCTAGGTTGTGATAGAAGAGAACCACAAAATAAAAGAGGACAGAGGAATTTTCTCCTCCTTTTCTAAATGCAGAACTAATCTTGGGTAAAATTTTAGAATTTATAGTTAGAGATTGCCCCACCTCCCAGGCATCCTGTGCCCCTGTATTGCCACCCAAGTCTCCCCTTCCTATAAATGACTCATGCTGCATACCTCTGTACCACACCTTCTCCCAATCAAATCACATTCAGTCAGTATAAATGATCTCAACTAGATTTGGGGAAGAAAGCAATCTGATTGAAGTAATTCACACAATGTGAATTAATCCATAATTGCCTCAGTGTATGAATGGCTAAAAGCTCTTTAACCTTTCCAGGATTACTAGCCTATTGAAAGGGAATGCTTACTAATTCACACGAATTTCTAACTGGTTAACACTTGAGACTATATAACAAAGTGAAATGAAAAAATTCTAGTAGTATGGGGGAATAACAGATAGAAATACCGCCACTAAATAATTCTAGTAATGTTTCCAGGGTCAGCTCTCTTCAATGTTCCTGATTTTCATAGCGTCTTCCTTTCTTCCCACTTCAGATGCCATAAATCCTCTAAAAGCTACAAGCTGATTCACAAAGAAAATTTGAAGGAAGGTAAAAATATAGTGACTAATCAAAAGAATGGATCATTTGTAGAATGGGTATTTGTAAACCAAGAATTGCTTATATTGTATTTTAATATAATTCATCACGTCCATGTAAAACAGCAACATATTCCTCTAGATTTTTACAAGAACATCCTTTATTTTCCTAGTATATCAACCAATCAACAAGCATTTATTCTAATGATACAAAGAGAAAAGTGAAAGAGTTCTTGATTTCAAAGAGCTTTTCAGAGGAGATAATATACATGTATATAAGAACACACAAAATAGATACCAGGTAATTTGAGGGGACTGAAAACAACAAAAGGTTTCATGAAGAAGGTGCTACTCTAGTCAACAAGCATTTATTAAGTGCCAGTGGCTGTTTTAACCTCTGAGGATACAAAGAAAGGTAAAAAGATGTCCCTGCCCTCAAGAAACTCACAATCCAATAGAGAAGACAATATACAAACAACTATGTACAAATAAGATAAATACAGAATATATTAGAAATAATCTCAGAGGGAAGGTACTAACCTTAAGGAGGATTAACAAGAACTCCAAGTTTAGTCTTGTAAAAAACTAGGTATTCTAACAGGTAGGTGTGAGGAAGGAATGTATCATAAGCATGAGGTACAGCCAGAGCAAAGGCATGGAGAAGGGAAACAAAGTGCCATGAATGAGGAAAACTAAGAAGATAGCATTATAGAGTGAATAAAAGGGTATAATGGTAATGAGGCTGAAAGGTAAGTTAGGATCAAGTTGTAAAGGGTTTTAAATACAAAAATAGCATCCTATATTTGATTCTAGAGATAATATAGAGCCACTGGAGTTTATGGAGAAGGAAACTAACGTGATCAAACCTTGACTTTAGAAAAATCACTTTGGCAACTATGTGTAAGATGAATTAGAATTGAGGCTGGAAGACCAGTTGTTACAGACAAGAGGAGCTGTGGACATTTAGAAGAGATATTGTAGGGGTAGAAACAACAAGATTTGACAACTAAACTGGATATATGGGTACAAGCAAGCAAAAGAGAGGTTATAAACCTGGGTTACTGGAAGCATGGTGGTACCCTTAATAGAAACAGGGACATGCGGAGGGAAAGTACATTTGTTAGCATGGAAACACTCTTAAACTGTTAAGATGGAAAGAATGAAACTTATCTCCTCATAGACTTTTTAAAGCACTGAGTACAGTTATACTAACTTTGAAATAATAGTAATAATGATCCTAATTGTGTATATTATAACCATGATGTAGTTTTGATAAAGTTTCTTTTCAGGGTAATTTTCCATTCACCTATTTCCATGTGTGTGCACAGATAAATATTTCACTCAATTAAATTTAATGTGGGAATCAACAATTGAATTGAAAATTAAAATGTTATTATATACCACAGTATAAAACAACATTCAAGACACTAAAAAAAATGAAACTAGTCCCCAAACTGAATTACTCCTAAAGCTCTCTGAAATTAGAAGCATATGTTTTCAGCTGACCTACTTCCTTCCCTACACTAGTGTGTTGATAATTAATTTTTATCCCCTAGGGAATCTCTCAAATATAGTTGAGCAGCACCTGCCACATAAAAATACAATTTTATATGTCATTTTTCCCATATTTTACTTATTTTGAGCACCAAACCTTCTAATATCTCTTTAACTGAACTATATACAAAGAAGAAATATTATCAGTTACTCCAAGGCATAAATTATTCCCTACTCCTACCCTTACGGATTAATACAAATATGCAGGTGCTTCATGGCAAATGAATGAATCATTTTGACTTAGGTGTCCAAAGCAGATCCACTTCTATTGTGGTATAGTGGAAAGAACATTGACTTTGGAATTAGAAGACTGGTTCAAACATCATTTCTGAAGCCTGCTACCTGTCTGACCTTGAGCAAATCACTTAACCTCTATAAGCTTCAATTTGCTTACCTGGAAAAAGAAGAAGGTCAGACTAGATGGACCAGATCAGACTAGACAGACCAGGGACATTCGAAACAGCTGGGTGGCCCAGTGGATATGCCACTAGGCTTAGAATCAGGAAGACTCATCTTCTTAAGTTCAAATCCAGCCTTAGACACATACTAGCTGTGTGACCCTGGGCAAATCATTTAACTTGGTTTGCCTCAGTTTCCTCATCTGTAAAATGAGAGGGAGAAGGAAATGGCAAACCACTCCAGTTTCTTTGCCAAGAAAGTTCCAAATATGGTTTGAAGGGTAAGACACAACTGAAATGACCCAACAGCAACAGACTAGATGGAATCTAGGATCCTTTCTGGTCCTGGATCTATGACACTATGATCTTTAATGTATTTGTGGATCTCCCCTTTGTGGACACTCCCTCAAACAGCACACTTTGCAATCCATCCATGCCTTCCCATCCTTTGCAACTCTTGCACTGTTCCTTGTATAAAATCTCCATATGGGAGCAACCAAAGAGCTAAAGGTACTCCTTCAGGTCTCTTGACATTGTACAATATTAAGGAAAAAATAGCAACAATCTGCTCTGTCATTTTTTTTAATCCCAAAGATCAAAGTCTGTTATATAAACTTCACTCTATACAGGTCTGGGTCAATTTGCTCAGCTAGTTACAAGTAAGTATAATGCTAATAAGGCCAAGGTTGCAGGCTTCATTCCTATGGTGGTCAGGTAATTTGGTACACTGGGGGAAAAAAAGAAAAAGCTTAGTTTCATAGGCAGACTACAACCTAAAAATCAATTGGTTGTCTTGGTGATGCATTTACTCAAAACGGGACCAAGTGACAGAGATACTAAAATTCTGTGACATTTACATTTAGGGCAGAAAACAACTAGTTCAACATATATCTGAAAAGGAATAGCCTCCATGACATTGCTGACAAAGGCTATCCAGCTTTGTCTTAAATATCTCCAATGCTTTGCATGGGGTTTGTTTAGTTATGGAAAAAAACATCTTAAAGCACAAAATCAATATGGAAATAAGTCAAAAGAACCATCTTCTACATGAAAGTCACTATGTAATACATATTATATGCCAGAAACTCCAATAGAATGAAATACTGGGTAGTTTTGATTCTGAAAGTGTTTTATCTTGAGTCAATTTTTTTTAAATGAGAATTCTGTCACAATTCATGCTGGTTCACTAAGTGAGACTTTTGTGGGATAAAATGTTCAGAGATTTTAAGTTATTTTGGGGGTTCTGTTTCATTCAGAGATTAGTAATTTACTATAGTTTGTTTTAACTCCTGGTTCAAATCTGCATAAATCGTACATAAGCCTATCAAATATAGAAAGGTCAGATATTAAGAAAATAAAAGTTTCTGGCAGAAATGTGACCAAAGTAACCTAGTGCCTGGTTCTTGAGTTGCAAGTGCCTACCCCTCTAAAGTTACCTTCCATCTCCTCTGTGTATCTTCAGTTTATATCTACTTATACACACCTCCCTCTTTATAATATAAAGTTCTTTAGATTAGGGTCAGCTTTTGCTTTTGCTTTGTAATCCCAATGTTTAATGCTTGACACTTAGTAAATGCTTGTTAATTAATTAATGCTTCTAAGTAGGTCCCTCAACTCCATAAAAAAGTGACTTCCTTTAGGAAAAAATCAACAACTTTTCAACAACCTTCATCTGCACAACCTTCCTACATTCCCTCCTCCCTCACCCTTCACACCAGAAGAAATCAATGAGAAAAACAAGTCTTACTTTTACAGGACAGTATAACTGGACTTGTGAGTTACCATTTCACCCACTAAAGAAATCTGTATTTGGAAATTATCCCTAAGTATCTCTTGATAACTGCCTTTCTCATTCTTCACAGCTGTCTGCTCCAAACCTTTTCTCTCCTCAAGCTCTTGATCTCAGTTTCCTGCCATATCCCTACCTAAAGCAGAAGACCTGACCTCTTACTTGACAGAGAAGATGACATGTCCATCAATTCTCTACCCCACATTCCTCAAAACATCTTCACTTCATCAGCCCATTCATTGTCTCTTCCTTCTTTTTGCATCTGAGGAAGAAATATCTTTGTTACTGGATATCTCTTCTTTTGAGCCTATGTCTTCCTTCCTCATCTAGATTCTTTTGTCACCATCCTCTCTCTTAAATGTTCAATGTCACCTCCACTGACTTCCACATATTGGCTCCTTCTCCATTCTAAAATAAAGTTTTTCCTCAACCCTTATACCTCCATTCAGGTATCATTTCATATCCCTCAATTTAAAAAAAATGTATCATTTCTAAGCATGATACCTTCCCTTCTTTTCTCCCCAACTCCTTCATCAGTCATTAGAATCAGTCCTCCAACCCCACCATTCTACTGAAAATGTTTTCTCAAAGGTCAGCAACACCTCCCAAAATTTGACATTGTTAACTGTGCCCTCCTATCAGAGGTTCTCTAGTCTTAGCTTTATGTACAAGGTCCTCCATAAACTAATCCTACCTATCTTCCTGCATTCTCCATACTGCTCCCCTCTACCACTATATGCACTCTACATTTTAGCCAAATTCAACTACTTACCATCCCCATGTGCCTGAAGTAATTTTGCACCCCCATGCCTTTGGTTGTGCTGTTCCCTGTATCAGGAATGATCTGCTCTTATCTCGACTTGTTAAATCATTATTCATCAGTTAAATCCCAACTCCATTCTGAAGCCTTTCTTAATCTCCCCAATAATGACCTCTCCTTCCTAGCCCTCACTCAGCACTTTGTTTGCATATCTTCTCTGCACCTTTCAGTTACAACTTTCCACTAGCTGTCTGAAGGTGGGGACTTTGTGTCATCTAAATTTTGCATCTCACCCAATACCGTTATCAGCCAAGTCGGCCATTTTTGCTAAATTTTCCACATTTTTTATTTTAATTTGTATTTATCATTGACACTACTCCACTTTTTCTTCGCCCAGTACCACTGTACTGTCCAGAATATATCACAGATCCTAGATCTGGAAAGGATCTCAAGAGTTCATCATCTGGTCTCCCCCAAATAGCCTCATCTTCAGTTAAGTAAAGCATTATTAACCCCATTTTACAGATAAGAAACTGAGACCCATGCTCCTCTGACATTCAATAGACTTATTATGAAGAGTGCCATGTTACGAACTAGGGATGATACAAAATTTAGATGTCACAATCTCTTTTTTCTCAGGAAGCTTATGTTCTAGTTGGTGGATAAAATATTAACACACAAGAATAGATTATAGGTGCATTAGAGAAGTACAAAATAAAGTGCTTCACATAGAAGGTCTGAGTGGGAAACTTATTAATAAAGAGACAGATTACAAAAGGTTCCCTGGATGAGGTGGTAGCATTTAAGTTGGACTTTAAATGACGGACAAGAGTTCAACAGTCAAATAGGAAAGGGAAGACACTCCAGACACAAAGGAAAAAAATAAAAGACTCATCCAAGGCCAAAAAAACTAGTAAAGGAGAATTTTAACCCAAGTCTCTCACCTCCTGAATAAATTAAATGAAACTCACTATATGCTATGAAACTAGGTTTTAGTCACTTGCCACCAAAAGACATTTTGACCTACTCACTTCACCTTTTGCTAAATTTATCTTAATCAAAACATATTTATGTATCTTATCAAAATAAAAGAGTTGTTTGATGACTTGAGAACTTCGCAGAGAAGTGTCTGGCCTTCCAAAGCAAATGCATTTCCTCTCATCCTCATAAGCCTCTATGAATTTCTATTGCATTTACACATGTGTATTTTTAAAAAGCATTTCTAAAAGTGGTTAAAAAAGAAACTGCTATAATTATAGACATAGAAAAGTTAAAGTTTACTGTTTCTTGCTACATTTGAACTATGAGGAAAATGCATAATCTTTTCAAAACTGTTTGTAAATTGCTTTCTATTTAACAGTTTAATTTAACTACAATCCTAGAAAATAGTGCCATCACCCAAGAAAGAAAGACATTAAACCAAGAAAAAGAAAATAAGATAATGAATGCTGTGTTTCATGAAGAACCATCATAGTTCAATCACAGGTAAAGTCCTAAACAGTTAAGCTAGTTAACATAGTTCATACCTAATTACTGCACTTTAAGCACTCCACAGAAAATCTCATCAATCTATATTCTAATAACACGCAATCTGTTGTAATTTGGACAAAAACTGCATGGAAGTTGATTTTGCTATGTGTAAGTACATTTATTAAAAAGATTTCAATGAATCACAAATAATCCATTTATAACAAACTTTTCTCCTATATTAGAAGTACCATGTCTTATAAAAGTGAATACTGAAAACTATCTTTACATGTAATTGGAAAAAATAAAATACTGTTGGGGGGGATACCATGTGCATAAAAATGGCTAAATATCATAATACCATCTATTCAATCCAGCAGGTTCCCAAGATGTACTACTTGCAAACATTTTATTACTCTAAGTACTTGAGAGCAAAAAAAAAAATCTGTTATTTTTCATGTTAACAACCTTAAAATACAATCTTTTAGACTTACCTTTTCTGTAGTTATTATGGGCTTAGTTCATATTATTGGGATTTTACTATACTTCCAACTTCCTAGCTAAAAGACAAAGTATATATTACAATCCCAAGGTTACGGCAGAATTCTCTTGGCTCACTGATTTCCCTATCTATAAAAATACTAGTACACCCAGGTATTTATAGGCAAAAAAAAAACCAACCCAACCACCACACACACCAAAAAACCAGATGAGTAAATCCATTTTTGTTGTGTGGGAAGATACTGGGGATTGAATCCTAGCTCCTACTTAGATTTAATAATTTAGTACATTCTTGTTTAGGAAGAATATAGTAGGGGAGGGGAATGAGATTTCAAGGAGGATTAAAGAAATCACTTCTCTAAAGCTGAGAGTTGGGAATGTGTTACTACCCTCTACACACTTTTATTCTCTTTAATAAGCATCAAGGAAGCAATATCCTACCATCTTCCAGAATGTTCAAAACCTTGGGAAATTGTATAGGTATGATGACAGGGAAGAATAGATTCCATTCCCTATGCTCCCCAGACATCTGTCAGAGTCTAGGAGAGTTGGCAAATATACATAATCCATTATTTGTTTCACCTCTGGCGTTCTAGCTTGGGACCAGGAAATGGCCAAGCCCCCAGAGGATGTTTTAATAGACATTTCCTGCTCCTCATAGCTTAAGACAGGCAGACCCTGAACCACTTGTATTCAAGTTCAAAATACTGGATTGCCGCGAGTACCAGTTCCACTCAATGATTTTGGCAATCAAGGTTCCTTTGCTTTTCTGTGCCTTTTTTCTCTCTCAAAAATATATGTCTGTCTTCTATTATATATGGATGTTATAACAATAGGCACAGGTAAAAGTATTTTGAGCTGTTTAGAGGCAAGGACCTATGAAAAACTCAAGGTAATTTCATCTTCTAATTTGAAAACTACTTCTTATAATTGATCTAAGATGATGTAAACTTGTGTTAGAATCCAAACACCACAAGAAGAGAGCTAAGACAGTGGGAGGGAAAAGTAATGTACTATATCAGAGTACTGGAAGTCAGGTTTTTTGCTCAACTGTCTCCTGCAAATCAATGGGATCTACTGAACTCAAAAGGACATGAAAATAGACTCATTGTTAGGTTAAAATTACTGCCTGCCCAGGCATTGGGTTTCTGAATTATAAATTTCCTACTTTCTGCTAATTCTATTCAAGTCTAATAGTAGGACTGCAAGAATATCTTGCCAAAAGAGACAGAGTACTTTCTCACACATTCAAGGCTCAATTTGGGAAGAGGTGTGCTGTAGAGAATTTGGAGAGAAAGCTGGCATAAACCTCTCCTAGAAGTTCATTCAGCAGACTGCACCACTCTGCGAGAAGGGAATTCAAAAGTCACATTGAAGTTATATTTATAGATGGAGTAAAAACTTCCAGCTCTGCTAATGGAAATGAATCATTAAAATGTTGCACTGATTTACAATATTTAAATGACTGTCAAAGAAATTTTAAAAATACATACATCCATATATGAACTTCTGAAATAAAAGGCTAAATGACTTGCCCAAATGAATCATAGGTTGAATGAGGTAGAGGCTTTTGATTATCCAATCAACACCACGTCCTCTAGAACAACCATCTAAATTAATACATTTCCAGGGATCAATTTTAATAAGCTCCATCTCTCTTTTCTCTTTTCTTTTGCTCTGTCTGTGTGTGTGTGTCTATGTGATTATTTAAGAAGAATTTAAGTAATGTGGGGGCACGAGGAGTCAAGTGACTCAGGGCCTTTTCCTTGCTATGTCTTGAATGATCAGATAATGGGATCCTGAGCAAATCATTCCATATCTCCAGAATTCAGTTTCCTCATCTGAGTTTGAAGTAGATAATCTGTCATTCCTTCCAGCTCTAGTATTACATGATTCAAAATTTGTGGATGAACTCTTGTTGCTCTGAGATATAGAAGCACACATACATTAGATTCTCTTGTTTTGTCTGAAAAACTTGTCTACAATGCTAAATCCAAACTGTAAGTCAAAGAATTCAGAGCCCTAATTGTACATTAGGATTTGACCTAGACATCAAATTCTAGTGACCAGAAGAGGTGGACTCACCCAGTCCAAAGTTAGGTACATGCTATATTGAGTTTTGCCCAATGAATCAAGTATATGTAATGGATTATCTTTAGGTCTTCCTGAACTGAGTCAGCTTTGCAGGGAATTCATCTTGTTCCCCTGGAAATCATAAAGAAGGCCCTATTCAATTTAATAAACATTGATTAAGTATATACTATTCGACAAGAACTGTACTAAGTGCTAGGGATATAAAAAGCCAAAAGATAGTCCTTGCCCTTAAGGAGCTTACAATCTAATGACATTTATAATTCACTACCTCCCTAAACTTTCAAGGCAGCATATCTCCTAAAGCCTCCTGACCCTTCAGCATGTTTGACATCTTGATTTCAGATATTTACTGCACTGGATCCTATCAGCAAATGCAAATGGGCACTTGGATCTGGCTGGCATCCACTTCTTTCTATCCTTACCCTTGTTCGTCACATGCTTCAGATCACAAGAGTGGTCTTACCAAGGTTTATTTATAAGGGATAAGAGATCATGCATATTCAGGAGCATTATACCAGTGTAAGATAATTAAAAGTTAAAAAAAAATACCTTAGCCCCAGATAAGGAAACTTCCTAATGTATTCTATTCAATTAACTTCATTTGTTCTGAAGTCTTTGGTCTCTGACACTCACCAGGTCAGGAGCCCCCATATAACAATCTGACTCCCTCTTGAACCCAAGGAACATAGTGTCTTCTAGCCTCCAAATTTGGGGTTGACCCAGCTGGTCAGAATCGGTGCTCAGAATTGGATTTATTGGTCCATTATAAAATTCCAGTTTAACTCTTAAGTCAGTTAGGAAGCTGCCTAATTTCATTGCTGGGTTTTTGTTTGTCTACCCATATTACTATGTAATTACTAGCTGGCTAACTTCTCAGAGCAGAGGAGAAAATAGAGTTTTAAAAATCAGACACTATTAAAATTTATCCCGTGACAACATGACCTCAAAAAAAGACAATAATTTAGAGCGAGAGGACCTGGGTTTAGGTCCAGGCTCTACTACTTTCTATATAACTTGAGTTAACCCATTTCACTCCAAATTGTGGGGGTTTTAGGTCATGGAATAAACTTGATGTGAAAGCTTATCACTTTGAGTGGGAACAGTATTAGCTATCTAGTAATCCCACAGTAACATGAGTGGACCAAAACCCAGGAATTTCATCAGCTGGCCTCATTATACATTAATCTCTTTCCCCCATTCAAAGGTTCAGTCAAATTGATCTCTCAGTTTCTCACATGCATGATTCCTAAAAAAATAAATAAATAAAAATAAATCCCTCTTTGAAAGCAGGAATGATGTCTTTTAATTTTTTTTGTCTTTATATCCCCAGCACTTAACATAGTACCTGGCATGCAGTAAGTGCTTAATAAATTTTTGTTAATTGATTGATTGGTACAAAGGTCCCTTCCAAGTCCAAATCCTATGATCTTCCTGTCATACCTAGATCACAGAATCAGAATGCTAGAAGAATTTTTAAGAGTTAACAAGTTAATTCTTCTGTGTTTAGGTAAAACTGTACAATCTATTTCAAAGAATTTCCAAGAAAACTCTACAGCCCTCCTAGATAGCCAGTGTTACTATCTGACAAACTTCTGGTCAGAAAACCCCACCTTATTACAAAATAATTTAAATCCATCCTTCTGTAATTTAATGATTTCAGATTATCAAAGCATAGTTGAAGATCATTAAATTAAAGAACCTTTTCAAGGTTCTCTCCCATAGGCTGAACAAAACGAATCCTCCTGACATTTGCTAAAAGAAAGCTTTTCCTTCGGATTCTCTGCAAGATTCTTCCTGAAAGAAGACTACTCCCAAATCCCAGAATTCAGAACTGACTCCTGGTGTTCTAACAAAACAGGAAACAAGGTCAATATTACCATAGGGAATTTGGAAAGCCACATTCATGAGACTCTACAAAAACTAAAAGACAAGTCGTTCCAACTCTTTAATTGATTCTACGAATATTTTCAGGCCTCTGTGCTGCATACACATATATATTCATACACTTAGTTTTTATAACAGGCATAAGAAAAGAGATTTTAGATTTGATGAGGGCTTCCCAAAAAGCAATCTCAACTTCATTTTCAAAAGGTCACTCTCCATTCCTCACTGCCAACCATATCCTCTCAGCTGTGAACTGGATCAAACTTAAAGAAGACACAACTGAATAGATCTCTAGATGGAAACACAAACAACACAGAACCTTTCAATTTTGATTCTAAGAATCTTGATCATATCTGAGCTCTTCGGGGGAAAATTACTTCATAAGCCAAAAGGACCCAAGACAGAGGAAGAAGCAGTGTTGTTTTCAACATTAACAAGGTCCTCTCTGTGCATATTACAAAAGTTCATGGAATTTCCACAAGAAATCTCATTACTCTCAGTGTTTCAAAAATTTAAATATTAAGAATTCAATCATTCAACAAATGTACGGAAGTGACTACTGTCTCCTAGGAAAAGGTACACGGTCTTCTAATAAGATATTTGTTATCTGGTAGGGCCACAGCTCAATTTAATTCCATAAGGTCAAGGCAAATAAATTAATGTCACAATTTTTGGTCTCCTCTGAAGAAATATGAAATTTCTCAGCTTTGTCTTTCAGCCATTTTTGTAGACACAGCTATGCTATGCAGAAAATTGGAAAAATGTATGAATAATCTCCTTTGTGAATCAAGTTTTCTATTTTTTCTTGGTTTTCTAAGCTAACACAAATTTCTTTCAGATTTAAAAGAGTTCATTTTACTAAACCAACAAAGTCTTTTTCTGGAAAGATAGCTAAAATATCTGACAGAAATATAAAAATGTTTATCAGATGAAATTAGCTTGAAAATCATTTGATAAGTAGCAGTTAGGGTTTGTCTGTATTTTTAAACAAACTTGGGTAAGAAAACCAGAAGTAGAGAAAGAATATTGATCTTTGTGCTATAATCAGCAGCTTGCAATAGAAGAATAATGGCTGAGTGAAGTTGAATAATGGATGAGTGAAGTTGAAAGGCAGATAAAAAGGAAAGTTTGAGCCAAATGGTTCATGGGATTCCATGGTAATATGAAAGAGGTTATCACTCATGTGTAATTAGGGCTTCCAACAGTTTGCATCAATAAAATATTCCTAAAAATAGGCACCTATAAAATAAATACCTGAAAGCACCAAAATATTTTCAAAGCTCAAATTCTTTTCAAAGATGAACATTTATATGTTTTATAAATAAATGGTGAAAATGGGAAAATATCTAAGTGAATCCAAAATGTATTTACCTACTGGGGACTCAAAATGCACATTTAAATGCTTAAAGAATGGTAGAGTGATAAAACCTCTGTTTCTGAAAAAGCTGATGCATTACATGTTAAATAATCTGTAAATAAACCTCAAACATAACCTTTAAGATAAAAATCTCCATTTGATTTTTAATATCATATGCATGAAATGCTGATTAGCCATCTTCAATTTGAGGCAAACTTTTTAAAAAATGAAATCAACTGGCAATCATAAGTTAGAAACACATCACACAAGAAACTGAGTGACCAAGGAGAAATGTAACTTCCCAAGGTCACACCAGTAATCCACAGCAGAGCAAGGGATAAAGAGCCTCCTAGTGCTGATGACCAGATCCCTGCAGTAACCCCAGAGCACACACTATGAAAGCTGCTGTACTGGAGTCAAGGTGACTCACCTTTTCGTGGTCTCTTCAAAAAATGTGGCATCCCTGGAGTGTTTCATTTACCACACATTTATAACAAAAATGAATACAGTTTGACAGCTCACCAAAGTGAAAACTCTCTAAACATCAATTTTCCCTGGCAATAACAAATATTATCAAAACACGCCATACACAAATTCCAAAAGACAAAATGCACTAATAGAAACTCTAATCAATAAGATAACTGTCCATCAGATTTCTCCTACTACAATTTTATCCAAATCTGAAAATCGTTTTCAAAGTGAAGTGAAGCAAAGAAGCTTTCCTAAACTGAGAACAAACTTAAAAGAAAATTAGCTTCTCTGGTTGTGGTCTAAATGAAAGACACCCCGCCCCACCCCCCACTCCACCCTCAAGCATCCAAGATGACTTCTATGACCCACATCAGAAGAGGTCCCTTGTCCACAACTGTTTTCTGAATGACAAGGGAGGCCACATCTTCCTGAGATGCTTTTCCAGACCCAAGAGAAGAAAACAAACTTCCAGTTCTGGGGCTCACAGTTCCCAAAACATTCAATTTCCTTCTTTCCTGAGCCTTTGAGCTCTTTCCCTTTCCACACAACAAAACTAACTCTAGCGTGGAACAAATATCCTTCTCGAACTGGAGACATTCTCCCCGGAAACCATAAGAGACAAGAATTGGACTGGGGAGAGGAGTGAGGAGGAGGGGACATTGCGAGTTGAAGAAAGAAAAGAGAAAGAGAAGTTCCAAAATCAAATGCAGAAAGAACCAAGTAGCTCTAGCCCCAGGCGAGCGTGTGTTTTGTGTTGTCTGCTTGGGGGGCGGGAAGGACCTATAGCCACCTCCCTACACGTGGAGGCGGCCGTGAGGCTTCCACTTCAGAGCCCGCCCCCGCCCCGTTTGGAGAGCCCGGACTGCCTGGGCCAGGTGCACTGCTCCCTCCTTCTCCCCTTCTCTCTCCTCTCTCCCTCCTCCTTCTCTTCCTCTTTCTCCTCCTCCTCTTCCTCCTTCCCACTTCTTCCTACCTGTCTAAGGATGAAACTGGTCGAAGTGGTACTGCCATCGGATCGTTTCAACCTGCTCCTCCGGGTCGTGGTGCCTCTGGCCACCTGAACCCGACAAGACAAGAGAAAAGAGGGTGAGGGCTGGGCGAAGGAAAGGACCTGCGGCCAAAGTAGCGGGGTCACCGGCCAAGGAGTGAGAGGGCTGACCATTCATTCAATCCGCATGAGCCCCAGTCAGCTCCGGGTCCAAACCCCTGAGTCCAAGTAGTTCCCCTCTTCTCCCCCCCCCCCCACACACACACGAAAAAAAGGAGTCACAAACACCCACCACATCCATTAACAAAGATTCGAAGGAGCTGGTTTAGGAGCTCCCAGCATCGGACAAGGGGGAAGCCAGCCGGCTCCTCTAGCTGGAGCAAGAGACTGAAAGAAGGAAAAGGAGGAGGAGGATAAAGAGGGAGGGAGGAAGGGAGGGAGGAGAAAGAGAAAAGAGGGAGGAGGCAAAAAGAATGTAGGGAGCGGAGGCTGCTGCCGCTGCTGCTGCTTCGCCGGGCTGGGGGTACTGCACGCCAAGAGGCAGATGGAGGTGGTTCCGAAAGCTTGCAAAGGAGGAGGTACCTGTGAGCTGGGGGAGTGCCGCCCGTCTGCAATCCCGTTCTTGGTGTAGGAGGAGGATGACGACGAGGAGAGCTGAGACATGGTTTAAAGCCGCATGGCCTGCCTACCCCTACTCAGTCCTCACTCAGGCCAGCGGGCTTGGCAGGGGCAAGCACTAAAGGGGGGGTGGGGGAGTGACCTCCCTCACCCCCTGGGCGCAGCGGCGGCAGTAGCCAGAGCAGCCACTGCTGCTAGCCAGCCTGCCAGCCAGCCAGCCTGCCTGCCCGCGGGGCGGATGGATGGCTGTGGCTCCCGCCTCCGGTGGTACTTTTGCACGAGAAGCACCTTAAAGCTACAGAATCACTTTTTTCTCCCGCCGAGCCATTTGGGCTTTGGTGAAAGTGGCACAAACTCTAGGAGAGAGAGGGGAAAAGGATTTCACCATGGATTTTGCTGCCTGATGCTACAGAGGAAAAAATAAAAGGTTCAGACTCCCCCCACCGCCACCTCCTGCACAACCGAGCTTTCCAGAAAATGGGGGGGAGGGCGAGAAGGAGATAAAAATACTGCCCAATTTTACAT
>CM053596.1:160462946-160477272 GCA_028646575.1 Pseudocheirus occidentalis
ACACAGTAAGCAGCATTGGAACAAGATGCCAGCCCAAGCCTGTATGGGGAAGCCAACCCCGCATGAGACCATGTTTTCCTAGGAGTTTTGAAGGTCATGTTCAACCAGATAAAGCAACCCTTGGCCATAGGCCTCTATACTACATGCAAGGATGGCCATTTTCTAATGTGCGGAATTGTCCAAAATACATATGCCACCTTTAAGCGTCTGGTTCTTGAATTAGTCCCCTAAACACAGAGAATTGTGCTTTACTTAAAACTGAAATCATTGGAGGCAGGGACATGCTTAGCAACTGTGGGAAGCAAAGAGATAAACTCAGGATGCTTAGAGGAGAGTAAAAGAAGTAACATGAAACCAGACATTTTTTTAAGTGCTTAGTTTTCTCATAGACTTGCAAATCTATAAATATTACATAGGAAATGCATTAAAGGAGACATAGTAGCTCAAATCACTAATCCATTCCATCTTTGTTCTCACCTTGCCATCTGTGATTTTTTTAATGGGATTAGTTTCATTTTTTTTAACAATCATGTAACTATGTTGATGGATCAAATTGCACACATTATCTTTCCATTCCTATAACTTCCTACTACCCTGGTCTACCTGAATAGTCAGAGCCACAGGGTCTCAGGGGTGGGACAGGGAGTTGTTGTGCTGTCCAACTCATGACCCCATTTAAGGTTTTCATGGCAGATAGTGAAGTGCTTTGCCATTTCCTTCTCCAGCTCATTTTACAGATGAAAAAACCGAGGCAAACAGGGTTAAGTGACTTGCTCAGAGTCAAAAAGCTGAGGTCAGATTTTAATTCAGAAAGATGAGTCTTCCTGACTTCAGGCCAGGGGCTCTATCCACCTAAACCCCTAACTACCCCTAAAGGGGGGGAGGCTGGGAAGAAGGGGAGTTTACCTCATTTTACAAATGAGATTAAGGCCTACAGAAATTTAGTGATTTATCCAAGGTGACATAGCTAGTTAGTAGAAGAACAGGGACTAGAAACCAGGGATCCAGGCTCCTTAAAAAAAAAAAAAAGTTTATTTTCTTTTTGCATTACAGTGGGATCACTTACTATACTGTAATTCAATAACCCACAATTTTATCAACACAGTGTGACAGAGACTTGGTGAATGCCTAGGCATGTACCAAATCCTCATTACAATAATGTAATTCATATCTTAGTAGCAAATTATTTGAGATGTGAATGATTAATATGTATAAATGTGACCATTTATAGTAATCTCCTTGTGAGAAAATCTTTTCTATCAATACTTATCACAGTCTTTAAAAGACCTGCTAAGTTACTGAAAGTAAACTGATTTACACAGGGTCACACAACCAGTATGTATCAAAGGCAGCTTCCTCACATGAGATTCTGTATCCACTCCTCCAAGCTGCTTGTGTATACACTGTGTGGGGGTCTATTTGTTGAATTGTGTATGACTATGTATTGAACTGATTCCAGAACTGCCCAAGTGACTTTCCTTTAGAACAAATCTAACCATGTCACTCTCCTACTCAATCAACTCTGGTGGTTTCCTATTGTCTTTAGCATCAAATATAAACTCCCCCATTTAGCTTTTAAAGCCTTGCACAACCTGACTTCTGCCTACCTTTCCAGTCTTGTTGGACATTTCTCCCCCTCCCTAACATCCCAGATAATCTGCACACCCAACATTCTACCTCTCATCTCTGTGCCTTTGGAGTTGCCATTCCCCATTCCTGAAATACC
Organism: Pseudocheirus occidentalis; assembly: GCA_028646575.1. Lineage (NCBI taxonomy): Eukaryota > Metazoa > Chordata > Mammalia > Diprotodontia > Pseudocheiridae > Pseudocheirus > Pseudocheirus occidentalis. The sequence goes on from CM053596.1 coordinate 160,464,673, forward strand.
TTTCTCTGCTCACCTCCAAGAATCCCTCCTCTATACCTTTAAGACTCATCTCAAGCACTACCTTCTGCGAAGAAGTCTTTCTGATCACCCCCCCAACTCCTAGTACTTTTCTTTCCAGACTACCTTGTGTTTAAACTTTGCTTTTATTCTCTTTATATTTATTCTGTAAATTCTTAGATGCTTATCTGTTTTGTCTCCCTCATTGGAAGCTCCTTATGAGGAACATTATTTCATTCTTTTTATCTGTATCACCAGCACCTGTGCCTGGCACTTATCAGACCCTTCAATGCTTGTTGACTGAGCACCTGTCTTCCAGACCCTGGGCAAACAGTATCAAGAGACATCTTCCCTGATCTCAGGGAGCTTACACACTAGTTAGGGAGACCAGGATATGGACCATAGGCGACCAACAGGCAAAGACAATCAGAATCACATGCTGTTCAGAGGTTATAGAAATCTCTAAGGCAGTGGCTGGAGGAAGGGCAACTTGAGATGGGTGGGTCCTGAAGGTGAAATTTAGACTAGGTAATTCAGACAAGAGGATTGATTAAACAAAAGTACAATCCAAGTGTCGGTTTTGAGGAGGAATAAATAAGCCAGTTCAGTTAGATCAGATATTTGATGAATAGGAGACAAGATTGTAAATTAGGTAGGGAAAAGACAGTGGGAGGAATTCTGGAATACCAGGCTAAGGAATCTAGATTTGGTAGAGTGGAAAGAGGACTAGATTTAAAAGTTATAAGCCTACTGCAACAGAAAAGATCACTGTCTTTGAAATGTGATGGATGGTTGGGTAGAACTGTACCTGTGATTTCATTAGTGTAGGGTACTTTACCAGTGGTCACTTACACCTCAGAGCAGGGGCCACTGAGAGGTTGACTTGCCTAGGGATCACACAGCCAGAATGTTGCAGGGGCAGATCTTGAACCTAGGCCTAGGCTTTTCAGCATCTCCAGTTGGCTCTCTAATCACTATACTGCCTTTCAGGAGTCACAGGATCTGGGTTCAAATCCTACTGATACAATATCACGTGACCTTAGCAAAGTCACTTTGCTTCCCTGGGCCTCTTTCCTTACCTATAAAATGAAAGGGTTGACTAGATGACTTCTAAGGCTCCTTCCTGTTCTGTGAAGTTATTTATAAATTATGTTACCTTGGGCAAGGTTATTTTTCTGGTGCTCATTGCATAGGAGCATAGATTTCAGATCATCTAGATTTTAGATCATCATTTTCATGACACATAAACTAATGTTATAGATGATAAGGATCCAAATCCAGGTCCTCTGACTCCAAATTGTATTTTCTCCAACATACGTCTAAGATTTCATGAAAATGAAATGAAGGGGCTGTACCATTTGATGTCTGAAGCCCTTCCAAGCTCTAACAATTCTGTGTTACTACGTGCCATGGCAGAGTGCATTTGAATCCCATCTCAGCCATCCGATGGGATTAAGAATAAGAATTCTAGGGGCGCAGCTAGATAGCACACTGGCCCTGGAGTCAGGAGGACCTAGGTTCAAATTCAGCCTCAAACACTTGACAGACTAGCTGCGTGACCTTGGGCAAGTCACTTAACTCCAATTACCCTGCCTTCCCCTCTCCAAAAAAGACCAAAAAAAAAAAAAAAACTTACTCTACCTACCTCTAAGAGTTTTTGTGAAACACAAATTATATGATGTATTATAAAGCACACCACAAATTTTAAAATGCCACATAAATGGAGGTTGCTGCTAGCACACTAAAATTAATGGACAGGCACTGGTTGTTGTTGTTTTTCCTTAAGTGCTTTTATACCCATTTTCTTATTTGATCCTCACCATGTCCTGTGAGGCAGAAAAGAAGGTTTTACTAATACCTATACAGAGAAGAAAATGGATCGCTGACAAGTTAAATTATTTAGCCAAGATTACTGACTTGAAAAAGTTGCTTTGTACAATATGAGCAATTATATACAATTAACAAAACACTAGTATTAAAGAAATTAGCTCACTTCAAAATATTACTTTTAAAAAGGACTTAAGTATTTTATATAAAAATTATAATCTACCATCTTTTTCTACTTTAAATAATTTTGCTGATTACTAAATATAATATACTCGTTGTGGTAAGGGTCAAGATAGCCCTGATATGTTTCTGTGTTTATTAACTCTGAACTGGTAGTTCTTTTTTAAGGTAAATGTTATGTTATTAGAGGCAGCTAGATGGTACAGTATATATTTTGCATGTACTTCTCTCTCGGTACATGCTATTTTAGCTGGGAAGACTGTAAGCTCTTTGAGGGCAGGTCTATTTCATTTTTTAGTTCTATCTTCAGTGTCTGGAACCTGTTCAGTAATTTATCAATAAATGAATGCTGAATTGAATGTTGTCTTTTTCCTGTTAGCAAAAAATAACCACGTAGGTTGTTTCCTGTGATTAAAAATAAAGAAAAAAAATTAAAACCTCCTGCTATGTTAAAGAAACAGATGGTGTGGAGGTACCTGGAATCAAGGGTCCTCTAAATAGATGCTATAAAATGTCAGCAATGTCATCTTTCTTTTTCTAAATCTTCAAGTCTCATAATTTCCAAATTCAAATTTAGCTTGCCTAAATTAATATAAACCATTTTTCTTATGCTCTACTTCCTGAACAGGGAAAAAATTTATTAATTCTTAATTGATGAAAGTAATACAGACCCCCCACCACTGCCCTCATCCCAGGCTCTCAACACACTACTAATATATTAGTGCAAGGAAACATCATGAAAAAGCCCTTCTATCAAAAGCATATGGTGGCAAATTAGTGTTTATTATTTATAAAAAATAAGCTTTCCCATCAAAATGACATTGTTAAGAATTATTCTCTGACTGTCAGGAGCTTTTAAAATTTGTGTCCCTTAGTAAGCAAAAACTAGAAACAAACAGGAAAAAAAAAAGATCTACATCTTTTAAATGGTAAACTTTCTAATCAAGTGGCTTTAAAAAAATCTGAGTACTGGAATTTCTATCTAGAATATGTATAAACCAAGTGGCCAAACAGTATAAACTGATTTACAAACATTACTTGAAGTTAAAAATTGAGTATCACAGATGTTTAGGTAATTTTATAAACTGCCAAGTTAAAATTTTCAGTAGGTTTCAAATTATCCAAAATGGAAGAACACATACCCAAATTTAATTATTTTAACACCCAGGAACAAATTATATACATTAATAATAAAATTAATTTTATTATAAAGTTTCAGGAATTCTTTCTAATGTAACAAGGTTGCATATGAAAAAGCAGAAGCGATTTATTTACTCCTGATATAAAACAGTAGGTATGTACTTAATGTAGAAATCTTAAGTTAGACAATTCCTTTGGCAGCAAACATTTAATTATGAACAGGACTTAAAATAAATACAATAATACATAAGATTGTGAAGGGGAAAAATCCCTACAACTCCTATAAACACCAAAAAAGCATGTAAAGACAGATATAACTTTTTTTACACTATCTACAATCTGGATAAGTGGATTACACAATACACATTATAAGAAAAGAAATGGTATGCCAAATATAAAATTGTTATTTTTAATTTAAGAGGAAGTAAATACATCTGCACATGTATAAAATCCCACAGACAAATGCCCATATACAATATTTATATACATTTCACATGTTATAAAGAACTAAATTAGTCCAAAACTGCACTAGTTTAACTCTTACTTGAATGATCCAAATTTAATGGATAGGGTAGTATCTATACTGGCTCAAAGACTATATTTGATTAAGCTTTATTCAGATATTCCAAATTACAATCATACATGAAGAACTCATATATAAACACTAAAAAAACTTTAATTAAATAGTTTTTGGAAAAAATGTAAGTTCTTCCATGTTTTCAAATAGTAACTATTAAGAACAGCAGCTTTTCAAATAAACTGTTTATTTTTTTAAACAGAAAAAATGTTAACAAAAAATTAAGGTGCCATTTTAGGATACGTGTGTATATATACACACATATATTTAACTTCACATGGACAGAAAATATGGAATGAAAGTCAGAATATGGGGCAACAAACACTAAACATTTCTTTCCAGTTATGTGTAACTAAAGACAATGATTTGGAGTAGGCTTTCAAATACTAATTTGCCTTTTTTCCCCCTCTGAATGTAAACCAAGTATTGATCTCTTTTGTTCCAGGATAGTCACTTTGAAAAAGGAGCACATTACTAAATAATTCCTTTAACTAGCTAAACAACAAAAAATTTGGTGAATTACCACCAAATAATTTTTGGTAGAAAGGATTATGTATGTAAAAATCACATATAGAAATCTTGCTTCCATGCATACAACTATTTTTATTACTAAAGTTATGACCATTATTTTCCCCAGTGTAAACATCAGTTATTCATAATCATACTTAAGTGTATTTTCTATTTTGTGTCTTATGAAGAAACTGCTAAATGAGGAAGTAGTGTGCAAATTTTCAGAAGGGACAACAAACCCCACATTCTTGAAATATATTACCCAACTCCTATAGTCTATAGGAACTATGAACACTATAAAACCACCTAAAATTTAGGCTTCCAGGAAACTGTATTGGTAGTTTATTTGTTAATCCATTGCATGCTATCACTCCATGTGTTCAGAATGATGAATTAAAAGTAATGTGCAGTATTTTAAATGGGGTGACACATTTTGAGAGGTCAAAACACATTAAACAGAGGGCACATGCTGTGCTTAACATACAACAAACACTTCAAATGATTAGGGTCCTTTGATACTAAGATAGTTAGCAGTGAGCCTGATTTTCTCTCTGTAAGAAGTTTCTAACCCATGTCAAGACCATTTTAAGGAATTACAGACACTTAACATGCAAGAGAAATCTATACGGCAGAGAGGGCAAAAAATTAGGTCAGGTCTTCACTAGGGAATGGCTTTATTGACCAAAAAGAACCATTATGACAATTCTCCACTGTATGGACCCCAGAAGGAAATTAAATGCTTTTCTCTAGCAAACAGAAATAAGATTTAAAGGTACTCTTTTACTTAGTGTTGGTAAGAATGTTCTTTAGAACTGTTTCTTTCACATTTTTCTATTTACAATGGTCCTCATACTGTATAACAATTTTCATCTCCCAATACATGTTTGTTTCAAGAGATAATGATGCTACTCATACAGTCAAAGCCAAATTTCCAGTAGCATAAACAAAACTGCAAATTAGCTAAGGTAGATGCTTTAAATGAAAAGATGTTTAAATTTTAGAATTAAGAATGTGGAAAATGCTAAACCACAATACACAGACAAAATATTTAAATAGATGAAAGTGCCCTCCCAAGTACATTTTGAAAAGAAAGGTTTTTTTAAAAGCATGTCAATGACTGACAATGCTAGAAAAAAAAAAAGAAAGACTAACATTCAAAAGGCTACTTAGTACTTGTCAAAAAATTGTATATGGAACTTCTTAAGATAAACTAACTCAAGTTATCTTTAAGTCACCTCTGAAAAAATAGTCTAACATAACTAATTACTTCAAAAATTGCTTCATGTCAGGGGGGTAGGGAGGTAAGCAAGATTTTTGTGCTTTACTTGTGGTCCTTCTGAGTTCAGAGAAAAATGGTTGTATTTTTATATCATTCTTAGATGACTTGAATCACAAGGGTTGAGCAATATACTTATGAATGTTTTCAAGACTATGCCTGGTCTGTTTTTTAAAGGAGAGGTTGCTGATGATAATTTGTTTGCTGTTGTGCAACTGAATGAGCTGGAACTGTCACAGGCAAGCCTGCTACTTGAGGCAAACTGGATGTAGTGTTCTGATAAGATGACATATCCACAGACATTCCCATCTGCTGTGTGTAAGAAGCTGGAAGAGTAGCTGATTGAAGGGTAGAGTTCTGGTTCATATATGTGGGATTGGAAACTGTATCTACTCCAGAGCTGAAAACAAAGCAGAAAAAAAAAAATCTCATTTCAACAATTAACTATTTATTTCACTAAGACCAAGTTGTTTTCTTATACAAAATTCCAGGCAGAAAGAGCAGTAATTTTGACAAAATCATTCATCTTTTTGCAGTCGGGTACAGAATGAGCATTAGACTGTGTCAGGAGACCTGGCTTCCACAGCCAAATCAGACATACAACAGCTGTGGGACCTTGGGCAAATCACTTTCTTTTTCAATACCTCAATTTTCACAACTATAATGAAGGGATGGACTGGGCAGATGCCTTCCAAGGACCTCTGAAATTTCTTCTAATTTAAGCATTCATTATTACTTTTCAATGATTTAGCTTTCAAAACTCAACAGGCATTTTGTTCTAAAAGTTCATTATTCCTATATGAGAACAATGGATTCCTTATTCTGGTTGCCAGCTACTAAAAACACAAATTTTAATATTCAAAAGGAAAAAGGGGATTAGGAAAGGACAAAAGATACACACTTAATTTTTTTCCTCCAATGATCTTAATAACTTAGAAAGCCAAGCCATGCAACTAGAGTATCATTCTATTGTCGCTTATTTTGGTCTCAGGAGGAGGAGGAGGTAGATGGCCTGCTAATTCTTTTTTTTAAAAAAGCCCTTAAGATCTTAAATACAATCAGTTCATGAAGAGCCTCCCCCATATTTACCCCTCCACAGCACAAAAGGTACCAGAATGAACATTAAGGTCATTTCATCTCTATTTCTCTGGCATATAAATGTGTTCTGTGGTAGACAAAGGTTTTAAGATCTGTTCTCAGCACCGAACTCTGTAAGACAGGACTAAGTTTCACAGTCTTCTTAGGATGGCCATGACAAGGAGACTAAATTATACAGTGATCATAGAGTGATACAAAAAGGAAATCTGATTAAAACCACCCCTAAAACTAGAAATATGGGCTTATTCTCATACTTCCTATGGCATGTATTTCATAGAACCACCCTCATTAAGAAGTAGGACTTCAGAAATCAAGTTCAACTCTTGTCATGTCATGGATGAATGTGAACTCGAAAAAGTAAAGTGACAGAGCCAGTATTGGCTCGTAGGTCTCTGACTTTGTATAGCTTAATGTTCTTTCTATTACTCCACATTTTCACCTTTAAGAATAATTCCACCCACCCAACCCAAGATGGAAGCAATCTCTCCTTCTGCCCTATTATAGCACCTTTTGGGCACCAGGTTGGTGGTACTTACAAAATTTATATTATATTATTATAGTTACAGGTACAGGTCTATAGATAGATACAGCTCTATCCCAACAGTTCCTGGTGCAATACTGTGGATACAGTAATTGTTTAATAAAGTAAATCAATTCAACAATTCACTTCAACAAAGATAGCTATTAGGGACCTTTTATGAGCAAGGCAATGTACAAGGTCCTAAGGAGACAAAAACAAAAACAAACTGTCCTTCTTCTCATGTAGTTTATGTCCTCCTGGGGAGGGAATATGAAGGAGGATACAATATTTACTTCAGCAAATACAAACTAATTTCTCCAGTGGGAGAGAGTGTTAGTATGGGGGAAAGGGGTGAAAGAGGGAAATCAATAATGGTGTCATGAAGAAGATACCTGAGCTGTGCTCTGAAAGATGTTAGGGACTCTATGAGGTGCATGGTAACCCACATATGCAAAGGCACAAAGGTAGGAGAAGAACATTATGTACAAGAAAAATAGCCAAAAGATCAGTCTGATTACAACAGAAAGTAGTATGAAATAAGACAAGAAAGGTAAACAGGAGTAAGGTTGTGAAGGCCTGCCTTTAAATGCCAAATTGATTTGTTTTATTTTAGGGGCAACTGGGAGTCAATGAAGCTTTCTGAGCTGGGGAAGGATGGAGGAATGATATCAGATCTGTGTTCGCGTTATTTTAATCTGGCAGCTATGTGCATAAATAGACTGCAAAGGTGAAAGACTGGAAGCAGAGAGGTAAATTAAAAGGTTTTTTAATAAGGTAGAGGCTGTGTCAGTTGAAAAGGGGTATGGATGCAAGAGATTTTAGTGAGACTTGGCAACTGACTGCATAAGAAAAATGATGGATAATGAAGAGCTGAAGATAACAGGTTACAAGTCTAGATGATTATTATGTAATGGTTCTCCCAAAGCAAACAGGGAAGTGTGAAAAAAGGAGGGGTTTGGCAGAAAATGTAAAAAGTTCCAATTTGGACAGGCTGAGTTTTAGATCCTATGACATGTACCAGTGGAGATATTCAGTAGGCAGTTGCTGGGGTTGTAGCTCAGTAGAAAGACTATGACTGGATGTGTAGACTGTAGACTTGAGGAATGTCCATGAAGGAAAAAATTCTAAAAACTAAGTAAATTCTCTACTACTGGTTGTACTTTAATTTTTTTTTGCATTTCAAAAGGCTTCCAGTGCTGCCCAACAGCATGAAAATTCATCTTAGACTCAATCCCAAATAGGCACTGGTTGATTTAAAGTAACACCAAAAATTAATTTAAAATAAGAGGACATAGTATTATGGAATTTAAAGAAGGAAGGAACTGCAAGATGATCTGCACAAATGACTTAACACAATTAACATTTTGGTAACAGTTTAGACAATTCTCTAATTTAAGGAATCCAGACTTATTGATTAACCCTGAAAATCATCTACCCAAAATTTTGCCTAAAAAAATATGAACAAATTTGGATTGAAATAGAAGAAAAGGTGGTTTAACCACTTTTTGATTCTTTGGCTCCTAGTAACCAGCTATTACAGATGCTATACTTGAGTAATTAGGATGGTTAAAGATTAGTGCTGAAAAGGACATGGTCTTGGGCTTCATGTTCATAAGGACACTGCATATTGTCCTCTTCCAGCACTTAAAACTACATTGACCAAGAGTAGCCATATCACAAAGAGAACACAAATCCATAATTCCTGTATAAAAAGCTAAAAGCAAAACAAAAACCATGAATAGTTTGGCTGTATAATTATTTTTAAAAGGGGAAGGGCTACAAAGTTTAATTCTGACATTTTTTAGAGATTAATCTATTTAAGAAAAATACCCATCTTGTCAAAAACTCACCTTAAATATGGAGTGTGAGCAGGCTGTGTTGTTACTGAGGAATTTATATTTGGAGGCAGAGATCTCAGAGGGCCAATGTGATCTGGTCCCAGACTATATCCTTGGGGAATGGTGACTTGATGAATGCCCTGAACCATGTAGTTTCCACCATGGTGTTGGCCAGGATAGGCCTATTAACCAAACAAACAACTTCATTCAGTGAATTCTGGGATTGTGATTTAAACCAAAAAAACATCAATGAAACAAAAATACTGTAGTAGTATAGGTAGTTCAAGTATCTTCTATCAACCTACCTACTCAGAAGTGTGTGGTATTTGATTTTGTAGGCTCCCTCGATGGAGAGCTTCCAAGTCCTAGTGCCAAGTCTATGCCTAGCTTTATTGTTGGGGTTTTTTTTGTAAGTGGAGGGCTGGAAGGCATTTTCTGCTGGAGTTCATCCAAGCTGCCTCTTATTAGAAAAAAGACTTGCTGACAAGCCACACAAAACTGCACTCCCTTGAAGGGAAGGAAGGACCATCACTTCTTTTTATGCCACTAGAACTGAATACCTCTGCTGTGACCCATACAGCCCCTCCCTTCCAAAGAAGAAACTAACAAAGTAATGGTGGCAGTTACAGACTGGGAGAAGACCCATGCAGATTGTTTCTCTCTGACCTTTTCCTTCTTTTACTAACCAGATACCCAATCTAGAATGAAAACAATTAGCACAAGTAACAGTTGAAGGTTTCTACTTTTAATAAAAATTAGCAATAATTAAGCTGTAAGGTATTTTGGCAAAACATTTGTTTTGGGGGTTTTTTTGTTTCATTAATACAATTTCAAAGGAAAAAACTCCTCATGTATCTGTGCTTAATAAATAACAAATAATAAGGACTATTCTCTCTTCAATTCTAAATTTGCCTATTTTTTGATATTTTACTTTTCCCCAAGTACATGTAAAAATAATCTTTAACATTTTTTTTTTAATTCTGAGTTTTAAATTCTCTTCCTTCCTTCCTCCCCCTCTCATTGAAATGGCAAGCAATCTGATATAGGTTGTACAAGAGCAATCATATAACATATTAGTTATTTTGTTCGAGAAAACTCGAACCAAAAAGAAAAAGAAAAACTCAATTCGTTCTTCCTCTGTAGGTGGATAGCATTTTTCATCATGAGTCCTTTGGGATTGTCTTGGATCATTACATTACTGAAAATAGGTAACTCATTCACCGTTGTTTATCGTACAATATTGCTGTTCTTGCGTACAATGGTCTCCTGGTTCTGCTCACTTCACTCAGCATCAGTTCATGTAAGTCTTTCCAGGTTTTTCTCAAATCAGTCTGCTCATTATTTCATATAGCACAATAGCATTACATTACAATCACAAACTACAACTTGTTCAGCCATCCCCTTAATTTCCAATTCTTTGACACCCAAAAAAAAAAAAAGCTGCTATAAATACCCTTGTACAAATGGGTCCTTTTCCTAAGTTTGCCTATTCTTGCTACAACAGACTGCACCACTGCAAAATACCTTTAACTTTTAAATTAATGTTGATTTAAATTACACTTTCATACCAAATGAGTATCTTTAAGTGCTACACATCATATCCACAGCAATCATTCAACAACCCTTTAAGAACAAATTCAGATTATGCAAAATGGATTTCTTCCATGCAGCTGCCATATAACACATACACACACATATACACATATGTGTGTGCATGTGTATAAAATATGTGTATACGTATTTTGGAAATTAGAATACACAGATAAAAGGTAGTCAACTGACAGGGCCCTTTGAGCATCCTTGACATTCTTTTGCAGGAACATTTCTGGAATACATTATGAAGGAGGAACAGTACCTTTTACAGGGTAATGTAGCAAATCAAGTTCATATTAAGCTGTCTTTAAAAAATTGATTTTTAGGAAAAGTCTGGAAACAAAATCATCATTCTAACTGAACACAAAAGCTAGATGTGAGATTGAAAAACAATCCTTTTCAGGAACTGATGATTACAAAAATGACATACAGTTTTATTCAACAATAGTGTAGACAACTCTGTTTTGTTCCATTTTTCTAATACCAGAGCACCGTCTTTGAAAGACAATTGTGATACTGAATAAACTCCAGCTGTCTTTTGTGCCCAGAACTCTTTCCCACCTACAAATGTAATAAACCTTTCATCATTTTCAAAAATGTAGGGCATGACATATTGGTTAAGTACATCTTCTGTGATGTGGCAGTTACCATAGTAACTATTCTTTTTGCACTAAACGATTAACAGTCATGTAAAACACATCTAAATTATGTACCCACACTCTACCTTTTCTCCTTAGTGTCTGAAGGAGACTTCCATTTTTGTTTTGGTAAAATAACATATAACCTATTTGTTCCAAAATATTTATAGCAGTTCTCTCTGTGGTAGCAAAGAACTAGAAACTGAAGGAATGCCTATCAATTGGGGAATGGCTAAACAAACTGTGGTATATGATTGTGATGGAATATCATTGCACTATAAGAAATGATAAAACAGGTTGATTTTAGAAAAACATGGAAAGATGAGTAAAATAAGCAGAAACAAGAAAATTGTTGGATACAGTAATCGCAATATTATTTGAAGAATAATTGTGAACTAAGTTATTCTGAGTATTATAAATATTCAAATAAACCACAAAGGACCTATGAAGAAAGATACTATCCACTTCTAAAGAAAGAACAAAAAAATAGAAGTATGCTTTGTATGTTTTTACATATTTCTGTATCTATGTCAAATGGTAGCCTTCTCTAGTGCAAGGCTGAGATGGTGGGAGGGAGACAGATTTTAAAAAATTTTGGGACTTGGAACTTAGAAAATTTTTTTTTAAACCACATGTACTATGTCCATCGAAGCTCATTTTGAATCTAATTACTAAACTTATTTGTTTGGTTAAGCTTTAAAATGAGGCTAATTTTATGTGGCTGGTGAAATCAGTCTAATTTATAATCGCAAAACTTATTTTTTAACTGCATCATGTGAACATGTTTAATGATTTTAAAACCTTATTGTTTCTTTTAGTCTTTATTTATTTACAGACCAAGAAAAGATATCATTTATCCTGGTCCATCAATAAAATTCACAAATATTTGAAGACAGTGTTTCTGAAACAATTACATTTAATAAATCAAAGGAATCTATCACTTTCTACATCTGAAGTCTTTTTTCAAGTTAGAACACTAATATACATTAATGAAATCTTTTTTTTTTTTTTTTTTTTGCTGGAGCGTCAAAATTTTAATCGCTTGTCTCCCGGGAGCCGAGGGCGCACTGGAGGCAGCTCAGAACTGGATCACTTGCCCCTTCCTCTTCTTGTCTCCTCCCAGCTCGAAATGCTTGCAGCGCTTGATGGCCAGCATCCTCTTGGACCTGCAGTTGGGCTCCACGTACTCGAGCCTCAGCACGATCTTCTTCGTGGTCTTGGCCTTCTTGCGGAAGATGGGCTTGGTCTGGCCGCCGTAGCCGCTCTGCTTGCGGTCATAGCACCGCTTGCCCTGCGCGTACAGAGAGTCCTTGCCCTTCTTGTACTGCGTCACCTTGTGCGGCTGGTGCTTGCCGCACTTCTTGCAGTAGGTGCGCCGGGTCTTGGGCACATTCACCATGGCGGCG